>CM062809.1:1299248371-1299728657 GCA_031772625.1 Pinus tabuliformis
TAGTGGTGTTGAGGAAAACTCCAACATGAAACGTAAACCAAAATACCCTTGCAGGCTTTGTAAGGGTGACCACTTCCTTGTTAATTGTCCTGGTATTCCAAAGGTCTTGGAAGTATGGTCAGAAAAATCTCATCAATTTTCCGTTGATCCATCAACCAGTAATAGTCAGGTTCCTGGGAAAAAGGGTAAAGTTAGGTTTCCTTGTAAGTTATGCAAAGGGAGTCATCAAACTCACATTTGCCCTCACATGGATGAAGCCTCAACATTGTTGGAAAAACTCACTGTTCCACAGCAAGAATTTCCAACTGGTTACCGTAAACTTTCTCCCGACCTGCCGTCAATTGACGGAGTGATTGATCTAAATTCAAATACAGTCGATCACACTCTCCCTTTGGAGAGTGAAACTCATGTCACTCAGGTTGATGATCAATTAGTTGATCCAGTGGTCGATTCAATTTCACATTCGGTCGATCCCACTTTCCATCTAGAGAGTGAATTTCATACCGCTCAGGTTCTTCTTGTTACATCAGATTCTTCTATGCCGGGGGGCATTTCACCTGTTCATACAGAACCCCCTCCAAGCACTGAGGTCTTTTCCTTTGATTGGAATAGACTGACAGAACCTCGTCTTCCTTCCTCCATCCCTTTCCAAATCATTGTCAAGGCTGGTGGTAGGGACATACATCGTACTCAGGTAGATGAAGGTGCTTCTGTTAGTATTTTATCCTCAACTGTTTGGAAAGCTTTGGGTTCCCCTCAGCTTGTGCCTATTACGCAGAATCTGAAAGCTTTTAACAGAACCATTAGTGAACCTTTAGGGATCCTTCCTAAGTTTTCTATTACCTTGGAAGGTAAAACTGTTTGTGTTGATCTTATGGTAGTTCGAGGTCCCTTGGATTTCAATTTACTCCTTGGGCGAGACTATGTTTATGCAATGAAAGCTGTCGTATCGACACTCTTTCGCGTGATGTCTTTCCCTCACAATGGCAGTATTGTGACTGTAGACCAGCTTTCGTTCCCTAGTCTCTTTTCAACTACCAATAATATGACACCCCTAAATGTTCCTGATTCTAAAGTGGTATCTACCCTGCCACGGGTTAATTATGTGGCAACCGGTCCCATGATCTCAGTTACCGATGTAAGTGAGCCTCTCACTGTTTGCTCATCTTCCTTTGATTTAGCTCCAGTAATTGACATGGAAAACTCTATGGGATTACTTGAACACGATGTTCTTATCCCTTTCGAGTCCCTTGACATGGATTCCTTCCAGAGAACTATTCTTCCTTCTGATGAAGACCTTTTGGAAGCCATGATCAAGGTGTGTCCATTGACATGTCTTTCTTCCAGTTGGAAGCCATGATCAGAGTTGCGAGGATAGTTTTTTCTTGTATCAACCTCGTTAAAAAATGAAACTGGAAGTCATGAGCATAGTTCCTTGTCTTGTGTCAAGCTCATTAAAAAATGAAACAATGAGTCACGAGGATAGTTTGTTCCTCTCTCAACCTCGTTAAAAAATGAAATTGGATGTTATGAGGACAGTTCTTTTACTGAGTCAACCTCATTAAAAAATGAATCAGCTAGTTTTTAGGTCATATAGATAGTTAGAAATTAGGATGTAATGAGGAAAGTTCCTTTTACTGTGTCAACCTCGTTCAAAAAAAATGAATCAGTGTGTACGAGGAAAGTTCCTTTTACTGTGTCAACCTCGTTAAAAAATGAATCAGTGTATGAGGATAGTTCTTTTACTGAGTCAACCTCATTAAAAAATGAATCAGGTAGATTTTAGGATATGTAGGTAGATTGTAGAAAGTAGGGTTTTGAGGATAGTTCCTGTTACTGAGTCAACCTCGTTAAAAAATAAATCAGGTATGAGGATAGTTCCTGTTACTGAGTCAACCTCTTTAAAAAATGAATCAGGTAAGAGGATAGTTCTTTTCTTGTGTCAACCTCCTTAAAAATGAAACAACTCCCTTTTCAAATTAAATACTGAAAGTAAACCTTCATTTCATCCAGCCGGTTGAATGCAATGAAGCTTGGGGGGCATGTACCTCGCTTTGCATCATTATCCTGGGGGCATGCGAACTTCTTGAGCATAGTTCCTTGTCTTGTGTCAAGCTCGTTAAAAAATGAAACAAGGGTAGGTTAAGTAGGTAGATTGTAGAGCGTAGTCATGAGCATAGTTCCTTGTCTTGTGTCAAGCTCATTAAAAAATGAATCAAGGATTTAAGAGCATAGTTCCTTGTCTTGTGTCAAGCTCGTTAAAAAATGAATCAAGGTTTTTAGAGTAAAGTTTTTTGTTAGGTAGATTGTAGAGAGTCGTTACGAGCATAGTTCCTTGTGTCAAGCTCGCTAAAAAATGAAACAACTCCCGCAAGTCTTTCCAAGATCTTGAAAGTAAAGCTTCATTCCATCCACCTCATTGCATGCAATGAAGCTTGGGGGGCATGTACCTTGATTTGTGTCATTATGCTGGGGGCATGTGAACTTATAACAAGCATAGTTTTTCGTTTCAAGCTTGTGTAAACATGAAACTGAATCCGAGCATAGTTCTTTTCCTGTGTCAAGCTCGTTAAAAAATGAAACAAATCCTCCTCTACTTGAGTCGAGAGTTTGACTAGATCTCGTAGATGTTAAGTTGTATATTTAGGTTAGTTATTTCAGTTTTAGGTCGAGTCTTTCAAATGATCTCGTTCATGAACCTTCATTCCATCCAGCTTGTACTTGGTTGAATGAAATGAAGCTGGGGGGCATGCGCTCTAGTCGTTACGCTTAGGGGGCATCAAGCACAGTTTTCTCTGTTTCAAGCTTGTGCAAAAATGAAACTACTTTGAAGCATAGTTTTTATCTGTTTCAAGCTTTTGTAAAAATGAAACCTATCTCGAGTCAATTTCAGTTATTTTCAAGACTCGTTAAACTCATGAAAATCCCGAGATTATTTTGCTATTTTCCATTCTCGTAAAACAAATGAAAATGCCGAGTTCTTTCCGTCTTTTCTTGCTCGTAAATTAAATTGAAAGTCGGTCATATGAGTACATTTTTATCCCTTTTTCGAACTCATTAAAATTTACGAAAAAGTGAAAACCATGAGTACATTTTTATCCCTTTTTCGAACTCGTTAAAACTTAAGAAAAAGTGAAACCTTGGAGTTCTCTTTTAAGCCCTTTTCAGACTCTTAAAACATGAAAAGATTGCCGAGCGTTTCTTTTACACTCGTTAAAACGGAATTAAAAGACGGTCCCCTTTTAGCTCTTTTCTGACCGAAAAATCAGGAAAAGATTGCCGGGTTTTTGTCGTTTCGAACTCGATAAGGAAATAAAACGACGTGTCTTTGATCGCTTTTTACTTTTCAGGTCAACGACACTATCATGAAAGTACTCCTTGGTCGCAAGATCAAGCGGTTCCCCCAGGTATTATTTTATACTTTTTCGGGCTTGAGGGACACAAATTTACGAAAAAGTTCAAACGTGGAGTTTCCTTAAGTTTTTTCAAACTCTCTAAAATTGAAAAACGCCGAGTTGTTCCTATACTGGGCTCGTTAAACTTTTACAGTAAAGGACCTGTTCAATTACAAACAGGAACGAACCACTCCTTCCTAGGGTTCGAATTTAAACTAGGTTGGACTCATCCGAAGGATGAGCTTATAACCAAGCATATGTTATCCTCCTCAAGCTTGATAAAAATAAAGAGGTACTTGCCAGAAATGGTGGGGGAAAAGAGAGAAGAATGAACCTATTTGTCACCTTTTGTCTCAAACGAAACTTTATTACCACTCTTGAACACGACACTTATGCATTTCACATGGGTTGGGAAATCTTTTACCTCACAGTTGACCAAATCACTTTGAAAATCTTTAACCGGGTTCAGGGATCAACTTTGAGTTATTCGTCACCAAACCATCTGTTGTGTCGTTATGTGTTCAAGAGGTCTGCAAGCAAAACTTTCATCTGCAAAATACTTATCATCCATTTGACCATCCCTGAGTCAGTCCTTACAGCAACATTTCTTCAACTTGAACAATGATTTCGTGTTGCAGGCTTGCCTGCAACGAGTCGCTTTCTATCGACATCGACACATTATCTAGAAAGATGACTTAGGAATCGACAGTACCTTGAAGTCTGCATGCATCAATGGCAGGTTTCTCGCCTTTGACGACAGTTTACATCATTGACTTTCGATCAAAGGATTCCGTGAAGTGTTCGACTTCAGAACATCTATTCACATTTCACGAGTTGTGCTTGGTACTTTGAGAACCATTGACATTACTGGTGGTCTCTCTCATGCTTGTTAACAGTTCACATCATCGACTGGTAATCAAGTGGTTTCTAACATGTTCGACATCAAATCATTTAATCACATGTTTAGAATCGTACCAATTCGGGAAGTAGAAGTGAAGACCCTGGATCTAGTTTCTACCATCCAGGCTGCGAGGAGTTTTGTATTCATTGTCTATGTAGACTAATCATAAACAGATGGCTGCGTCCATACTGTGTCTACAAAAGTCTATAAAAATGATGTACTGCAAGATCATTCCTGTATCAGAATAGTTAGTCCATTAGTTAAAGTTTTGAATCTGAGTATGGGAATGCCTACCTCAGTGATGATATAATCTTATACATGTATTTTGTGTTGAAAATTGCAGGTTCTAACCAGGTCATCCACAAGTCAATCCTTGAAATGATAAAGCGCTTCACCCTTCCTAGAATTACAAAACACCAATCTATTCCAGGCTTCGCACTTTAGGGGGCAATCTGTTACACTAAAAAATGTCACCTTGACTACTTACAGTTAGTATGGCTCAAATCAACAGTCATGCTACCCTCTTAGACAAGTCTTTATGCCTCTGTTATCCATCTCAAACTCAAAAAAGAGAGAAAGTCTTGTAAAAACTATGTTTATCTCTGGGGTCGCAGGTTCTCTCTAGCCTTACCTGCGGGGACGCAGGTCATGTTCACAAAAACTGCGTCCATGGACGCTCTGTATGTTAAAGGACAGGTGCGTCCTTCTGTAAAAGGCAAAATGCGCAAGTTTTATCTTGAAAAAGTTACTTGTGGTTACTTCTAGAACATTCTAGAGGTCGGTTTGATGAAATGGATGCGCCTCCAGTTGGTTCATGTATCTCTATTAAGGGGGAGCTTATCCCATCAATAAGGGAGCTATCCCACCCATAGAGGGGGATGATCCCATTGATAGTGGACCTGAATAACCTCTTTACAGCACTATAAATAAAGGCATTGAGCCAGAAGGAGAGGAGGTTGGAGCTATACATTTTCTTTGGGTAAATGCTGCAGGATTTAGGTCTTCCATTAGAGCCTTTGTGAGGAGAGATTGTCTTCACTTGATTCTACTTGGGAGAGGGTGAGCTTTGTCAAAGTAGAGGAAAACCCTTGATGGACCCTGGGAGGAACTTGCACAACACCAAGGCCAGGTTGTAAGAGTTTCTTTGTTTCGTTATTAATACAAACTGGTTTATTTTTCTCAATAGCTTATGTTAATGAGTTATTTCATGTGTTCCTTGGTCTGCATGTTGAATATATGTTTTATTATATGAAATGCAAGTGCTTGGTAATTGTTTGATTGTTTGTGGTTGCAGGAATTGACTTGAAGGAGGAGCTCATCCGGATCGTCAAGAACGGACTTCAACAACAGCGTTTTGGAATAAGGTAAGCCTAAACACTTGTAGTTTTCATGTTGTAAAAGGTGTATTTAGAGAAAGATCACTCCATTTTGTCTTGTTTGTCATTAGAATGTCTTAGACTTCTAGGAAGGTCAGTCGTGTCCGCACCCTTGACAGATTCCGTGTGACAGGGGGAGGAGCCCCCCTTCGTTGCGCCAATTGTCTAGCGGGGGGGGATCACAGGGGGTTTGAGGTGTACCCACTTATGGTTTTACACATGATTTTCGCACATGTTTTTTGGACGCGATGGTTTTCGGTCCATTGTATTGGACGTGATGGTTTTTCGGTCCATGGTATTGGATGCTTCGGCATGCATAAATATGTATTATAACATTGAAAGGAACATAATGAAAAATCAAGCTGGTAGTCCCGGTTTTGGGATCCAATGGAAAATCTCTATGTATATGTGTTTGATGTGTTATGCTCTTGCATTTTTTATTTTTTGTGTTTTAGAATTCGTATGCAAGTAATTTCTCTATGGGGTTAAAACCTACATTTGGTATTAGAGCTGTTTTGGCTTCAAGGGGACGCCTTTGTTGCTGAGGGGTTTCGCTCGGGCCTGTGGTAGACCCTGTTCAGTGGGAGATATGTGAGATCGATTCTGTTGGTGAAAGAAGATGGTGAGCAGTGGAAAGATAGAGATCGAGAAATTTAATGGTCAGAGTTTTGAGTTGTGGAAACTCAAGACGAAGGATCTATTTATGGATAAATATCAGTGGATCATGGTAGATCCGAGTACTAAACCAATGGGAGTGGCCGATGAAGAGTGGAAGAAGTTGGATCGAAAGGCAAAGAGCATAATACGGTTTTGTGTCTTAGATGCAGTATTGCTGAATGTATCAGGGGAAGCTACGACGAAGGCTTTGTGGGACAAGTTAGGGACTTTGTACCAATCTAAGTATCTGGTGAATAAACTGTTCTTGCGGAAAAAGTTGTATAACCTGAGGATGAAAGATGGAGACTCGGTGACAGAACATATGAATGCATTTAATACTGTGGTAAGTTAGTTATCATCTGTTGATATTAAAATTTTAGATGAAGATAAGTGCATCAATTTGTTGTGTTCTCTACCAGATTCGTGGGATAGTCTAGTTATTGCAATAGGTAGCAATGCAACTGCCTTGTATTTTGATGAAATAGTCTCAGCCTTGCTGACAAAGGAGATGAGATGGAAAAATATGGAGAGCCAGAATGGTGATGCCTTGTCTCTACGAGGACGATCCCAGAATAGAAACAAAAATAAGTCATCGAGTGGGAGATCTAAATCTAGAGGGAGATCTAAATCTCTAGGAAAACCTGAAAAGATGGTGTGCTACAAATGCAAAAAGGAAGGGCACTTCAAAAGGGACTGTAAATCTAACGCTCCTGATAAAGGAAAGGGATCTGATGATACTCCTTCTATAGAGGCGAAAACCACCTCAGATGAAGGTGGGGATGTGTACTTGGCTTCTTCAAGTATACATGTTGATCATGAGGCATGCCTGATTGACTTAGGTGCATCCTTTCACTTCACTCCCCATAGAGAGTGGTTCTGCAAGTATGAGAAATATGATGGTGGTGATGTCTTCTTGGGGGATGATAGGAAGGCGAATCGTTGGTCGTGGAAAAGTAAAGTTGAAGTTGCAAGGTGGAAGGGTTAGAACACTTCCGGGTGTTCTACATATTATTGCATTGGCTAGAAATCTGATTTCTGTAAGGAAGCTAGATGATGCAGGTATAAAAATAGTGTTTGAGAAGGATACCTGCAAAATGATTCGGGGAGCATTGGTATTGATTC
This sequence comes from Pinus tabuliformis, assembly GCA_031772625.1. NCBI lineage: Eukaryota > Viridiplantae > Streptophyta > Pinopsida > Pinales > Pinaceae > Pinus > Pinus tabuliformis. The sequence continues at coordinate 1,299,255,823 of CM062809.1, forward strand.
GGGGAGTTTGAATTGGAACTCTGTACAAGCTACAAGGTAGCACTGTTATTGATGGGTGTAACAGTTCTGTGGTTCCTGAAAGGGGATCAGAAAATCTAGTGGTCTCTGGAGAGAAGACCATGTTATGGAATCAAAGGCTTGAACATATTGGAGAGAAGGGCCTTCAAATACTTCATGGTAAAGGAATGGTAGAAGGTATGAGTAATAGCTTTCTGGATTTTGATTTCTGTGAAAATTGTGTATATGGGAAGTAGAATCAGGTGAGTTTCCCCACTGGTAGGAAGAGGGTGAAACAAATATTAGAACTTGTGCATAATGATGTGTTTGGACCTATGAAGGTTCCATCACTCGGTAATTCTTTGTACTATGTATCATTTATAGATGACTTCTCAAAGAATACATGGATACATTTCCTTAAGAAGAAATCTAAAGCCTTTGACAAGTTTAAATAATTTAAGGCTCTTGTGGAAAATCAGATAGAGAAGAAGATAAAAGTGTCAAGGACAGATAATGGTGGAGAGTTTTGCAACAAGGAATTTGAATAATTCCATAAGAAGTGTGGTATAACATGACAAAAGACTACTCCATATACACCTCAGCAAAATGGAGTTGCAAAAAGAATGAATAAGACATTGATGGAAAGGGAAAGAAGCATGCTCAGTGGTGCCGAGTTAGGACAAGAATTCTGGCCAGAGGCGGTGGATGTCGCATGTTACCTAGTCAACAGGTCACCTTCATCAGCATTGGAGAATAAGACTCCACAAGAGGTATGGACTTGTAAGAAACCCTCTCTTTCACATCTAAGGGTATTTGGATGTGATGCATATGTACATGTTCCAAAGGAGAAACGAACCAAGTTGGATAGTAAATTTGAAAAGTGCATCTTTATTGGGTATAAGGATGGTTTAAAGGGTTATAAGATTTGGAAACCAGTCACACGGAAGGTTGTGTACAACTGAGATGTGGTGTTTAGAGAGGTAAAATATGTTATTAAACATGAAGTCCAACCAAAGGAACCTGAGAGGATAGAGTTTGAGCTTAAGGAGGAAGAATCAAACTCTACAGCAGAGGAGGAATCAGAAGATGAAGAGCCACAAACTCCAGGTGTGAGAAGATCACTTCAAGAAAGAAGGCAGCGAGAAAGGTAAATCCATCTGCTTTTTGTTCAAATTTTTCTTTATCTATTACTGATGATGATCCCAGAACTATGAAGGAAGCAGTAGATTCAGAGGTTGGTAAACTCTGGAAAGAGACCATGGTTGATGAAATGGCATATTTGCACCAAAATGAGGCTTCAGATCTGGTGGAGTTGACGGATGGAAGGAAACCCATTGGTAGCAAATGGGTGTTCAAGAAGAATACAAATGTAGAAGGAATGGTGGAGAAATAAAAAGCTCGGTTGGTAGCAAAAGGTTATTCCCAGGTGCCGGGAACTGATTTTGGTGATATTTTTTCTCCTGTTGCCAAGGTAACTTCTATTAGATTGCTTTTATCTATTGTTACTGCTTTTGATTATGAGGTAGAACAGGTGGATGTGAAGACATCATTTCTTCATGCGGATCTGGAAGAGGAGATCTACATGAAGAAACCTGAAGGTTTTGCAGTGAAGGGTAAGAAAGAACTGGTATGCAAGTTAAAGAAGTCTCTATATGGGTTAAAACAGTCACCAAGGATGTTGTATCAGAAATTTGATACACTTATACAGGGACTTGGCTCTACTAGAAGCAAAGTACATCACTGTGTGTATTTTAAATTAATTGGTGACCATGTTATTTATCGGGTCTTGTATGTGGATGATATGTTGCTGGTTGGAAATGACAAAGAAATATCTAGGATTTGAAGACCCAATTGTCCTCCAAAATCGACATGAAAGATCTTGGTGCTGCAAACTGTATTTTGGGCATGGAAATTAAAAGAGATCAGGAAAAGTGGAAGCTCTGGTTAAACCAAAGGAAGTATGTTGAGACAATACTGCAGAGGCTTAATGTGTAGGATAGTAAACCGGTGAAGGTTCCTATTCTTGTAGGTGTGAGGTTATCTGCTGAACAGTGTTCCAAGACACAAGAAGAGGAAGAGGACATGTCCCATGTTCCATATGCAAGAGAAGTTGGTAGCTTGATGTATGCAATGGTCTATACTAGACCAGACATTGCACATGTAGTGGGAGTATTGAGCAGGTTTATGTCAAAACCAGGGAAGGAGCACTAGATAGTAGTGAAGCGGGTTTTCAGGTATTTGTGTGGCACTAGTGATTATGGTTTGTGCTACCAAGGAAGATCAGGATTGGACATAATGTTGGATATACATGGCTTTGTTGATGCAGACTGGGTTGGATATTTGGATCAGAGAAGATCTACAAGTGGGTATGTGTTTAACCTATTTGGAGGTGCAGTCAGTTGGATGAGTAAGAAACAATTTGTAGTGGCACTATCAACTACAGAGGCAGAATACATGGCAGCCACTCATGCAAGCAAGGAAGCAGTTTGATTGCAGAGATTGTGTTCATGTATGGGGTTAGTACAAGGAGCTATAAGGATAGACTGTGACAACCAAAGTACAATTTTCTTGGCAAATAAGCCCGCATATCATTCAAAGACAAAGCACATTGATGTTCAGTATCACTTTGTGAGGGATATGATAGAAGACAAAAAGGTGTTGCTGGTAAAGGTGGACACTTTGAACAATACTGTAGATTAATTGAAAAAATTTGTGAGCTATAATTTCTCTTGGTGTATAGAAACAATGGGTGTTTCAGGGCTATAAAAATGACCAAGCTCTCTTGTGGCCCCATGTGGAAAGAAAACAACAAGTGGGAGAATGTTGGATTGTGTTATATTCTTTCCACAACTAGCCCATGTAGTTAACCAGGGGGTTAGAGGGGGGGGTGGAGCCCCCCTTCATTGCGCAGATTGTGTAGTAGGAGGGGATCACATGGGGTTTGAGGTGTACTCGTAACCCCACTTTATGGGGTCCGAGGCAGGGCCCCAGAAAATTTTGGTTTTGGACCCTATGTTAGGTTGGGCAGACCCACCTATGTTTTTGTGCACGATTTTTGCACATGTTTTTTGGACGCGATCGTTTTCGGTCCATGGTATTGGATATGATGGTTTTTCGGTCCATGGTATTGGATGCTTCGACATGTATAAATATGTATTATAACATTGAAAGCAACATAATGAAAAATCAAGCTGGTAGTCCCGGTTTTGGGATCCAGGGGAAAATCTCTGTGTAGATGTGTCTTATGTGTTATGATATCGCATTGTTTATTTTCTGTGTTTTAGAATTCGTATGCAGGTAATTTTTGTATGGGGTTAAAAACTACACTTGGTTGCGTTATTATTTGGGTTAGGGTTAGACTATACAGGAATTTGGGGTCGTATCAGAGGAGTAGTAGAAAAGTACGAGAGAGGTGGTAGTTGCAATTCCTGTTGTACTGGTAATGTAGAAGGGACTGGACCTAAAGAGTTTCTCGTCCAATTCTGAGGCCAAGAATATGGCTGAGATGGAGGATACTAAAAAGGCGGAGAAGGAGACCATTGGTTCCACGGTGAAGGAAATTGAGTCGAAGGAGGAGTGGAATACTGCCATGGGAATTGTTGAGCATTATATACATTATTCCACAGATTAAAAGAAAGATCTTGAGACATACCTAGTGGTTATGGTTTCTAAGGCTTCTTGGACCCGATAAAGTAGGAAGACTGAACCTCTTCGCTTGATTCCTTGAGTACTAATTTCAATTTGGGAAGCTCTGTATATTATCTTGTAGAATGATTTAGTTCACAAATATTGCACAAGTTGATGTTCTTGACTCTACATTCTTTCAAGGAATGTTTCTCTTTACATTTTGGGTAGAACACAACCAAATATTTGTCAACTTCATCTTGTGCCTTTTTCACTTGTGCTATTGTCAATTGGGCAAATAAGGTACTGAGAAGATCGGTCTTAAGATTTTCGAACAGGTTTTCGATCTCAACTTTGGTCACACCTCCATTTTCATATTTTTTTATTCTAACAAAGGCATCTCATGCCATACTTCTCCCTCGTGATGATCCTCTCGAACACCTTAAGTAGAGTTTTATTATCTCATCAAATGGCTCCTAAGATATATCTCCTTTTCCCTACAAGTTCAACATGTTGAGGCAGTCATCTCTCATTCCTTGTATAAATATTATGTTCAAAATTTCTAAATCCATATCGATATGTTTGGGTCTTTGTAGATTATAATGGAATCATTCCACATAATCTTCCAAGTTTTGTTCTTCCTTATGTGTCATTATAAATATCTCCTCTCTTAAATCTCTGGCCTAACAATAGTCCTGGTATTTTGCTAGAAACGTAGTCTTCATATCTCCCCATGTCCAGATAGTAGCAGAACCTAGTCCCGTAACCCATATTAGTGCTGCTCCTTTCAAAGTGGTAGAGAATAGTTTTAGCTTCTAAGCATCCAAAGTATAATCATAACTCATGCACAAAACATCAAACTCAAACAGAAAAGTATCAGGATCTTCTATAGTCAATCCTTGAAAAGATGGAAGGGTTGATCGAGGGATATTTTTCATGGGATCCTCTCCCCTTATATCACTTATAGGATATTCAAAAGTAGTGATAGTGACATCTATCATATCATTGTTATTTTTGTTGTTGTTTCCCATTGAAAATTCCCCTGATTATTTTTCTGGTGAGTCCCCTTCTAAAGATAGTTAGGGCGAATGTTCTGTGGATAAGGATTCTTGTGATAATTATTCAGATTGTTCTGGGGATGGTTGTTTTTGTCGGCCGGATAAATTGTTCTTGTGGACAAGACCGATCTCCCTAGTATCAACTGATATCTAGTGACAAGTAGAACAAGCAAATCTACCTTTCTCTAAATATTGCAATTTATAAATAAAAACCAAGAGGTGTTTTACACCCTACCTTAAGACCAACACTAGTTTGTGGCAGCCACGCTTTGACCGTCCGAATGAGTTTCCTTTTAAGAACCTGCAAACACAAACAAGCACATATCAAATAACACCTGCATAGCAAATATAATAAATCATATTCATCATGGTGATCAAGGAATCCATGAAATAAACCATCAGAGACAGCTTATTGAGAAAAATAAACTTGATTGTATTAACTTTAAACAAAGAAGAAATTTACAACCTTGGTGCCTTGATGTTGTACAAGCTCCTCCTAGGGTCCAAGCAAGAATCTCCTCTACTTTGACAAGCTTCACACTCTTTCCAATGAGATCAAAAGGTATGTCATCTCTCCTCTCAAGCTCCGTTAGGAAGTATAAATTCCAACAGCATTTACCCTAAAAAATATTCATCTTTCAACCTCCTTAGTAACCAGCCCAATGCCTCATTTTATAATGTAGAGGGAGGAAGTTACAGGTCCACCTATGAAGGGATAGAGTCCTCCTTCAAAGGGGTAAGCGCCTCACATCAAGGGGTTAGCTCCTTTAGTTATGGGATGCATGAACCTCAAAGGAGCGAACTTTCCACCTCAAGATTCCCTCTAGAAGCTTCAAGAAATAACCCAAAGTGAGTTTTTAAGAATGTACTTGCACCTTTTTTACTTTTACAGGGGTCCGCACCCATTACACAGAAACAGAGTGGGCAGGTCCGCAGGGGACATGACCAGTAGGTGCGGGACCACAGGTAATGTTAAGAGAAGATGAGGAACCAGAGGTTTAGAGAGTTTCAAGGACTTTCTCTCATTTTTCAAGGCTTGACATGAAGAGCTGAGGTTTAAGACTTGCATAGGAGGAAAGTATGAGTGGTGATAGACCCACACTAACTGCAAAATCTCATGGTGACAATATTTTATGTAACAGATTGCCCCCTAAAGTGCGAAGTCTGTAATAGATGAGGATAATATTTGTCATCTAAGAAGAGTGAAGTACTTTATCATTTCGAGGATCATCCTGTCGAGAGCCTGGTTGGAACCTGTAAAAACATTCAATACAAAACTGAGGTAGGCATTCCCATACTCAGATCAAAACTGACTAGAAAACTAACTAAAATGCTCTAATATAGGAATGATCTTGTAATACATCACAAGTATAGACATATGTAGAGATAGTATGGGCGCAACCATCTATTTATGAATACTCCACTGTATAATGAATAGCAAAATTCCTCGCAGCCTGGATGGTGGAAACTAGATCCAGGGTCTTGATTTCTATTTTCCGAAATAGTACGATTCTATCCATGTGAACGAATGTGTCGAAGTCGAACATGGTAGAAACCACTTGATTACCATTCAATGATTTAAATTGTTAACAAGTGTGAGAGAAACCACCAGTAATGTCAATGGCTCTTAAAGTACTTAGTACAATCCATGAAATGTGAATAGATGAGTTGATGTTGCACATGTCACATAATCCTTTGATCGAAGGTCAATGATGCAACCTGTCATCGAAGGCGAGAAACCTGCTATTGAGGCATGCAGATTCCAAGCTACTGACGATTTCTAGATCATCTTTCTAGATAATGAGCTAAAGTCGATAGAAAGCGATCCGTCGTAGGCAAGCCCACAACATGAAATCATAGATCAAGTTTGAAAAAATATATTTGCAAGGACTGACTCAGGGATGGTCAAGATGGATGATAGATATTTTGTAGATGAATGGTTTATTTGCAGTGACCTCTTGAACACATAATGACACTGTAGATGGTTTGGTGACAATTGACCCAAAGCTAATACCCAGAAACCAGCTGAATACTTTCAATATGGTTTGATTAATTGTTAGGCAAAGGATTTCCCAACCCAGGTGAACAAAAAGTGTCGTGTTCAAGAGTGGTTAAATGCTTTTCTGAGACAGAAAGGATAAAAAATAGGTTCATTTTTCTCTCTTTTCCCGCACCATTTCTGGCAAGTACCTCTTTATTTTTGACAAGCTTGAGGAGGATAACATTTACTTGGTTATAAGCTCATCCTTCAGATGAGTCCGACTTAGTTTAAAATTCAAACCCTAAGAAGGAGTGGTTTGTTCCTGTTTGTAATTGAATAGATCCTTTACTGTTAAATTTTAACGAGTCCAGTATAGGAGAAACTCGGCGTTTTTCAATTTTAGGGAGTCAGAAGAAAACTTAAGAAAACTCCATGTTTGTCCTTTTCCGTAAATTTGTGTCTCCCAAGCCCGAAAAAGTATAAAATAATACTTGAGAGAACCGCTTGACCATTACGATCAAGGAGTACTTTTCATAATTAGTGGTCCTGATCCGAAAAAGTAAAAAAGTGATCAAAGACACGTCATTTTATAACCAATATCAAACTTGAAACGACAAAAGTCTGGCAATTGTTTCATGTTTATACGGTCATAAAAGAGCTGTAAGTGTACTGTCCTTTTAATTCCATTTTAATGAGCTTAAAAAGAAAAACTCGGCAATCTTTTCATATTTTACAAGTCAGAAAAGAGCTTAAAGAGGACTCAAATGTTTTTTGTTGAAAATGATCAATTTTTCTTGAAAAATCCAATATTCTGCACAAAAACTAAAACATTACTCATACCTGTTTAAAATAAATAAAAATACATAAAAAAGTTACCTTTTTAAAGTGAAAAATAAACAAATTAAAAATTCATTTATTCAAAAAAGCTTATAAAAAGGGCTTTTGTAAATTCATTTTTACCGTTTGACTTCAGAGTGAGAGAAGAGAGCTTTTGGGTAAGAAACTTCCTATGAAGATTGTGGAAAATCTGTCCGTTGGAATCGAAAACAATCACCTCCAGGTAATCCACATCACTTTAATCTTGCATTTCCACCGTTTGAATTTTGTGTTTAGGCTTATATTTTGATTTTTAGGAAAAATTTAGTTTAAAAGACCGCTCGCGGGGGTTCGCAGGCACATCATGGGAAACCTGCAGACCCCGACTTTTTCCTACAAAGGAAAGAGCCAGGGGCCCGCACCTGCTGCTTGGGCTAAGTGCGGACCTACGCACTGTCCCTAGCTGGAGAGTGCATATCCCACGACATAGGTTTTACAACTTCAATTTTTTCAATTTCCACCCAAAGACTTTGAACTAAAATGTTCTAATCTGCCTTTTTTACAATGTAGGATACACACAATGCTTAGTTGTCGGGAATGGGAGCACGAAGATGTGGACCTTTCTGCAATTAATCATCAACCTTCAATAGATGCATTGAAGGCATGCGGGCTATTTAAATTATGGGCCATACCTGGCATGAGGGCCCAAGTAGACTTTTTGCAATGGCTGGTGGACAGATGGAATATACAAGACTAGTGTTTCATTATTGGTGTTCATCAGCTCGAAATGGAGCTAGAGGACATTTACTTCTTGACTGGTTTGCCCAAGAGAGGTGAAAAATTGACTCTATTCGGGACTAGGCTAGGTGGTCAATCTGTCGATAGTCTCCAGCTAGAGTTTTGTAATGACCAAACAAAGGACAAAGGGATTGATATCAAAACCATCTCCCGTCCTGAACTCAAAGTGATTGCATTTACTCTCACCAGACTCTACGGAAGCACAACACTGCATGTAGCCACTAGATCCCAAATGCGAATGGCAGTAGACTGTTATCGAGGCACCATCTTCAACTGGTGAGAAGCTGTGTCGGCTAATGTAAAAGGCCAACTAGCTAGAGCAAAGAACGGACAACTAAAAGAATTTGGATATGGTTTCTTAGTTGTGAGCTTTAGTCTAGAGAGGGTCCCGATGTTGGTCCCACATCATCTTTCCGTTGGAGCTGGACTTCCCCGAGAGCCTAAGCTAATGCGTTGGGTTGCAGTTATGGCCCGTCATCCTGAGGAGGGTTCAGAGGTTGTTCGATTTCCTCCTGAGTATTTTCGTTGGTTGGAGAACCAACTTTTCGTGATTCAGGATTTTCATTATTCTTGGATGGATTATCGTGGTGACCCAGACATGCCTCTTGCACTAGGAGAGCAGAGGGATGACTCAGGTAAAATCATTCTCAACATTTTCCAAGTTAATTTTTTTTTTTTTTTTCTGTTTTTTAAATCGTCCAAAACTGATAGTAAAAAGTTTCAAATGCAGATGTGGGTCCACGGCGACCAGCCACTCTCTGGCCCTATGAGAGGAGACACCCAGCTACAACAGTACTAGCCCCACGGGATGAATCTACAGAGACCCTGGCCGAATTGGAAAATCATCTAGAGCGTTTGACAACAGACATTCTGGAGACTAGCATAGATGACATCCCTCTTAGGTTACAGCACTATGTGATTGGGGTCCCAGGACCTTTCAGGAGGTTCCTTTGTAGGGTGGCCCGAGTAGGGGTTTCTTATCGTGATCATCACCAGTGATAGGATGATCGCCTTTTGTAGACTCATATGACATTTTTGCTTTTTGTACTATCATTTTTGCTGATCATAAGGTGTTTTTCAACCTATGATCGAAGACGATGTATATTTGACACACTTATATGCTATGTTATATCACTATTACTGGCTATCTTGTGAAACATGTTATGGAATGTTTTTAAATTTATTATTTGATTATTGCAAATGTCTACTTAACATTCGAGAAGAAATTGCATCTGCTAATGTATTTAAATATCTTGGAATATGCTAATATTCAATATAGTCAAATTCACGTTCCAAGAGACGAACTCTCAAAAATAATCTTAACAACATTGGATTTTTAATGGCATAAACTCTATTAAGTTTCAATACAACGAGTTCAGAATCCAACCTCACAATCAAACTATGAATCCAAAATGAAATAGATTCAGATAATAACTCAATCACTGCACTATACTCTGCAATGTTGTTTGTTGTTTGACCTAGGCTTACCCCATGCATAGCTACCAACTCATCAGAGGGTGAATAGATAACCCAAGCTGTGGAAGGAATGTTTCATGTATTACGACAAGAACCATCAGCGAAACCAATGTATGTTTGAAGAGACGTCGACATCTGCAATATCAAGAGTAAAATCAAGATAAGCAGGAATAATGATAAAAACACTCTCTAAACTAAGCATAGTTTTCTAAACTAAAACACACCAGCTAGAAAGAAACTAATCTAACTAAAATCTCCACACCCAGATTTAAGCATAATATCTCTTCAAATAAAGACCATTTCTGGGCTTACCTAAAGAGACACCGTCAAAATCTACCAATTCATAGGCCCCTTTTGCCAGCTTTTTCTTAACAACATAACGACCATGCCACATAGGTACGAATTTTCCAGCCCCTAGCTTATCGTTTGCTTGATTGTATAGTAAGACTAGGTCTCCTTCCAAAAAATTACGAGGTGTAACATTTTGATCATACTGAGCTTTAGTTCGTTTGGCATGAGTTTTGATTACTAGTGCAGCATCACGTTGATTCTCATCTAGTTGAGCCAAGTACAACAAACGTTTCTCCTCTTTAGAAGTGGCTGCGAGTAACTCTATGGCTATTTGCAATGACGGGATTTCGCATTCAATGGGTAACACGACTTCCAAATCGTAAACCAGTTGGAAAGGAGTGAAACCAGTTGATGTTTTTACTAAGGTTCGATACGCCCAAAGTGCTGAAAATAACATGTTATGCCAATTCGGCCTATGAATACCAATGATTCGTCGGATCATAATGACTAGAACTTTGTTGATGGCTTCAACCAGACTATTAGCCTGTGGGTAATATGGAGTAGAACTATCGTGACGCAGGCCAAGTTGATCTGTTAGTTTAGTCATCATGATGTTTCGAAAATGATGCCCATGGTCAGTGATAATCGCTTGTGGAACACCGAATCTAGTAATTATATGATTGAAAACGAAAATTACAGCATTTTTTCTATCTGCCGAAAATGTAGGCATCGCCTCGGCCCATTTGGTAAAATAATCTACCACAAGGATGATATACGCATGCCCCCAGCTGAGTGCGGGTTACATGTAATAAAGTCGATACCCCACTTTGCAAAAGGACCAACGAAAATTATAGGGTGGAGAGGAGCAGGTGGAGCACGCATATTTCGATCAAAAATTTGACAATTGTGGCATTTTCGGACCGCGTAAATACAGTCTTTAAACAAAGACGGCCAGAAATAGCCAACAGCAATATATTTTGGGCTATAAATGGCATACCCAGACATATGACCGCCACATTCTCTAGAGTGACAGTCCTTTAAAACCTTTTCAGCTTCTTCATGAGTTAAACAACGTCCGAAAACAGAATCCACCCGACGACGATAGAGTGTATCTCCAATAATCTTATATTGTTGGGATTGGCAACATATTTTTTGGCGTTGAGATTGTGAAATTTCACGCTGAAAAGATTGGGTTTGGAGATAAACAATGATATCTCCATACCATGGATCAAGAGTGCTGATAAGAAGCAAGGATTCGTTTGCAATGGGCTCTTCCGCCACAGTTTCAGTATCAGCACGCGGGAAGTCACACATTAACTCCGCAAAAACTAAAGATTTCTTTGACTTAGATTTTTCAAATTCCAAGTCAAATTCCCACATGATAAAAATCCATTTGGAATATGTACCCCCTAGCAATTGTTTGGTCAAAATATAGATCATAGGGTTACAGTCAAAAATTACGGTAGTTTTGCATAGTAAGATGTAATGACAAAATCTTTGGACAGCTTGAACAGTCGCCAAGGCCAATTTCTCCACAAGTGAATATTTTAACTCAGTTGGATTCAAAGTTCGACTAAGATAGTAAATCACATGTTCACTACCGAATTCATCTTCCTGAAGTAAGACCATTCTGATGGTGGAATGAGAGGTGGCGAGATACAAGAAGTAATCCTGGTTGTAGTTGGGAGGATGCAATAACGGTGCACGGGTCAATGCGTGTTTAAGTGCATCAAAATATTTGTCAACTATCTCATCCCAAAAGAATGGAGTATTCTGTTTCAATAACTTGGTAAAACCCTTTGTTATCTCGGCGTAGTTAGGAATGAATCGACGTAAAAAGTTTGTGTTCCTTTGCAAACTTTGGAGTTGGCGTAGAGTCGAAGGAGGAGGCAATTTGACAATAGCTTCAACTTTCGAGGGATCGACACAAATGCCGGCTTTCAAAACAAAAAATCCCAGTAAATGACCCGTTTCTATATAGAAAACACATTTGTGTGGATTCAACCTAATTCGATAATGCCTACATCTCATAAAGATTGCTCGTAAATGAGTGAGATGATCGGCTCTATGTAATGAATGGGCAGGTAAATCATCAAGATAAGGTTGCACAATGTGCTTGATGTCATGAAACACGAAACAAATATACCTGGGGAAACAGTCTGTGATCCAATACACACGCAAGGACAGAGTAACAAAGCTCAATCCCCTTGAAGGCTCCTTGACATAATCCAAGGTTTACCAACAAGTGACCCCAAGCTCCTCGATAATGGTCAATCTGAGGTTTACCGTTTCTAATACGTGTATATCTTCTATCGTTCCCAATGAGGAAGGATTGATTACCACACTGGGTCAGATATGATCTTGTGCTTGACTCCTTTAAGAGGAGCTTCCCAGAGCATAGATGTAACAATTGGAATTTATCTCCTACCGTAAGATATAGCTACTTGTTTGTTTTAACTATCTTGGAGAGTTAATTACTCGCTACTCCAAGATACTAACCTAAGCTATGTTAGTGATAAAGAACCCTATAAATAAAAAATTGCTAGATAAATTTTACTTTAAGCGTTATTTTTATTGGTTGCTCCTTAGGTCAAAAGGTATGGAGATGAAACTTTATGGTGTGAAGACTCGACTCCAAAACACTAAAAATGCACCTAAGATGATAAAAAATTCTTTTTCTTCAATGAATTTCTAGCTAAAGAAAGAGTTGAGAATTCAATTGCTTGAACAAATCTTTCCTTAACATTTAAATGAAAAGAAAAACTTTTTGTCTTTTCCAAAAAACTCAAAATTAGGCTACTAATTATGCTCACGAAAAAAGAAAATCCTTTTTCTTTTTTCACACTAAAAAACTACGAAAAAAAATTCTTTCAAAAGAGATTCTAAAATTTCTAGAAAACACTCAAAACTATGAAGAATCTAATCTTGAGATCTACAAATTCTAAAAACCTAATTGAATTAAAAGCTTGAAAAATTTCTTTTTGAGGATGTTTTACTTATTTATTTAGTAAACTAAGGACCAATCCGTTCAGAATAACAAATTAATAAAAAAAACACCCAACAATGTTTTCTTTTTAAAAATGAAATTCAAAACTTTCAAAACAAGTTCTTTCAAAGCCTTGCAAAGAGGAAACAAGATCTATTTCTCACCAAGGGCAGATTTCACAAATCAGTCAGACTCATTAAGAAGACCAGAAAAAACCAGGGTAATCTGAGGTTTCTTAGGCTTCTAATCTCTGAGTTACTACAAAGACCAAACGAAAATCAAACCAGGCACGCAAAACTTCTAGAAAATCACCTAAAACCAAAATGCCAATGGAACTCACTCACAAGAAGTTTCTGACAAGACACATGCAGATCTGGGTAGAGGCTAAAAAAACGTAAACAAATCCTAAGTTTAACTGGATGAAAAGATTTAAGGTTTTTCAATAATTTGACAGGGTCTGCAGGCTTCCGGTATAACCATATGCGGTACCGCTCTGTGTAGTAAAGCAACAGTGTGGGGATGTCCGCACTGTGTTACAAGAAGAACGTGCAGTCCTCTTTCAAAAGCGTGAAAAACAAAAAAAAAAATCAGAATCTAAAAAACTACCCAAACCCACACACATCAAGCAAGAACCAGAAACAGAGAAAAACTTTCTCAATTCAAAGTAAAAGTAAAGGCAAGAAACCAAAATTCAAGTCCCCGGTGGAGTCACCATTTTGTCAGCCAGATAAATCATTCTTGCAGACAAGACCGATCTCCCTAGTCTCAATTGATATCTAGCGACAAGCAGAACAAGAAAATCTACCTTTTGCTAAATATTGTGATTTATAAATAAAAACCAAGGGGTGTTTTACACCCTACCTTAAGTCCAACACTAGTTTGTGGCAGCCACGCTTCAACCGTCCGAATGAGTTTCCTTTTAAGAACCTGCAAACAAAAACAAGCACACATCAAATAACACCTGCATAGCCAATATAATAAATCATATTCATCATGGTGATCAAGGAATCCATGAAATAAACCATAAGAGACAACTTATTGAGAGAAATAAACCTGATTGTATTAACTTTAAACAAAGAAGAACTTTACAACCTTGGTGCCTTGATGTTGTACAAGCTCCTCCTAGGGTCCAAGCAAGAATCTCCTCTACTTTCAAAAGCTTCACACTCTTCCCAATGAGATCAATAGGTATGTAATCTCTCCTCTCAAGCTCAGTTAAGAAGTCTAAATTCCAACAACATTTACCCTAAAAAATATCCAGCTTTCAACCTCCTTAGTAACCAGCCTAATGCCTCATTTTATAGTGCAGAGGGAGGAAGTTACAGTTCCACCTATGAAGGGATAGAGTCCTCCATCAAAGGGGTAAGCTCCTCACATCAAGGGGTTAGCTCCTTTAGTTATGGGATGCATGAACCTCAAAGGAGCAAACTTGCCACCTCAAGATTCCCTCTAGAAGCTTCTAGAAATAACCCAAAGTGAGTTTTTAAGAATGTACCTGCGCCTTTTTGACTTTTACAGGGGTCCCCACCCATTACACAGAAACGGAGCGGACAGGTCCGCAGGGGACATGACCAGTATGTGCGGGACCGCAGGTAATGCTAAGAGAAAGTGTGGAACCAGAGTTTTAGAGATTTTCAAGGACTTTCTCTCATTTTTCAAGGCTTGACATGAAGAGATGAGGTTTAAGACTTGCATAGGAGGAAAGTATGAGTGGTGATAGACTCACACTGACTGCAGAATGTCATGGTGACAATATTTTATGTAACAATTTTACTGCACTCCTTGAGTCTGGGTATTGGAAAGTAAAAGAAAGTTCTTCCGATTCTGGTTCTTGATGTTTCCCACTGGTTTCCCCTTGTCCTTCTAGTCCAAAATCCTGGCCACTAGCTTTTCCTTATTGTTCCTAAGTTGAATCTACAGATTTGGGAGTTTGTATGCTAGTTCGAGGAAAATGGGGTCCTAAAACAGAGGAGCCAGATACTCTTGATTTTGATGTAAAAGTAGTAGCTTTCTATGGGACTATTTTTCTTATTTCCTTATGTTGAGGTGACTACTCTCTCTCTACTTTTGAGATCACTTCTTGAATAAATGTTTTTCTGCCTTGATAAATGTTTTTATTGTTCTTTTTATGACCCATTTTATTTGTAGATTTATTAGAGTTCCTATGTTTCATTTCTTCTTCACTCATACATCCTACACATTGACCCTATGTGTAATTATTTTTACACCCTAAGTGCCTCAATAGCTACATTGGTGAGCTCACTCATGTGTGTTAGAGTGACATGCATGTTCTTACCTCTCGTCTTATTGTCCAATGTTTGTCAAATTGAGGAAACTCTATCAAAAAGAAATCCAAGGAAAAATTTACACACCCTAAGTGTTATAACTATTACAGTGGTGAGCTCGCTTAGGTGTGTTAGAGCGATGCATAGGTTCTTACCTCTCGTCTTACCGCCCAACACCTGTAAAATTAAAAACACTCTAGAAAAGGAATTGAAAAGAAAGCACTAGCTAATTGTATCAATTGACAACCTTCCTTGAAAATGGCACCAAGATGTTTGGTTGGTTTTACTACTTGCACGATGATTAATTATCAACCAGGGTAAGTCTTCTTATTTCAAAGGTGTCTTCACTATCTGTGCTAATGCATGTAATAGCTAGGCAAAACAAGAAAAGAAATATGTTGAACATGCTTGTAGGGATTAAAATACTGTTGCAGAATGGAAATTTAACTTGTAGAAATAAAAACGCATACTGCAGAAATGAAATACATTGTTGGCTTAAGGGGGCCTGACCAAGGTTCAGAGTTATTTGTGCCAACCAACAAAATCCTACACTACTGGACCTTTCGGAAACAAGCTGCATAACACAGGCTACAGTCTCACCCAAAGCAATATTGGGGGATGCCAAAACTAGGTTTTTGCATCTAGAGACCATGTGATGTGTATGCTAAAGCCCTTATAGCTCATATAAGCATTTCCGCAGATCTATACCTTCCTTCCATCCACTACTGCAGCTCTATCCAATTTACCTCCAAGTCTTCGCGAAGGTATACGATTGTGCTTATAAGGAATAAAAGAGGTAGATTCATGACTTTCGCTAAGTAAATAGTGACCCTAGTTCTGCCATCGCGCAGATCTATTCATCCGAATAATTATGATAACAAATCTAGTTTCTGTCTTCGTGAAAATAGTTCATTACTCATTTCATGCATAGATATTAAAGATTCAATAGATTCATGCACACATTCATTTATGGGAAACAACTTACAAAAAGAAGATATAGTAACTCAAGCATAGATCAAGAACAAGAAAAGATGTAATTGATTCAACAAAAAATTATCTTTATTATATTCAACATTCAATTTATAGACTCTTCTATGTTGCGCATCCAGCTGTAGGGGCCTGTGTGCTCAGTTGCAGACTTTCCAAGGACTCCATGCACTCAGTGAAAGGAGCCTTCCCCTTTCGCCTAAGTATAGGAAATAGAGATTTCCGGCCTTAGCACTTTTTCCTTACACTTCTTCTTCACCACATTGTTATAGACATATTTGGGCACTACAACCCCAATCACATATGTCCATAAACCAAGGGCTTCTAAGTCCCTAAAAGTGTTGCTGCATACCCTAAAGGAGCAAGGTCAACTGATTACATCATCTCCCAGAAGTTCTCCATGAAAAACTACTCAGAACTGGTCAAAGCAGGACCATACACACTGCCCAGTGCTAAAGGTGTGATGCATCTCACCTGGCACATGCAAAAAGTGTGATGCATACTGGAAATCCCTTCTATAGGGTGCGATGAGCGAGAGTAGAAAAATGGCACAACCAGTTTGCTAGGTGGAAACCCAGAGAATCTTCTAGAAACTACTCATTTGACACTTGCCTCTCTGAGTTCACCCAGGGATGAGTAAGAGATCTAAAATCTCCATGTGGAACTAGGAACTATCAGAGAGATGACACTAATCAAAATCCCAAAAGCTGACTCACCCCCCTGCAAATATCTATAAATGGATCCCTCATCCCAGAGATCCAAAGGTTGGAAATCGGTAATTTGCAAAGAGGTGATGTTGGTTTCTCTTTGAAGGCATTGTTGGGTGATCTTGCTTTGTGTGAGGTGAAGAGGGCTTTCAAGCTGGGAGGATGGCATTGGGTCAGACCAAGTGGTTGTAATCCTCTCTTCTACTACTATTACTAATAGAGATATTTGAGTTTTCCTCCATATTCTTCTGTATCTCTGAATATTGTGTTGATATATGCATTTGTATGGTCAATATATATCTGATCCTATATTGTTTACAGTGAAAGATCTCTATGCTTTGATGGTATTATGCTAATGTGAATCTATAGGTGCTCTTTGAAGCAAGACAAGTACGGAAGCAGTGGCAAGATTTCGTCAAAGGGGAAAGGAAACAAGCAAGGAGGCAAGTGGAAGACTGAGGTTGGTACTCTCTGATTCTTTCTCATCTCTCTTTGATAAAGGAAAAACAAGTGAATTTAATCTATTTGTTTCTAAGATAGCTACCCATCTTAGTGGGACTAGCAGCTCTGAATAGACGCTAGATTTCCCGATAACAAAATGGTGAGTCCGCTGGGGAGCGATTAGTTTGATTGCTTGTCTCTATTTGTTTGATTCATAAACCACAGATGGAGCCTGAAGTCAAGCCAGCTAGCCTTCGAACTGCACTTGCTATGCAAGTGAAAAGTAGATCAACACTGCTTCAGCCAATCTCTGAGTTTGTTTATGAACTGAACAATTGACTTGCAAACATCCTAAGTGCTCTAGAGATAGCTTGAGTAACCTCATTAGATTAGCCCTATACTTTGTAGTTATTGACTATCATTTGCTCGGCCTAAATCCCTGAACTAAACTGCAAACTGTGACCAAAAACCAAGTTAAAGTCTCATCCTTGGACAATTGCACCCTGTCTTCTTGTCAATCTGGATGCATCGTACCTCCCATGTGCAGTAGGTGGGATGCATCCATGTTTCTCTGTGTTATAGGTGCGATGATCAAACAAGACTAAATCTGCCTCCAGATTTTGGTTTTTTCTTCACTCTATTCAGTTTTATTCGGGAATTTTGTTGTCTGTGATCAGTAAACCACTGTTGAAACCCCATTCTTTGCATCATCCAACCTCCATTGTGAAAATATGTGTGAATGTTTTTATGTATTTTTCACCATTCACAGTTCTCATTTAAAAAATAGTAGCTTAATCGAACTGTCGTCTTTTGATTCGAAAGTGTCGCAAGTGTCGTTTTTAGTCAAAGAAAAGAATACTTCTCTTTTTGATGGTTGATTACACTGTTACTCTTGTATTTGATCTGAATTTATAAGTATTTCAAGTGTCGAAAGTAGTTTTCAATTCAAAATCGCAAAGTGTCGTCTTGCCTTCCCGTCATTTTTTGAAAAGAAAATCGTTAGTACTGTCGCTTTGAAAGAAGGAATAGTTCATATTTGTGCTTAGCATTCTTTTTTTCATTCACACATTAAGAAAGAATAAAGAAAATACATGCATGTGCATTTGCATTTAGACTGCTTGTTGGTTGTGATTTAGGATAGTGCATCTAGTGTGTGCTCTCTAATCTATTATGAAAGGATTTCATTTCTCTTTCCTTAGTAGCTAGGATTTTCATTGCAAAAAGAAGATTAAACGACTGTTTATCATCTTAGATTGTATTTTAGGAATTGTATATCTACATCACGCAGTGAACCTGAAAGGCAAATTTCTTAAGAAAGATCAACTGTAAAATAAATTCAATGAACATAAAAACGCTTTAGAACCTAATGCACAACATCTAGAAGTCTAGGCTATAGACATATTCCGGCGTCGTAAAGCCTAGTAACTGTCGCTTTCATTGTAGGTTGGGTGATTCCTCCTCTTTGAGATGACAAGTGCCAGTACATACTTGTGCTCCCATGTACCGTTGAATATATATTGGGAGACCACAATAGGCTATGTCCTTTATCCTTAGGAAGCCGTGTTTGCCGCCCTATCGATCGCAATGCACTGAGCACAACATTCAGGAAGATTAACTGTCGTACCGTAAAAAGTATTCTGCAGTTTTGCGATTGGTTTGTTAATCCCTCTATCTAGATTTCCAGAGTAGTCTCTCTCGTTCCTTTTCAGACTCCTTAAAGGAAAATGTCCATCTGAGCACTTGTCACTTCAGGTTCATTAAAAATCGAAGGCGACTAGAGTCATCTTTAGCTTTTTCTCGACTCTTAAAAATTGAAAAAGCAAGTTGTGTCAAAGTGTCTAAAATTTATTTTAATCGGAATAATGTCACTATTCCCTCATTGGTCTTAGGTTGAGAAAATGGAGTCCACCAACCAAGGATTTCCCCTTGGGGGAAGTCCTAGTCCTTTCTCCTCTTGGGGAGATGTTGGTGCACCTCATATGGCCCCATTGTCCCTTCCAGGACTGACAATTGGCCTGCCGGTATGGATTTTTGCGACCTCTGTCGTTCAAAGAACCACGATTCCTGAACAATCAAATCAACAACTAGATGATACCAGAGTTCCCCCCCAACCTTATACTTCGTTTGTCTCTCCCTCTCCTTCTTCCTCTTCGCTTGGTGAAGATAGTAAAACTAAAAACCAAGTAACTGAGAAGAAGAAGAAGGGGAAGGAGAAGAAGAAGGAGCCAACCAAAAAAAGGGGCAACCATGCATCATCTAGCGAAAATCCACACACTACACCGTCCAAACCTAAATCTCCATGTATCATTTTCAAAGGAGACCACTACCACCGAGATTTTCCTTTCATCCCACAGATCCTAAGGGACTGGTCTCCCTGCTTGCACAATCTGGTATCATCAACATCTGACGATCATGTTGAAAGTACACCGTCAACTGGTGAAAGCAATGTCACTGGACAAAAAGGGAAATCTAAATTTCCCTGCAGATTGTGTGAAGGTGATCATGCGCTTCATTGTTGTCCCTTCTTGGATGAAGCTAAAAGAGTCTTGGATAATCGCCCTGCATCACCGCAGCGACTCCCTCCTGGGTACAAGAAACTCTTGCCAAATACATTGCTAGTTGAAAATCCGACTGACCCGTTGTTGTTGTCAGTGAAAGCACCTATCATTGAAGATAAACCCTCTGAGTCCACATCAGACCAAAGTCAACAGGTCGAGATGGCAGTCGACCCCATCTTGACTTTAGGAGATTTACCTTCAGATGATACAGTCACCGAAGGGAATGAGAACGACACCGTTCAAATTCTTTTCGTAAACACAGACTCCGATGAACAAGGGGGCAATCTGCCCATTCCTTTACCGTGGGAAGGAAATTCATCGTATTTGTATCCGGCCATTTATTCGGTCCCACCTCCAAGAAACCTAGTCATTTCCTTCGATTGGAATCTACTACGCAGACCCTGTTTACCATCTAATGTACCATTTCAAATCATAGTGCAAACTTACAAAATGGTCATGGTTGGTACCATCATAGATGAAGGGGCTTTTTTGAGTATCCTTTCCTCAATTGCTTGGAAAGCGCATGGTTCGCCATCGCTTTTGCCTGAGATGCGAAATCTGATAGGCTTCGATAAAGGAACCAGTCGACCGTTAGGGATCCTTCCAAGTTTGCCTATAACTTTAAGAAGGAAAACCGTTTATCGAAAGGTAATGGTAGTCCAGGGACCTTTAGATTACAATCTACTCCTTGGGCACGACTACATTTCTACCATGGGAGCCATCGTCTCCTCACTCTTTCGAGTAATGTGTTTTCCGCATGAAGGCAGAGTGGTCCAGCTCATGGACCAGCTTTCATTCCACGGTTCACACATACCTAATAGTCAAATGCCATCCTTAACAGGTCTTTTTGCACAAGGAATGTCTCATCAATCTCCAGTCCATCCACCTGATGAGCGCGAGTGATTTGGTGGTCGTGGCTAAAACCGAAGGGGCATGCACCCTGGTCTACTTCGGTAGGAAAAATTCAGGTATAGGGTAGGTTTCCGTAGAGGATATATGACTGGTCTGACACACCCATCCGTTTACGAAAATTGGATTAGACCAGAATAAGATACCTCTGTTAGAAGGTAGGCCTTTCCCGATAGAACAAATGTTTTGTTTGCAAATTGAAGGGTAACCTGGAGAAGGTAGGCCTTTCTCGATAGAACAAGTGTTTTGTCTACAAATTGAGGGGTAACTTGGGAATTTGTTTGATATTAGCAATAACATCAAGCAAAGGGGGACACTTA
This sequence comes from Pinus tabuliformis, assembly GCA_031772625.1. Classification (NCBI taxonomy): domain Eukaryota; kingdom Viridiplantae; phylum Streptophyta; class Pinopsida; order Pinales; family Pinaceae; genus Pinus; species Pinus tabuliformis. The sequence continues at coordinate 1,299,277,057 of CM062809.1, forward strand.
ACAAAAAATCCCAAAAATATTTTTATCAAAATTTTTGTATTTAACTCCCTAAAAGCTATATCGCATCGCAAAGAGAGAGTGAAGCGTTTTCCTATGCACGTAAATAAGATGCAAAGAAGCGATGTGAAATTCATCGCATCTCATATTTTGAAAGTGTCCTTAAAAGAAAACAAAAAGGAATCGCCGACAGCCGATATGCAACGTCGCATATCGCAACGTCACAAAAGCAACACACAATGAGCAAATGAAAATTGCGATATTGCGATTTGCGATCTGCGATCCTACAAATTGCAATTTTGCGCTTTGCGATCTGCGACGAATGAGACTATTAATTGCTGCGATGCGAATCACAGAAACCACTCATCGCAAATTTTATTCGGCATGATCTGTGAACCCAAAATTGAGTGCGCACCTTAAGGAAAATTAATGACCGCACGCTTGAGTATCCAAAGATGATCGTGTTGCGTTTTTTGAAGAGTCAAGTCATTATGAGTGTCATGATTATGCATTCATTAGAACTTAAAGCTTTCATGTCAATCTTTTCGTCAATTCTCTTTTCATTTTGCGTGAACTGCAAGGCAGCAACTAATATAAATCTATATGCAGGAAACATCCAAGGAAAAGGGGAAAGCGCCAATACTAGAAGAACAGAGAGGAGATGCCTTCGCAGATGAATGCCACATGCAGCAGGGCCACGAATTCCAGAGTATCACTCAACAGGCACTGATGAAAATAGACTATCCAAGACTCAGAGTCAAAGGCGCACAAAAGCAGCATGTTTGCAAAAGATCCTAAAGCTCAGATTGGATAAAGCAAAAATAAAAACGCTGAAAAGGGATGATGCTTTAGAAAATCCTGGAACAAAGAACGGAAGCAATTTTCAATACGTAAGATTGTTCAGGCAACGAAATCCCTAACTCATTGAGTCATTCGCACGGCTGGAAACCGAAATAGCAACAGCACAATCAGTTTGAAAGAAATTTGGGTTATACTAAGTATACACACAGCAAAAAACACCCAGCCAGAGGAAGATTTTCAAAAATATCTTCTAGTTTGTCAGAAAGAGGTGCCAGCTTTTGTTATTTCTACTTTTATCGCTCGAGCAAAAGGAAAAGACAACCAGCCGACTCTTTCCAGGCGAACCTTGCATTGCTTACAACACTAAGGAGCAGATACAGAAACGGTTAGAAATTAGATTCAATTTTTAGAAATAATTTTTTTTTAGTAAAAGGGCGGTCATTTGAAGCCGTTTCCTAAATTTGTGTAATTAAGATTAGTTAGTTAGTAGTATTTAACCCTTCTCATGACATTTGGAGAAGGGTCCGGAAATTTCTCAAAAAACTTGTCCTTAGAACATGCACTTTTGCACCCTCGGAGGGGGTTTTTGATGAATGGATGGATCGAGATTTATTTATGTTTACATTTTAATGTCTGCTACTGATGTTGCACTTCTATACTCTTAGTAGATGTTAGAAGTAAGTAGAGATAAATCATTATTGCTTGAGGTTTGTGAGTGAAATCAGTCATAAATGGTACTTTTATCTCTTGATTAATTTTTGCTCATATTCTTAGAGTGATATACAGTTGAGTTGTTTATATGTTAATGTATGAATGTGTGGGTTACCATTTGGAACTTTTGTACGGTGGAGTCATTTGTTTGTGCTTGACATATGAATAACTGATTATGCGATATGCTGTTCACAACTGTTTTGCCTAACTTCTTATGCAGAATGGTTCATCTTAATTGATTTATATTCTTATGATAGCTGAATGATCTTTATTACCAGTTGTTATATGAAATCTTTTTAGATCGCATAATGAAAGAATTTTACCCCGGGTTAGTATAGATTAGATGTGTTGTTTTTGTTAGATTACAGTAGCATAGAGTCAGTTTAGAGTCTAGAATTAAATTAGCTTAAAATTACCTTTAGATTAGTATCTTCAAAATCTACACACACACACACACACACATCTTTTAGATTGGGAAGCTGGTCCCATTATCCCCAGTCGGACCCGCTACACCAAACGGGCAAGGAGCCGCCAACCAGGTTCCCAACCGGGTGGGTATCCCCCTTGTTGTTCACCCGATTTCGGGGCCCTCAACATATTTGGCGCTAGAAGGAGGGCCTGAACTATGAATGGCAACCAAGTCAAAATCTAAATGCCATTCTGAGAGTAAATCACCCTCATCAACTCCTCCGACTTCTCCAGTACGGTTTAACCCGGATTTAGAAGTCGCTCGAGTATCCACCGCTGCTACCTACTCCAATATATCAGAACAACTCATTATTGAACCCCCTGAAATTCAAACTTTGATTCATAAACTCCAGGGATCCTCTATTTTTTCTCATAGGTCTGATAAATCTAACAGCAACGTGACTTCGCAGTACAATCCTGCTCATCCTCTGACCAGATTGAAGAGTGAAAAATTTGGTATTTAACCAAGTGAAATCCCTCTCCCTACTAGGAAAAGAGCAAGGAAAGCACCACCAGAGTCTGACCATGAGACTCTTTCATCCACTTCGTCCATTTCAACACCCTCACCGCGAAGTCAACCACCCACATCCTCATCCCAAATCACTCATCCATCTTCCACAACACTTCCTCTTCAATCATCAAAGATCATAATACCTTCATCTTCTCAGCATCAGGGATTATCTTCGGCACTCTCATTAACTAGCAGCTCTACGATGGCCCAGTCTCCATGGAACAATCCTGGGGCGGTTTTAATGCCTCCACCCCTGAGCCCAATACCGGCCCATCCGGAGAAATGGCTACCTAAGTTCAATCCAGAGACAGGCATGCTAGCTGAAGAGCATATCAATAATTTCATGCTTTCTGTTAATCTCAACGGAGTTACTAACGAATATGCTGTCGTCCGACTTTTTCCTTACACAATGCAAGGAACAGCTGGGTCATGGTACTTTTCGTTACCTTCCGGGTCCATCACAAGTTGGGACTTTTTTCAAAGTCAATTCCTCACCACGTTTGGCGATGACAGATCAACAACGACATTGATCAATGACCTATCTAATCTTAAAGCTGAGGCTAGAGAACCCATTAAAGATTTCAATTTACGGTTCAATAAGATCCTCAACAAAATTCCCGCTGCTTCTCAACCCAGCGAGGAAGTAAGATGTGAATGGTACATCACGGCGTTACCATCTAACTTGGCTATCTTCGTAGATAGGGCAAACAAGATGACCTTAGTGGAAAACTTAAATGAGGCATTAGCAGTAGAAAAACGCGTAGTTTTCCTAGAAAAGAGAGCCGCAATAGAAGAACGCAAATCTAAGAAGATCTCTTTCAAAGAAGACACCAAGAAGAAGCAAACGAAAGATCCTTTCGATATGGAAGGATTACAAAAGGTGTTAAAGGCCATGTCCAACGAGATGATTGATATAAGAAAACAATTAGCAGAAACTTCTTCAAAAAAGCCCTACAGATCTTTTAAAAGAAACCTTCCCATGGAGGTGAAACCACCCAATGCTGTCTCAAACGTCGAATCTGAAGAAGAAGAAGAAGAAGAGAATACCACTGAAGGGCAGATCGATGATGAAGAAGTTGTGGAACTACAAGGAATGTGGGATTTCATCCTCCCACAAGAAGAGGATCAAGAAGCATTTCCGGTTAGCACACGAAGCAAAAATCAACTTGATCCTCCCCAAACTACCCCTAAACAGAAGGGCGCAAGCCCTGCAACAAAAGATAAGGTCGCAACAAAGAAAACAACTGCTAGAGCGACCCAATTTAGCCCAGTCCAATCAGATCAAGCACCTCCATCAAGAACACTGATAGTGTCGGATGAAATGGAGTATAACATTATCGATGACATGAAAAAGACTAGGGCTAATATCACTCTTTACGAATTGAGCAAATTGAAACATCAACAGAAAATAATGATGAAAGAAATACATGCCATGCCTACTACATGTAGAGCATTGGAAAGGTATGTTTTGATGCATAATTTAGTGATGTTTCAAGAAATGTTTGTAACCCTTTCTTTGTTATAAAGTAAGAAGAATGTAATAAGAATGAGCACGAACAACCAATTATTAATAATTGTCTTCTCTATGCAGAAAATGACAAAAGGAGGAATACGCAGTGCAAAACTGGAGTTCCATGAGAAGATAACGGTTGTCCCTTCGGAACTAACTAAAGTCCAGACCAGGGCGAGCAAATCTCGGCAAATCAATCTGGGACGAGATAAGGAGCTGTCAGTTCGGAAGACTAGGCAAAGAAAAGAGAGGAGTTAACAGCTTAACAGATCGCTCAGGATCTTTGATCCTGAGGGATCGTTACTTTCAATTATTTTGTTGTCTGGTTAACTCCGCCATCACTAGTATAAAAAGGGTAGCATTGAAGACTTAAGGGACTCTGGTTTTTATCTTGTATCTTTATTCTCTGTTTACAGACTTCACAGTCAGTTGGAACTCAGACTATCGAGTCTCTTTGAGACTTAGTTTTGCTGTACTATCATTGATGTGTTAATATAATATCTTTGGTATTATTTTCCCTCTGCGTCTGAAGTAAATTCTGGCGGTGTGCCATTGGAAGCTAAGGGCCCGGCTCCAATGGACACTGGCTGATTGTATCATTACAGTTTGGCTTTGTGTGGTTTGTTTATCATCCTTAATGATTTGACATATTTTAAATGTTGTTCCATATTCATTCATCAGTAGTTTCCTATTGTAAATCTTTATAATAAGCTCGTATCATATTTCCAGAATTGGTCATATAGCGATTATTCTGAGTTGTTCACTTCTGTTACAGAATTTATAAGTGGAATGCTTTAGCTACATATAGTTGGAGTGACGATCATAAGAAAATGGAATTAATGTTGTAAGTGGACTACTGGTGATCATGTCAGATTATTTGTACATATGATTAACGTTTCCTGTTTATTTGATTTAGTTGTCTACTTTTATATATGATTGACGTTTCCTGTTTATGATGGTTTGCTGTTCCATTTGGTTAAGCTGTTTACTTGTATAGAAAATTGCTCTGTCTTTGTGTATAAGTTGATGTAAAGGATTGAGAGTGTTGGACTCGCGAGACTTAGCTTCTTTACTGCTGTTCCTTTTACTGACGTTCCATTTCTGCATTGCCGTTCCATTTTACTTTCCTGTTGTTCCTTTTTACTCGCATTCATTGGTGTGGTGTGAGAGGAGGATCAAGGCTGTCGTGAGACACAGCAGACGCTACTATGCTCCCAGAACCATGATCCATACTCTAAGTTCTTTTCTTTCAAACAGTTTCTAGAGGGATGGGTTATTACTTCCGCACCCTCGACTGGTAAAGTTGCTGCGTGTAATTCCTTTCTGCAAAAGTAATCTAGTCATAGTTTAGCATCCGTTTACTCTTGTATTTCTTAGGCCTATACTACGAAGCATTACTCTGACAAATAGCCTCAAATTGAGATACCCTTTGCAATAACAAAACGCTCCCAGATTGACTTGTAATGTGAGATAACTAGAGGTGAAAAAGGCCCTTGTTACAGCTCTACATTTTGGCGCCGTTGCCGGGGAAGGGTATAGCCATTTGTCTTTTAAACAGAGTAGTGTGCGAATCTGCTAGGGGAGAGTTGGATTTTAAAAATGAAAGGTAAGAACCTGCGTACGGAGCATGTAAAAGCCCTGCTCCACCGTCTGCTTTCCTAGCAGAATTGATTGGTTAAATAGGATTTAGCAGTTTAATTGGAGTGCATGACTGAGCAGAAAAAGTTAGAGAAAGATCAAAAGCCTCCATCCAAAGCCGAGGGGCCGGTGACCCTTGGACGAACGACTTTCATAGACGAAATCTATAAGAAAGCCGACTCTCAGCCATCGGTAGGTTATAAGAAAGTCAATTCTAAACAGCCTACTAGTTCCCTTCAGGCCTCAGGATCACCATCTGAAGCCTTTGCTGAAGTGCACAGTCAAACAGAGGAGCAGGATTTTCAAGAAATTGAAAATTTGACTCCTGGACCATTGCACGAAGGGACCCAAAGTAACCTCTGTGAAGGAGAAGGAGAAACAGGGGAAATCGAGGAACCTAGATCTCCTATTGAATTAAACCAGCCTTTAAATAGCCCGGACAAGGGAAGCGCTGTAAAAATCCTTGTTGAAGGAATTCATTCACCGCAGACAGTTGGGGCCGTTATCATCCCTGATCAAGGGAGTGGTGTCAAGACAATCCCTGTTAAGACTACCCCTCCTCAACCAAGGAACACTCTCTTGAAAATTCCTGAAGATTACTGGCATATATTCGATCCCATGGCGCAGAATCAGCCAAACACCCAGACCTCCACATTTCAATATCCCATAGTAGATTCTGCAGCAAATGCGCCCATAAAAGCTATCCCTCTCCAGCATATTCCCACATTTCATGGCCTTACATCAGAAGATCCGGACGCATTCTTGTTCGAATTTGATGTATTATGTAGAGGATACGATTACACCACCGATCCCCAGAAACTAAAATTGTTCCCCTCTACATTAAAAGGGGTTGCGTTAAGATGGTTTATGGGCTTAGGTGGTGGGGTTATTAACAATTTAGATCAAATGAAAGAAGCCTTTTTAAAGAAATATCAAGATTACTGTAGGTCGAGAGAATTAAAAGATGAAATTTTTCAAATGTCAGCCAGACCAAACGAAACCCTAGAAGAATATGTGGAACGTTTCCAATATAACTTGCAAAGATCCCCTTATGCATCGCTACCTCTGCCTGATAACGTGTTGAAAACTGCATTAATTAGAGGTATGAAAGAACAATGGATCGAAACGTTAAACATTATGGGGAAAGGAGACATTTATCAGGAAAATTTTGCTGATATCATTGATCTGTGTATCAGGAGCTCAAGAGGCAGCATGAGGATAAAACCAGCGGAATATGATCGCTTCCCCAGAGATAACAGAACATCAACAGAGGGAGTAACACGGGTGGAACTTGGAAATTTGCTAGAAAATTTTAAAACTGATATCCTGGGAACATTAACTACACAACTTGACATTGTGCAGGCTAAACAGAAGCAAGCCGAGGCGGAGCAGAATCTAGCAGTTTTTTGCCCACGATGCAGGAAGAAACACAGCCACAAGGAATGCCCGCTGGATACAGTCCAAATATGTGCTATCTGTACCAAGGACCACTTGACCGAAAGCTGCCCTTCACTTCCTGGTTTGAAGGCAGTATACAAAGAAGCAGAAGAGGAGCCAGAATCAGCATATTTTATTAACCAGCGTCGTCAATGGCAGCCTAGGCAACCAGGTATGTTTTCAGACCCCTCCTCTTCTTTTCAACCCCCGCAGTTCAATACTCAGCAACAGAATATGTGGCAAAACCATTCTCAACCCCCGTTTTCAAATTGGTCACCTCAAATGTTTCCTACTCCGAATCCTTGGATGTCCCAATTCGGTTGGCCAAAATGCCCTTATCCTCCACCATATTGGCAGAATAATTCATATCCTCCGCAGTGGACCCCTTCTACTTCGCAAAGCTCAACCTGGCAGACAAGCTGGCCAAGATCGACATATCAGCCAGCAGGATCAATTCCATTCCCTCAACCGACTCTGCCAGCCTTACAACAAAACCCCCAGCCTAATCTGAGACCGCAGCTCCCAGCCCAACCCAACCCTAATCCAAATAATAGAACATTTCAATCTCTTCAAATTATATAATCCTTAGAAATTGAATCCGATCTGCGGGAGTGCAACGATCTTCAGTTAAGATCTGGGCGAATAATAGAAACTGAGGGACATAAAACAACTCACATTGAAGATCAGTTACCTATAGAACAACCATCACAATAGGAAGATGTAAATAAATACCAGGCTCATCAACAAGTAATTACATCTCCTCCACCGTTCCCAGAACGATTACCCATTCCACGACCAACGCAATATCCAGACTTTGATATTCTGGGAGAACTACAAAATTTGTATATAAGAATTCCATTTCTTCAAGCTATACAGGATATCCCCATATATGCAAAAACCATAAAGGACCTGTGTAGCAGAAAACCAAAAAGAAATATAACTTCTAACCCGAGAGTCCAGGTAGTCGGCACCTTATCCGACCTCCTATCAGGAAAAGAAACACCAGTGAAATACGAGGACCCTGGGAACCCAATTGTCACTGTTCAAATTTATGGGCAGACCTTGAGCAACGTCTTAGTTGATCTAGGGGCTGCAATCAACATCCTGACAACATCAGCTTGCCAGAAACTCGGAATTACATCGGTAGAACCTACTTCCACATTGTTAGAACTAGCTGATCGATTAGTAATTAGACCAAAAGGCACCTTGTATGATGTCATGGCTTCAGTAGACTCCTGGGAATACCCGACCGACTTCCTGATAATTAATCCAAAAACTCGACTAGATGGACATCCGCTAATTCTAGGTAGACCGTGGCTCGCTACTGCTGACGCCTACATTGGTTGCAGGCAGGGAAACATGACCATAACCAGAGGGCCGGATATCAAAAATTTAATTTTGTACCCTCTAGCTCAGCCAAGCATCACGATGATGAAAACCAACCTGCGCCCTGCCTCATATATCACAGACAACATTAGACCTCCATTAACAATCCAGGAAGCGCTAGATTTCAAAGATCAAACCGAAGACGATGCCATTAATAAATTCATTAATCAAACAGAATCCACATCGTATACACAATGTTTTATGATAAAGGCAGCATTTGACAACGAATTAGAAGAGGATCCCCTGAAGAACAAACATGACCAAAGTATACCGGTGACTTCTGTCGCTAATAGCAAAGTAGTGCAAATTGAACCGGAGAAGACTTTAAATATTAACGCTAATCTGACATCAGATCAAGAGACAAAACTCATCCAGCTGTTACGAAAGTATCAGGAGGAATTTGCATGGGACTATCCCGATATGAAAGGGATTGACCCCCAGCTATGTACACATCATATTTATATTGAAAAAGATGCAAGACCTGTTCGACAACCGCAAAGAAGACTCAACCCCCATTTAAAAGATGTTGTAAAAGATGAGCTTCAGAAACTTTTAGATGTTAATTTCATTTATCCTATTTCTGACAGCAAATGGGTCTCCCCACTGGTGGTAGTACCTAAAAAGAACGGGAAATGGAGGATCTGTGTGGATTATAGAGAATTAAACAAAGCCACGCAAAAAGATCATTTCCCCCTTCCATTTATAGACCAGGTACTGGACACCTTAGCAGGCAAGAAATTTTTCTCTTTCCTGGATGGCTTCAGCGGATACAACCAGATTCAGATTGCCCCTGAAGACCAGGATAAAACTACATTTACTTGCCCCTGGGAACGTTCGCTTATCGAGTCTTACCTTTTGGTTTATGTAATGCTCCAGCCACATTCCAAAGGGCTGTTCTTAGCATCTTTGCAGATCTAATTAATGATGGATTGGAAGTCTACATGGATGATTTCACACCATATGGAGAGGACTTTGATCCAGCTCTAGATACTCTCGAAAAAGTCCTACAGCGCTGCATCGCTACCAGACTCTGCTTGAGTCATGAAAAGTGTCACATGATGATGACTGAAGGACTCATTCTGGGACACTATATTTCAGCAGCTGGTATTCAGGTAGACCCGACTAAAATCCAAATACTTTTGCTTATTCCAACCCCCACTAATCAGACAGAGGTACGCAGTTTTCTTGGTTTTTCTGGCTATTATAGACGATTCATACAACATTATTCACATATTGCCGCACCTTTACATGCATTAACTGGAAATGTTGACTTCTTATGGACAGAGAAATGTGATCGGGCCTTCAAAGAATTAAAGAGGCTGGTATCTACAGCTCCAGTTCTCCGAGGACCTAATTGGAATTTACCATTCCAGATTTCAACCGACGCTTCAGACACAGCAATCGGTGCAGTTCTGGGCCAAGAAGAGGATAAAAAACCATACGCCATCTATTATATTAGCAAGAATTTGGTTCCAGCTGAATTAAACTACACTGTCACCGAAAAAGAATTTTTAGCTGTGATACACGCTGTTAATAAATTTAGACACTATATTACAGGCTATCCGGTTATTTTGTATACAGACCATTCTGCTATTAAGTACTTAGAAAACAAGCCTGTTACAAATGGAAGAGTAACCAGGTGGTTGATCTTGTTGCAGGAGTTCGACATTACAATCAGAGATCGACCGGCGAAGGAGAATCCTGTAGCCGATTTCCTCTCACGAATACCAAAGTCAGTTGAAGCAGCAGTAGTCGAGGACCAATTTCCAGACGAACACTTATTCGCTGTCGCTGTTCAGACTCCCTGGTACGCTGATGTTGCTAATTATCTTGCAGTAGGTAAGCTTCCAAAACATTTAACTCCCAATGAACGGAAACAGATTGTTCAGAGAAGCAATCGATTTTCGTGGGTCGGGGGCTATTTGTTTCACACAGGAGCAGATATGGAAATCAGAAGATGTATCCGGGAGGACGAAATCTTTGATATTTTGAAAGCCTGCCATGACGGGCCATGTGGAGGAGACTTTGCTGAAAAAAGAACAACACACAAGGTACTACAAACGGGATATTACTGGCCTACAATTTTCAAAGATGCGAAAAAATTTGTCCAGGCCTGTGATAGCTGTCAGCGTGCAGGACGACCTGGTCCAGCCGACGAAATGCCTTTGCGGCCCCAATTAGTAATCGAACCTTTCGAATGCTGGGCTCTGGACTTCTTCGGCCCCATAAGCCCGCCATCAAATCAAATAACCTACATTTTGGTAGCAACTGAATATGTTACCAAATGGGTTGAAGCGGAGGCATTGATTAGAGCTACAGAAGATTCGGTAATACAGTTCTTGCTCCATTTGTTTGTACGTTATGGTCTCCCAAGGGAAGTAATTACAGACGGAGGACCACAATTTGTAGGGCACCAATTAGCTGCAACACTCAATAATTATCGTGTCCAGCATAAAATTACTACCCCATACCATCCTCAGGCAAATGGGCAAGTGGAGAGCAACAATAAGACAATAGAGTCGATTTTGACAAAAACAATTGCCTCGCATCGGCGTGATTGGGCCGCCCAATTACCCGAGGCACTGTGGGCTTATCGAACCACATGGAGAAGCACCACCGGCTATTCACCATATCACTTAGTGTTTGGAAAGCAGCCCATTTTTCCTATAGAATTCGAAATCCAAACGCTGCGAACAGCCCAAGAAGTTGGATTGGATTTAAGTGAAGCACAGAAAAATCGATTACACCAAAATAATGAATTAGATGAAATAAGGCTCTCTGCATTACAGAACACAACACTCATTCAACAGCAGCGGGCCAAATGGCATGATGCGCTTATCAAAAACAAGATATTTCATGAAGGAGACTGGGCTCTGTTATATGATTCTAGATTTCAAGATTTCCCGGGGAAGCTTCAGACTCGTTGGTTGGGACCATATGAGATTCAAAAAGTCCATGACAATGGGACCCTTACACTGACCACAATCGATGGGTCTGGATATACATTTAAGGTAAACGGTCATCGAGTTCGTCTGTATCACAAACCGCTCACTCGGGAATCTTTTTGTCAGCGGCTACGCCAAGATACTAACATTGAGATTATGGGCGAGGAAGCAAAAACTTCCTCACCTATAGATCAGTAAGAATTTACTTTTCATTACCACATTTTGTATATAAAATTGTAAATTTTGTATATATGTTTTTAGTATTTGTGTGTGCTGTTCCTTTTGAAGAAACAGCACCTGTGCGTTTTTGCTGTTCCTTTTCCAAAAGGAACAACACTTTTGCGTTTTGCTGTTCCTTTTCAAAAGGAACAGCACTTGTGTGTTTCTGCTGTTCCTTTTCAAAAAGGAACAGCACTTTTGCGTTCTGTTGTTCCTTTTCAAAAAGGAACAACACTTTTGCGTTTTGTTGTTCCTTTTCAAAAGGAACAACACTTGTGTGTTTTTGCTGTTCCTTTTCAAAAGGAACAGCACTTGTGTGTTTTTGCTGTTCCTTTTCAAAAGGAACAGCACCTTTGTGTTTTTGTTGTTCCTTTCCAAAAGGAACAGCACCTTTATGTTTTTGCTGTTCCTTTCCAAAAGGAACAGCACTTTTGCGTTTTGCTGTTCCTTTTCAAAAGGAACAGCACTGGTGTGTTTCTGCTGTTCCTTTTCAAAAAGGAATAGCACTTTTGCGTTTTGTTGTTCCTTTTCAAAAAAGGAACAACACTGTTTGCGTTTTTGCTGTCCCTTTTCAAAAGGAACAGCACTTGTGTGTTTTTGTTGTTCCTTTTCAAAAGGAACAGCATTTGTGTGTTTGAACAGCACTTGAGTTTTTGCTGTTCCTTTTCAAAAGGAACAGCACTTTTGGGTTTTTGCTGCTCCTTTTGAAAAGGAAGCAGCATTTGTGTGCTTTTGCTGATTTTTTTAAGGCAATGCATCAAATGAACTCCTCCTCACCCTTCCTTTCAAAAACAAGTAGTATGCTCTTGTCCCTTTCACATAAAGGATGTGTTGTCCATCCTCTTTCCAAGGTCATAAGTAGCAGTTATACCTTTATGCAATGAATATAAAAGTCAGGACATATCGAGATCAGAATATCATGAATCACTATCTTTAACAAGCCTAGTATTGATGCAACAACAAAGGAAGGATCCACACACTCATAATTTTTGCTGTCATAGTCTCACCTCCTCTGCCTTGTTGGATATTTTTATCATGTTGAGTTCCTACAATTTTCTCTATTATTACTTGGAAATAAGAACAGAAGATTTATATCTTCCAAATTGAGATGACAAGACTTCTTCCGCCACTCCCACTCTTAAGGAGGGCTGAACCACTCTTATGTGTAATTATACAAGAGCACAATCTATTAAAAAAATATATATATAGATATATATATATATCTATATATATATATATATATATATATATATATATATATATATATATACTATATATATATATATATATATATATATATATATATTTGTCAAATGCAGGATAGGGGGTTTCATTAAAGAACCAGCCTACTATGATCATAAGATTGGAAGCGAAGTGGCATTCCCATCATGGCCACCACACCAGGGATATGGTCCAACAGGTTCACTATATAAACAAACCTTGGAACAGGGGGTCTCATCACGAGCCGGCCTGCCCACGATTCGCGCCTCTCTGGTGAATAGCATCATGGTTATCTGGTTACCAAGCCAGCATGATGGCCTGCATTTTGACAAGAATTGCTCTTCAAAAACACACAAAGAACCATGGTTCCAGGGTGAAATAAACAACTCTGCCAAGGTTATGAACACCTGTCGACAGCAGAGCTCTGTTAGTGGTATCGGAGTCGTAATATATACACCAATTTGGATGATATTAAAATACTTCCTTCTATCCTTGTAATAATGATATCTTATATTTTGATGAATACGTCACATGAATATCTATCACTACCAATCATGGCAGAGGTATTGACTATGACTACCTTAGACTTTATATGAGTGCCACACGTCCTATCCTTCTGTTTTGCATCACATCACGAAGGCTTATGCAGAATGCGATCTACCTGTTGCCTCGATCTCGGTATTTCTTTGTCTAATCTAAAACATGGCAAAACTTTACATGCTGTTCCTTTATGACTTGGTGACGGGATGGCGGCTCCTCCTCCATTTGATGGCTGGGACAGCCTATCATATTGTGAGGGGGGAGGTGACCTCATTACTCCACCGGCCACGTGGTAACACACCATTCGGAAATGATATGGTACGAAGGTACGATACGGGCTAATGGCATGATAATACTATTTTTGCAATAAGTTGTTATTTACAATCGATTTTTCATGCATGCTCTGTGTTTTTTCTAGTTGCGATTACGTTCTTTGCGACAGGTAATTGTTGTTCCATTTAGGAGCCGAAACAGAACCATGGGAGGCAAAGCTATCAGAAGCGAACCTAGTGAGCTGGTAGTCTCCGAAGCTGCTCGGGAGATTCTAGGAAGGGCGGGGTGGTTAACTTATTTTAGCCGCCTGCGTGAATCAAATGAAACTGTGGCCATGGAATTGCTGCAGAACTTGCAGGAACAACACTCCGTAGTGGGTGGAAAGCAGATAACGGTCACAGAGGAAATAATCGCGGAGGTAACAGGATTACCAGCCTCAGGACCAATATGGACGACAAAGAAAGAGAGGCTGCAGAAGATCATAGAGATTTTCCAAGACGAAGGACAGAATCTAACAGTAAAAGGAAAAGGAGTGCTGCCAGCAACGTTGGGGGAACCCTGGAGCGAATTGGAAAAAGTAGTGCAGAGCTACATCACCTGCGAGGGCCAAAACGATGTGGTAAGACCGCGAAACCTTAAGCTCTTGGCTGTGTTAAAAGGAAAATGCTCAGTACATCTCCCTGCATTGTTAAATTCATTATTGCATGATGCCTCTCGGAGCCTGAAAAAGGCACACCATGAAGACGCAGTAGTTAGCCACCATGGGTTGATCCACCTGATAGTGAGCTACAGTGTCACCCAGCAGCAGAGTAGCTCGGGAGAGCTTATTACAGCAATTGGAGGGGGAGTAGCATCACCATCCCCAAAAGCTAAGCACCCTGCTAGTACCTCTGAAGCACCCAAGGAGCCCAGAGCATCACCATCCCCAAAGGGTAAGCACCCTGCTAGTACCTCTGAAGCACCCAAGGAGCCCAAAGCATCACCATCGCCAAAACCTAAGCGTCCCTCGGATACACCCGAACAACCAAAGAAAAACAAGGAGTTATCAAAATGAAAACGCTCCTCTAGGGCATCTGGACATGTAGAAAAACATAAGGAACAGGCTGCAGAAGAGCGTGTTGCCTCGAAACGTAGGCATCCCTTTGGCACGACAGAACAGTCTAAAAAACGTAAAAAGGTGGTGGTGGAAGAACAGGTGGCCAGTACACCTGAGCGACCTGAGAGACCTAGGAAGTCAGCTCGGTTGGCAAGAATAAAAGGCAGGCTGGAGAAAATCCAGCCAAGCATTGACCAGCCGATCGAGATAACAGATGAGCCACCTATGCCAGAACGGGAACCTTCGAGGGAAAATGTGGAACAAACTGAGGACGAAGCAGAAGCCGAGGAAGGAAAGAAACCTTCTGACTCTGAGGCCGAAGCCGACTACCCGAAGGCAGCCATTGAGCAGCCAATTCAGGAGGAGGAGATGGAACAATTGGGAGGCAGCCCTCCATAGGTCGCCATGGCGGAAGAAGAGCTGGCCACTATCTTGGCCAGCCTGGGAGATTATACTTCACCTTCCAGTCCAGCAAGCCCTCCTGAGGGACCCTCTGAGGAAGAGGCACATGAAGAATTGCATGAAGAGATAGCGGGAGGAGAAAACCTCCCTGTTGTTGATGGAGAGAATGTAAATACCGATTGGGAACAATCCGTTCCCAAGGCACCAGAAGAAAACCCACCTGCTGATGATGTGGGGAATGAGAATGCTTATCGGGAACAATCCGTTCCTAGAATGCCAGAAGAAACCCTCGATGAAAGAGGGACAGAGCTGAGGGCCACTCATACGCCAACTGCCGAGGCAAGGGAAATTAAGAAATTAAGAAAGAAACAGCAGAGACTGCTGAATATTATAGCCCAGCTTCGGCAGAAAATTAGAAGTTTGAAAGACAGTCTGAGAATAAGAAGGACCGTAAGGAGAAAAAGAAGAACAAATGCAGCAGGGTCCTGTCAGAAGAGAAGGCAAGGGGCTTATAGGCGTTTCATAGGTCAATACTCTGCTGATAGACCTACAGCTGGTCCGACCAACACTGAGGAACCAAATGTCGTTCCATCTGATATGGAACAGCAGAATGCCATTCCGGAACAAACTGTTGTACCTAATAGCCCATTGGGACCAACTGCTGTTCCAATCAAAACCGAGCCGCAAGACGATATTCCATTTACAGAGGGGCCACCGTACCCCTTTATCCAGGTGAAGAAAGAAAAGGAAAACAAAGAGGTCCAAACTGAGGCATCACCGTTAGGAATAATTCAGGACACGAATTCCAGGCAGCGAAACGTAAAGGTACAGGTAAGACTCCCTGCCTCTGAGAATTCTTGGAAAAGGGATCCAAAAACCAAGGCCTTGCACCACAAAATGAAGCAAGCCCGACAGGAGGCTGACCAGCTGAGGGAACAAATGATCCCTCGAGAAAAATACGAGGAGTTGCAGTAGGAAGCTGAGCAGTTGAAAGAACAAACGATCCCTTGGGCAAAATATGAAGAATTGCAGCAGCAACTGCGCAACATGAGTCAATCAGAGAGTCAGGCCTTTGAAGGATGGCAGAAGGAACAGGAAAAGGCTGCCAAGGTAACACGTCGATTAGATGCTGTTATTAAACAATTTGACACAGTATGTTCGCTGTATGATGATGTTTTGACTTGCAGGGCCCCTGCAAAGAATTATGCTTTATTTCTCCTTGAAAGATACTTAAGACTGAAAATAAAAGCTGTCAGGGCAGGTGCCCCTATTCAGATTAATACTGTTAATGATTTTATTGATTGTTGCAAACATTATGGGGTTAAGGTTCAACGGTTGCTATGTGAATTCTATTTGCACAATATGGTGCTCGAACAGGAAACTGACTTAAACCCGGGGCCCTTCGTGGGGGATATACAGCTCCAAGCCTTTGTCTCGTTTGGGGTCAATCAGTTAAAGTGGCTCAGGGCTTACAATGCCTTTCAGAGGTAGGAGCACAGCCTAGATCTATGGGTCAGGGCCGAGCCTAGAGACCCAGTTCACCTATGGCAATCACACAAAAGCCTCATGAGAACCCAGGGCGTCATGGAACTGTTAGGACCCATGCATGAGGACTTGATCCGAAATAGCGTGGAATTCTTTCTGGCTATTAAAGATTCTGCCCTAGATGCTGCCAAATTCCATTATCGGGTTTCCACCCCAAGCATCCAGCTCAGGGAGCCATTCAACTATGAGAATTGTGAGCTGGCTGCTGAACGGTTGAGCCTTTATGGCCAGCGCCTTTTGCAAGCTGGGCTGTCTTGGTTAGGATACCGGTTCCGTAGCCCAATTATTTGGCACCCTGGACCTGGATACCAGGCCTTGTATGACATGCCTGCAGATCAATTGAATTACTTCTTTGATAATCGCGTTGTTCACCATGGTTGCAGACCTCCTCACGAGATACCCTCTCCCGCTTATTCTCTTACCGCTCTCCATGTTAATTATAACGTTTTCATGAGGCCATGAAACAGGGTAAGCCGGGGGGTGTGTAGAGCATTGGAAAGGTATGTTTTGATGCATAATTTAGTGATGTTTCAAGCAATGTTTGTAATCCTTTCTTTGTTATAAAGTAAGAAGAATGTAATAAGAATGAGCACGAACGACCAATTATTAATAATTGTCTTCTCTATGCAGAAAATGACAAAAGGAGGAAGACGCAGTGCAAAACTAGAGTTCCATGAGAAGATAACGGTTGTCCCTTCGGAACTAACTAAAGTCCAGACCAGGGCGAGCAAATCTCGGCAAATCAATCTGGGACGAGATAAGGAGCTGTCAGTTCGGAAGACTAGGCAAAGAAAAGAGAGGAGTTAAGAGCTTAACAGATCCCTCAGGATCTTTGATCCTGAGGGATTGTTACTTTCAATTATTTTTTTGTCTGGTTAACTCCGCCATCACTAGTATAAGAAGGGTAGCATTGAAGACTTAAGGGACTCTGGTTTTTATCTTGTATCTTTATTCTCTGTTTACAGACTTCATAGTTAGTTGGAACTCAGACTATCGAGTCTCTTTGAGACTTAGTTTTGCTGTACTATCGTTGATGTGTTAATATAATATCTTTGGTATTATTTTCCCTCTGCGTCTGAAGCAAATTCCGGCGGTGTGCCATTGGAAGCTAAGGGCCCGGCTCCAACGGACACTGGCTGATTGTATCATTACAGTTTGGCTTTGTGTGGTTTGTTTATCATCCTTAATAATTTGACATATTTTACATGCTGTTCCATATTCATTCATCAGTAGTTTCCTATTGTAAATCTTTATAATAAGCTCGTATCATATTTCCAGAATTGGTCATATAGCGATTATTCTGAGTTGTTCACTTCTGTTACAGAATTTATAAGTGGAATGCTTTAGCTACATATAGTTGGAGTGATGATCATAAGAAAATGGAATTAATGTTGTAAGTGGACTACTGGTGATCATGTCAGATTATTTGTACATATGATTGACGTTTCCTGTTTATTTGATTTAGTTGTCTACTTTTATATATGATTGACGTTTCCTGTTTATGATGGTTTGCTGTTCCATTTGGTTAAGCTGTTTACTTGTATAGAAGATTGCTCTGTCTTTGTGTATAAGTTGATGTAAAGGATTGAGAGTGTTGGACTCGCGAGACTTAGCTTCTTTACTGTTGTTCCTTTTACTGTCGTTCCATTTCTGCATTGCCGTTCCATTTTACTTTCCTGTTGTTCCTTTTTACTCGCATTCATTGGTGTGGTGTGAGAGGAGGATCAAGGCTGTCGTGAGACACAGCAGACGCTACTATGCTCCCAGAACCATGATCCATACTCTAAGTTCTTTTCTTTCAAACAGTTTCTAGAGGGATGGGTTATTACTTCCGCACCCTCGACTGGTAAAGTTGCTGCGTGTAATTCCTTTCTGCAAAAGTAATCTAGTCATAGTTTAGCATCCATTTACTCTTGTATTTCTTAGGCCTATACTACGAAGCATTACTCTGACAAATAGCCTCAAATTGAGATACCCTTTGCAATAACAAAACGCTCCCGGATTGACTTGTAATGTGAGATAACTAGAGGTGAAAAAGGCCCTTGTTACAGCTCTACACTACATCTTTACCTACAGTTGTAGCTTCCCACAACATGGGAAGACCTCCAACCAACATGATAAATAATATTGATCTGAATGACATTGCCTTGACTGGAGGAAGGTCAAGATCCCATACTCCTTTTCTCCTCACTTATGAAATTTTCAATAAAAACGTGCACAATTGCTTGATTGGTTCTGGTGCTTCAACGAATATTTACCCAGATCAATATGTGCCAAATTGAATGTTCAGCCTCAGAAATCTGCAGTGCGCATAGTTCAACTTGATCGATTGCAAGTTGAAGTGATTGGTGAACTTAACTAGGTGACCATAAGATTGTCGCCTAACCCGAAAGTATGTCAAGTTATCGACATTCTAGTAGCTGATATCCCTGAATTCTATGGTTTAATTCTTAGCAGGGATTGGTCCGAGAAACTCCACGGATATTTCTCAACCGACTGGTCGCACATGTGGTTACCCTACAACGGTAAACCCAATCAAATAAAGGTTGAACGAGAATTGCACCAAAAGTACATAGTGACAGAATTGGAAGGAGAAAACAAAGCAATAGCATACAACAACAGTATCATAGGCAATTACTCGGTAGATTCTTTCCTCGGCAATTTCAATGCTCACACTTCACCTTACTTATAAAATTCAGTTGTGTCCCAAGTTGAAAATTTTTCCCAAACTGATGATTCAAAGTGTTTTAATTTTTTAGATAATTCTGTAAATACATCTTTATTTTGGAAATTATATTTTGATGGCTCTAAATCTAACGAGGGAGCAGGAGCAGGATGCGTTTTGATTAACCCAGATGGGAACAAGATCGTGCTTACATGCAGACTTGAGTTCGATTGCACAAACAATACAGCGGAATATGAAGCCTTGGTGCAAGGCCTATACAAAGCAATCAGATTGAATGTTAAGTATCTTCAAGTCTTTGGAGATTCCGAAATTGTCGTCAAATAGGTACGTAACACCATACATTGCCTGTCAAGTCATTTAAAGCACTATCAATCTTTAGTACAAGATCTGACTTCACATTTCATAGCATTCAATATTTCGTCAATCCCAAGACTCCAAAATGCGAGCGCAGACCTTTTAGCTAACGTAGCCTCTAGACTGATTCCCTCCGAAGATTTTAGTCCCGATAGGTTTTCAATAGAATTAATCTTTAGACCATCCATCCCTGACAACATCACCAACTGGAGAGTATTCAATGACGATCCAGACATTGTAAATTTCCTCACTTCTGAAGGATCCTACTCAAATCAAATAATTGACGAAGACCATCATGATCACCAAATTCAGCAAAATAGCACTAATAATGGTATACCTAAATCGGTGGTTAAGTTAGAAGATTTATATGATTTGAAAAGTCAGTTTAAAAGGTCTGCCAATTCTAAACTCTACAGTTCAACTCTGAACTATGAATTAGTGAACCTAGGAACCGATCAGAAGCCGCAAAACGTTAATCTGGGCCACGACCTAGCCCCTGAAAAAAAATCAGCATATATCCGTCTTCTGAGACAATACAAAAACGTTTTTTCGTGGAATTACGATGAGCTGAAAACATACAACACTTCTATCATTCAACACACTATCCCTATGATTGACAATGAAAAACTTGTCCAGCAGAAGCTCAGAAAAATCCACCCCAACTTAGAAAATCAGATAAAGACTGAGCTAAACAAATTGTTGAGAGCCAGAATAATTTTCCCCGTTAGACACTCCAAATGGGTATCCAATATGGTGCCTGTTAGGAAGAAAAACGAAGATATTAGAATCTGTATTGATTTCCGTAATCTCAACAAATCCTGTCAGAAAGATAATTTTCCCCTCCCACCTATGGAACAAATACTACAGGCAGTAGCGGGCTCAGAATTAATGTCTTTCCTGGATGGATTTTCAGGATACAACCAAGTGCTGGTACATCCCGATGATCAGTTAATAACCACATTTCGAACCAAATGGGGCACATACGCATATCGGAAGATGCCATTTGGTCTGATCAATGCCGGCGCTACCTTTCAGAGAGCCATGGACATCGCGTTTAAAGGTTTAGTCAATAAATCGGTAGTGATTTACCTGGATGATATAACAGTGTACTCCAAGAAGCGAAGCGACCATCTCAAAGATTTGAAATAGATCTTTCAAAGATGCTTAAGGTATGGAATTTCACTTAACCCAAAGAAATCTTTTTTCGCATTAAGTGAAGGGAAATTGCTTGGATTCATAGTGTCGAAATCTGGTATTCACATTGAACCTGACAGAATCAAAGAAATTTTCGAAATATCCATACCCCGTAACAAAAAGGCCATGCAATCTTTCCTTGGACAGATCAATTTTGTAAAAAGGTTTGTCCCGGATTTTTCATGTATTATTTCTCCCTTACAAAATATGATAAAAAAGAATTCAAATTTTAAATGGGGTCAAGATGAGCACGAAGCATTCAACTTGATCAAACAAGCCATCATCAACGCTCCATCTTTAGCTACCCCAAATTTTTCAGAATCTTTCATCTTATACACTTTTGCCTCAGAGAAATCTTATGCCGCGATTTTGACTCAAGTAAATCAAGAGAAGGCGGAAGCTCCAATCTCATTCTTTAGCTTGAACTTACAAGGTGCTGAACTCAATTACTCGGACGTGGAGAAACAGGCATATGCCGTTTTCAAAGCGATCAAATATTTCAGACCTTTCTTACTTAAAGCCCATACCAAAGTCGTAGTACCGTTTCCAGCGGTAAGAAACCTTTTGGTACAGAAGGATGTCGGCGAAAAGAGAGAGAATTGGATTACCGCTCTACAAGAATATGATCTTGAGATCAAACCAGCAAACATCATGAGGGCTCAAGGCTTCTGCAAGATGTTAGCTGGAGCATCGCAAATTCCTGAGAACTCATCTGAAGAGGTACACATGTATGAGGTAAGCCTAAACGACGCAGAATCATTGTATCCGGACACCATTTATTATCTTAAGAATGGGTATGCTCCATCACACCTGGATCACACCAAGAAAAGAGCTCTGAGGTTGAAATCTAAACAATACCAGCTCATAAATGATGTTCTGTTTAAAAGGAATTATGATTATGTACTTCTTAGGTGTCTTGAGAAAACTGAAGCCGAAAAGGTTTTGCAAGAACTCCACGATGGACCAGTAGGTGGACAATATGCTGGAGAAGCTACTGCGCATAAGATCTTACGTGCAGGATATTATTGGCCCACGTTGTTCAAAGACTCATACAATTACGTGAGGAGATGCCAAATTTGCCAGACTGCTGCAGGGAAACAAAGGAAATCTTCCATGCCACTACAGCCAGTTAACATCGAGCAACCATTCAGCCAATGGGGCTTGGACATAATAGGTGAGATCGTTCCTCACTCTTCTAAGTAGCATAGATATATCCTCACGGCAACAGATTATTTTACTAAATGGGTAAAAGTAGTTCCTCTCAAGACAGTCAATTCTGAAAACATTATTGAATTCATAGATCAATTTATCATCACTAGGTTTGGATTGCCAACCGCCTTAATGTTTGATAATGCATCATACTTTTCTGGAAATGCAATGACTGAGTTTGCACTAAAAAGAGGGTTCAAACTGAAAATATTCTGCCAATTACTATCCGCAAGGTAATGGGTTGGCTGAATCAACAAACAAAAACCTAATCGGGATTATCAAAAGAACAGTCGACCAAAACCAAAAGAATTGGCACAAAGCACTGGTAAATGCTTTATGGGCAGATAGAATCACGAAGAAAGCTTCAATCGACACTTCTCCCTTTAATTTAGTTTATGGGAAAGAAGTGGTTCTTCCAACTCACTTAGTCATTCCCTCTTTGTCTTTAGTACAACACATCGATGAAGTATCTACTTCCTCTTTGCAATTGAGACAAATGGAGATAATCAAACTAGAAGAACGCCGAGAACAAGCTAAGAAAACCCATGCTCACCACCAAGCGCTAATAAAATCCTCTTTTGACTCAGCCATCATAACCAGAAAGAACTTTCAGATGGGAGATTTAGTTTTGAAATGGGATAAGGCTCATGAAGAAAAGGGCAAACATACGAAATTTCAGAAGCTGTGGCTTGGTCCTTTTCAGATTGTAGAAGTCATAGGCCCATCGACGTTTTTGTTGTAGGATTTGGCAGGCAGAAGAGATTCTTTGCCTGTGAATGGACAGATTATTAAAATGTATTTTCCATAGAAGATCACTCTTCTATTTTTGTAGGATAGTTTTAGTTTCTTTTATTTTGTTTTTCTCTTTCTTATAAATAAAACCGGTTGTAAATGATCATTGAAAAGGATTCATGAAAGAGCACACCAACTCTCTATCAAATTTTGATTTCACTTGTACAAATAGAAAAACTTTTCGAAAAATCTGATTTTTATTATTGACAAATAGAGTTAACTTTAACCTGAATATGATATTAGTTTCAACCTCTCAAAAAACTTTGATGAGAACAACCTTTGGTAAAAAATTGTTTTATATCAGCACAATGAAAGGTATCATCAATAATAAAATAAATATTCTCTGTAAAGTTGTTGTTTTCAAACGCTATTATTGTCGTCCAGAGCTTTCTTAAGGAAAAACAATGACTTCCTCCCTGCTAAAGGAAACCGCAGCATTTAGAGAAACAATCCGAGAAAACACTATATCTCAAAGAATAAGAGGTCTCATCACGAGCCGGCTTATCATGATCACAGATATTATAACTTGCTGACTTTGCCAATACTGTCTATCAAAACAGGGCAACGACTCAAGATTGTTGCAATCAAAAGACAAGGGGTCTCATCACGAGCCAGCTTGTTCAACAAAAGTGTAAATCAAGTGAATGACTGTGTCATAATTTGGCCACCAAGCCAAGACATTGTTCTTTAGAGAGTAAAAAAGGAAAAAAGTGTCAAAAAGGATTTTTCTCTGAAATGTTGTAAATAACTTCAAGCAGAAAAAAGGATCATTGCTGGATAACATGGTAACCCTGTCGAGGCTATGGACGCTTGCGGGCAGCAGAGGCTCTACCTACGACAAATGAGCATAGTTTAAAGCCAGTACGCAGAGAAGACCTTATTTTATCTTTAAAAAGGGACCAAGTAATGTCTGGTATGAATGCAAGAACTAAGCCTTAGGAAGCAGACAATTGGAATAAAAGAAAGGTTGAGACAAAGTATCATTGACAGGATAAGGGTAATCTACTCTATCTGTCCATAACAAAATTTAGACATATGAAAATTTTTCTGTTTCGGAAGTGGAAATGTCAATAGAAAAGCAGAGATAACTAGTTCTTCACAGTGAATCGTCATTGTTGTGGTCACCAACAACCCCCCTCTTTGTTTGATATTAGCAATAACATCAAGCAAAGGGGGACCCTTAACAAAAAATCCCAAAAATATTTTTATCAAAATTTTTGTATTTAACTCCCTAAAAGCTATATCGCATCGCAAAGAGAGAGTGAAGCGTTTTCCTATGCGCGTAAATAAGCTGCAAAGAAGCAATGCGAAATTCATCGCATCGCATATTTTGAAAGCGCCCTTAAAAGAAAACAAAAAGGAATAGCCGACGGCCGATATGCGACGTCACATATCGCAACGTCACAAAAGCAGCACACAATGAGCAAATGAAAATTGCGATATTGCGATTTGCGATCTGCGATCCTACAAATTGTGATTTTGCGATTTGCGATCTGCGACGAATGAGACTATTAATTGCTACGATGTGAATCGCAGAAACCACTCATCGCAAAGTTTCTTCGGCATGATCTGTGAACCCAAAATTGAGCGCACACCTTAAGGAAAATTAATGACCGCACGCCTGAGTATCCAAAGATGATCGTGTTGCATTTTTCGAAGAGTCAAGTCATTATGAGTGTCATGATTATGCATTCATTAGAACTTAAAGCTTTCATGTCAATCTTTTCGTCAATTCCCTTTTCCTTTTGCGTGAACTGCAAGGCAGCAACTAATATAAATCTATATGCAGGAAACATCCAAGGAAAAGGGGAAAGCGCCAATACTAGAAGAACAGAGAGGAGATGCCTTCGCAGATGAATGCCGCATGCAGCAGGGCCGCGAATTCCATAGTATCACTCAACAGGCACTGATGAAAATAGACTATCCAAGACTCAGAGTCAAAGGCGCACAAAAGCAGCATGTTGCAAAAGATCTTGAAGCTCAGATTGGATAAAGCAAAAAGAAAAACGTTGAAAAGGGATGATGCTTCAGAAAAGCCTGGAACAAAGAACGGAAGCAATTTTCAATACGTAAGATTGTTCAGGCAACGAAATCCCTAACTCATTGAGTCATTCACACGGCCGGAAACCAAAATAGCAACAGCACAATCAGTTTGAAAGAAATCTGGGTTATACTAAGTATACACACAGAAAAAAACACCCAGCCAGAGGAAGATTTTCAAAAATATCTTCTAGTTTGTCAGAAAGAGGTGCCAGCTTTTGTTATTTCTACTTTTATCGCTCGAGCAAAAGGAAAAGACAACCAGCCGACTCTTTCCAGGCAAACCTTGCATTGCTTACAACACTAAGGAGCAGATACAGAAATGGTTAAAAATTAGATTCAATTTTTAGAAATAAATTTGTTTTAGTAAAAGGGCGGTCATTTGAAGCCGTTTCCTAAATTTGTGTAATTAAGATTAGTTAGTTAGTAGTATTTAACCCTTCTCATGGCATTTGGAGAAGGGTCCGGAAATTTGTCAAAAAACTTGTCCTCAGAACATGCACTTTTGCACCCTCGGAGGGGGTTTTTGATGAATGGATGGATCGAGATTTATTTATGTTTACATTTTAATGTCTGCTACTGATGTTGCACTTCTGTACTCTTAGTAGATGTTAGAAGTAAGTAGAGATAAATCATTATTGCTTGAGGTTTGTGAGTGAAATCAGTCATAAATGGTACTTTTATCTCTTGATTAATTTCTGCTCATATTCTTAGAGTGATATACAGCTGAGTTGTTTATATGTTAATGTATGAATGTGTGGGTTACCATTTGGCACTTTTGTACGGTGGAGTCATTTGTTTGTGCTTGACATATGAATAACCGATTATGCGATATGCTGTTCACAACTGTTTTGCCTAACTTCTTATGCAGAATGGTTCATCTTAATTGATTTATATTCTTATGATAGCTGAATGATCTTTATTACCAGTTGTTATATGAAATCTTTTTAGATCGCATAATGAAAGAATTTTACCCCGGGTTAGTATAGATTAGATGTGCTGTTTTTGTTAGATTACAGTAGCATAGAGTCAGTTTAGAGTCTAGAATTAAATTAGCTTAAAATTACCTTTAGATTAGTATCTTCAAAATCTACACACACACACACACACATCTTTTAGATTGGGAAGCTGGTCCCATTATCCCCAGTCGGACCCGCTACACCAAACGGGCAAGGAGCCGCCAACCAGGTTCCCGACCGGGTGGGTATCCCCCTTGTTGTTGACCCGATTTCGGGGCCCTCAACACGTTACCAATCCATTTCAGTGGCGCCGATATGTTCAAGAGAAGTCGCTTAGAGAATTCACCTACCCAGCTTGTGTCTCATCCGCTACAATACCTTCACGCTTCATTCTTTCATGAACACCACCCTGAACCTCATTTTGTCAGATCGTTTTCACCTCTACAAAATCATTTGCTCCGTTCCATGTCATAGATGTTGGATCCATTACTGCCCTCCTATGATAGGTCACTTCTTGTCGACATCAGCTCATTATCCAAGAAGTCGACCTAGGGACAACCCTTCGAGTACTTTGAAGTTTGCATGCCTTAATGGCAAGTTTCTAACTTCCAGCGACAGGTTTACACTAATGGCCTTCGAATGAAATATTTTACGCGGTGTTCGACATTAACCCATATATTCGTACCACGTGAATTGTACTGCAGTACCTTGAGGGTCATCATCATTATTGGTGATTCCTCTCATGCTTGTTAATAGCTCAAATCATTGGCTAGTAGTCAGGCAATGTCCTTCCATGTTCGACATCAGAACATCTTTTCACATGGATCGACTTGTACTTTTGGGCGAAGATTGGATGAGTTTTGAAGACCCCGGATATAGTTTCATCCATCCGTGCTATGACATATTCAAGGAAATAAAAACATCAAATGTACATCATTGCTGCATAGATAATCATCCAAACTAAGGGATGATGGCTCTACTAGAATCATCAGTCTGCACACAGACGATTGTCTATCCTATGTACATGAAAATGAATTTATCAAAGCTGAGCATGGGAATGGCCACCTCAGCTAGATCATGAAAAATATTATGAAGATGGTGTATTATATTGTATCTTATTACATGTCACCTTCCAGTGTGAAAAACCTTGGATCCTCATTATAAAGCATTTCACCCGACATCAAAAGATTTATGACCTCATGCTTTAGGGGGCAACTGTTATAGACATATTTGGGCACTGCAACCCCAATCACATATGTCCATAAACCAAGGGCTTCTAAGTCCCTAAAAGTGTTGTTTCATACCCTAAAGGAGCAAGGTCAGTTGATTACATCATCTCCCAGAAGTTCTCCATGAAAAACTACTCAGAACTAGTCAAAGCAGGACCATACAGACTGCCTAGTGCTAAAGGTGTGATGCATCTCACCTGCCACATGCAAAAAGTGCGATGCATAATGGAAAGCCCTTCTATAGGGTGCAATGAGCGAGAGCAGACAAATGGCAAAAGCAGTTTGCTAGGCGGAAACCCAGAGAATCTTCTAGAAATTGCTCATTTGACACTTGCCTCTCTGAGTTCACGCAAGGATGAGTAAGAGATCTAAAATCTCCATGTGGAACCAGGAACTATCAAAGAGATAACACTATCAAAATCCCAGAAGCTAACTCACCCCCTTGCAAATATCTATAAATGGATCCCTCATCCAAGAGATCCAAAGGTTGAATTTGGTAATTTGCAAAGAGGTGCTGTTGGTTTCTCTTTGAAGACATCATTGGGTCATCTTGCTTTGTGTGAGGTGAAGAGGGCTTTCAAGCTAGGAGGATGGCACTAGGTCAGACCAAGTGGTTGTAATCCTCTCTTCTACTACTATTACTAATAAAGCTATTTGAGTTTTCCTCCATATGCTTGTGTATCTCTGAATATTGTGTTGATATATGCATTTGTATGGTCAATATATATCCGATCCTAGATTGTTTATAGTGAACGATCTCTATGCTTTGATGGTATTATGCTACTGTGAATCTACAGGTGCTCTTTGAAGCGGGACAAGTAAGGAAGTAGTGGCAAGATTCTGTCAAAGGGGAAAGGAAACAAGCAAGGAGCCAAGCGGAAGACTGAGGTTGGTACTCTCTACTTCTTTCTCATCTCTCTCTCGTAAAGGAAAAACAAGTGACTTTAATTTGTTTTTTTCTAAGATAGCTACCCATCTTAGTGGGACTAGCAGCTCTGAATAGACACTAGATTTACCGATAACACACATGTATATCCTTAGACTCGCTATGACTCGAATATATATAGCCCTTCCAATACTATACCATGGCCCGGGACCCATGGCTGAGTCTCAAAACCATCCTATCACCTACCCATACAAGGAGCTAATGCCCCTTTGACTTATAGTTAACTGTGTGCTCTCCTTCCACATTTCGTGGAGTCTTTACATTCTTTACAAAATTCTACTCAAAAATTGATTAAACTAATAAAAATTGACCCTAGGGACCCTATCCCAATAGGCCCCCAACACAAATATGTTGACTCGCCCTCGAGTCACTCAATGGGCTTCTTTACTTTGTGGCGGAGCTCACTGAAATCCTACTGCAATGCTTCCAGCTCCACATTGCCTTGTACTGCAGCCTACTTCACCTCTTAGATCAGCATTTCCTGAACCTATGCCTATATCAACTTCCCTTCCTATAGGCGCGAGAAGCACTGGACTGGCGCCAATGTGCATGCATTCGCCCTGATCTCATCATATTTCTACTGGGACTCTCTGATTTGTGTACTCTATCTCTACAAGTTTGTGTCCTCCTACAAAGTGTCCCATAACTCCATGGTGTTGTTAAAAGGGAAGTCACAGACTTTGACAACATTCTCCAGAGTATTCATGTGCTCCTTGATGGATGTGCCACGATGCTCCCAGACCTCTAGTGGAGTGGTCGGCTACAGTTTTAGCTGTAGTTCAGATTTCTTCATCTGGAAGTCAAAAGTGACTCTGCCTATTTCATCTTTCAATTCACACACTGCAACACTCAATTTCCTAATATTTTTTGTGTTAGGGTCCTATAGTTTATAGGATCTCAAGGTGATTGAATATTTTATCTTAGAAATCTAATATTGTAAATAATTGTTAATCTGCAAATCATTTCCAAAAGAAAATAGAATAAAATTAAAAAGAAGATATAAAAAAAAATAAGGAAAACAAAAAACATTGAAAAAAGAATAAGGGTGGAACCCCATCAAAACAAAGAAAGAAAAAAAGAAAATAATACTAAAAGTGTTGCAAATCTAAATGCCACTACTGATAGATAGTTCTCTTCATGATTGATAAATAAAGGTTGTGTGCAGCTTGTTAAAATGCCACAATGACTAGTTATTTGTTTAATCATACAATATAATCATGATTAAACATGTGTGAATTTTCGTAAATTAGACTAGAGAATAAAGATTTTCCAAACAATTTAATCTTGGTAAATCAGTAGTTATGTAGAAAATGACATTGGTTCAGTTGTTTAATCTGAATCAATAGTAGAAATAAGTGATAGGATTTAAGTAATTTTTTATTTTCCATAAAATAAAATAACTATGGGTTTTATAGTCTAAATGCACCACTTTAGAAAAATAAAAATGTTAGCTTAGTTAAAGGGTAGGCATAAATAGTTGGGTTTTATATATGTTATTATGTGCCCTTTACCCTAAGTCCCAGTGAAATTATAAAAGACAGGTAGGATGGAATAATGTACATTCATGACCCTTTTTATATCCAAAGTATTATCCTAAGTTTCAAAAACAAAAATCAAAGGCGCATATGGACAAAATTTGTTTGCCATTTATGGTTAAAGGGGTCGCAATCAAATACATCAGGATTCTTGGCTCTTTATGATCGACGACACTCATTTATTTTTGGCACCCCCTCTCCATCCTAGCTTTACTATTGGTGGGTTGGGGGGGGGTCCAAAAAGGTGGTATTCTCCATTGAATCCCATCATTACATGGCATCCTTTCTGCGTTTCGCACCCCCCAACTTATACCAGTTACTCCCTCCTACCCCCTCCGAAAACATCTTTTCCTCATCCCTTGACTGTGTCCCTACTCGACAATTCCGCCACTCATGTCGCGCCATGTTTCCTTACCATTGAACATTAAATGTTTCCTTCCCAGGTAACCCTTCGATCTCAATGGTTTCGCACCACCTTCCAATGGAACCTGTCACTGCCCCTTTTTAAAAACCTTGAACTGTCTGGATTATTCCTTTCACTCTTTCATTCTCTATAATTCAGGGGTTTCTACAAAGAGACCAATTTCAAAGCATTTTCTGAACCAGATCAAAATTTTCAGCATTCTGTCTCCCCTCCCCTGACAGCTAACAACCTGAAATCTGTTCCCAGTAAGATTTTCCTTCCATCACCATTAATCGTTCACTGATCTAAATATGCCTCCATAGAACAACAACCAGGAAAACCCTTTTAATCCATTAATCCCTCCATCTATAGACTTAGACCATATTCCATTAGCTGATAGGGATTATAGGATCAATGAGACACAATGCAACTATGAATTTTTTGAGCATTAATATAGACTACAGTTGATGATAAAACATATGAAATTGGTCTTTGGGAGTCCAATATTCCTCATTATATTTTCCCTCCGACCTTCCATGCCCTTGAATTCACCAGGAAATGCGAATCCTATTATGTTCCCAACCAAAGAGCCATTATGATCCTGTCTGGTGAGATCTTTTTTTCAATGATTGACCAATATATAAACCAGATGATGCTAGCTCCCCCCGTGGAAAACAATGCCCGATTTTCCTTAGAATCCCTCACTAAACTCTATCAGAGGCTTGATTTTGCCACAAGAGCCAAGATTCTTGATATCTTCTTACCATAAAGTGCCTGATTTCCAAAGAAGAATCTGATAGGTCCCTGTAATACTAGTGATTACCCCATTACTATTGTAGTTGTATTCCTTATTAACTTTTTTTTGCCCCTATAGCCCCCATATTTTTATTACTGTGCCCCATACAATCCCTCTATTGTTATTTTTGTGGCTTTATATTATTATTGTTAGGTCGGTTGGGTTATATTGTGACTCCTTAGACTCCTATATATAGAAAGGAGGTTTTGTCATTTGAATCATCCAAGAATTGTTCATTTATGTAATGTAAAGAAGGTTTCCCCATCGAAGAGGTTGAATTCTAAGGCATTGATCTATCTTTTCTATCTTTTCTTGAGCTGGTTTCATAACATTTGGTATCAAAGCTTTGGATTCTAGGGTTTCGCTGCTCCCAATAGGTCATCCTAGAATTTTTGCTATAACTTTTTTTCTGCGACGTTTTAGAAGCTAAAACAAAAAACCATTTGAGAAGACATCGTGCTAAATCTCGGGTCCAAATTTCAGAACTTTTCGCGATATCTTTCCGGAGATATGATCTGAGGAAGTTGGTCTTCTTGCGGACTCTTGAATTACATTCCAAACAGGTGACCTAGGTAAAATCGTCATAACTTTATTTCTGAGCATCGGATTGAAATTTTGTAAGAAGGTACAGAAAGAGGATGGACTGTAGTTTCTTGTATATATTTTTTCAGAGCCAAAGGTTTAATCAGTGACTCGTGGCATGTCATACAAGTTTGCTCGACTGAACTAGTCTATAAGCAGGTCACTGTGGGAGATTTTTCATAACTCTTCCTTGGAGAATCCAATTTGGATAAGACTGGTGACATTGGAAAGAGGGCATAGAAGGATACTATAGATCGCAATTTCAGAACTAGATGATCCGAAATTACAAAGATACATCAGATTCAATATCAGGCTTCTACCAAGTGAAAAAAGGTGTGTAGTTTTTTTTTAAATTTTTGCGTAAGCTTGGTTTGAAGGAATTAAAAGGGCATAGTAAAGCATTATTATTGGTAAATGATGCCCCGAGGAAAGAAAATTCAAACACCTAGTAAGGAACCTGAAAGCTCTAGCATGACTCATGAAGAAGAGGAAGAAATGCTACATGATATATCAAAATTACAAGAACAAGTGCAACAAATGTCATGCTCACAAAAGGTAACAGAAGCTAAGATAAATGGCGTGGAATCTAAGATAAATGGTGTGGAATCTAAGATAAAGGGCATGGAAGCTAATATGGATGATTCGAAGATAGATTTGAAGAGAGACATGGTAGATTTGAAGACAGATTTGAAGACAAACATGGCAGATTTGAAGACAGATTTGACAAATTTTCTACAAGAAATACTTACTAATGGTGAAAAGGTTGTAAAGGAAACTCATGTTGCGAACAAAATAAATGTTAATCATGATTCCATAGGCTCTAATGTTGGATCGAAGACCCACCATATTCCAAAAATCAATATGAGGAAGTTTGATGGCAAGGATCCCGCAACATGGATATTATAGATGGAGCAATTTTTCGATCTCAATAATGTGCAAAACACACAAAAGGTACGTATTGCAACTTTATATTTGGAACCAAATCAATTTGTATGGTATCAATGGCTTTGCTCTCGTAAATAAATTATCACTTGGGCAATTTTTACAGAAGAATTGACAGCACATTATGAGGATACAAAAAGCAACACTTTTTTTAGCCAATTGATAAGTCTCAAACAAAATGGTTCAATAATGGAGCACATTGAGGAGTTCCAAAAATTGAACATAAGGGTAAAAAATGTTCCAGAGGAGCATAGGATTTATGTGTTCACAGGGACTTTAAAGTAAAATATCCAACATGATGTTCGCCTTTGGGAACCTGATTCATTAGAGAAGGCATTCAGGTTAGCAAGAAAAATGGAAAGAAAAATTATGGCAACCAGGAAGCATACCAATCACAACTATAAAGATGGAAGTGCTGTTACCCCTAGCCTTGCACAACCTATGAGTCTGACACCACAACAATTGGAAGAAAAAAGAGCAAAAGGGCTTTGTTACAGTTGTGATAGCAAAGCCACTAAAGGTCATAAGTGTGCTGAGAAGAAATTATTCTACATAGATTGTGAAGAGGAAGAAGAAAAGGAGAAAGAAAGGTCAAAGGAAGAGGATATAATCCAAGAACAAAGCCTAGATAAAGAAGAAATGAATCTGACCATATCTTGTAATGCATTGGCTGGAATTACCACTCCTCAAACCATTAAGATAGAAGGACAAATCGAGAAGAAAAAGGTAATAGTGTTGATTGATTCAGGAAGTACCCACAATTTTATTCATTGTAAGGTATCAAAATAATTAAATTGCTTCCTATGTCCAGCACCAGAGTGTCAAGTGATGATTTCAAATGGAGGAACAACAAATTTCTCGGGAAAGTGCCATAATATCAAGCTATCCACGGGAGAATATGTATTGACTAGCCCAATGCTTTCCATTCCAATGGGGGGTGCTGATTTTGTACTAGGAGTCCAATGGCTACAATCCTTGGGTACAATAGCTTTTAATTTTCAAGAAATCTTCATGAAATTTTCTGCGGAAGGAAAGGAAGTTGAATTAAGGAGTATTACAGGGAAACCAGGAAAGATAATAAGCTCTAACGATATGAAAAAGCTTCTAAAAAAGGAACAAAGAGGTGTAATTGCACAATTATGTTCGCTAGATGTTTCCACATCGGAATCATCTAGTTCTCCATATCTCCAAAACGTCTTGGACAATCATTCCAAGGTATTTGAGACTCCCAAAGGTCTCCCACCTATTCGTGATCATGATCATGCTATTCATTTTATTCTAGGAAGTGTTCCTCCAAACATCAGGCCGCATAGATATCCCTATGCCCAAAAGAGTGAAATTGAACGTATGGTTGCAGAAATGCTAGAGGCTGGTATAATTCAACCTAGTCAAAGTTCTTTCTCTGCTCCAGTAGTATTGGTGCACAAGAAGGATGGATCATGGTGCATGTGTCCGATTATAAGGAGCTCAACAAGCTCACTATTAAAGATAAGTTTCCCATTCCTGTCATTGATGAATTGCATGGATCAATTTACTTCACTAAGTTGGACCTTCGTTCAGCATATCATCAAATCAGAATGAAGACCGAAGACATTCCAAAAACAACACTTAGAACTCATGAGGGTCATTATGAATTTTTGGTCATGGCTTTTGGCCTTACCAATGCACCTTCTACATTTCAAGGTTTGATGAATTCCATTTTCAAACCCTTACTTAGAAAATTTGTGTTAGTATTTTTTGATGATATACTAATCTACAGCAAGTCTTGGAAGGATCATGTTGAACATGTTGATAGGGTGCTACAACTATTGGAGGAGAAACAATTATATGCAAAAAGATCCAAATGTTTCTTTGGAGTACAAGAGGTGGAATATCTGGGTCATATTGTATCTCATGAAGGAGTTAAGGTAGACCCTAGAAAAATTAAAGCCATTAAGGAATGGAAAATCCCCACATCCATAAAGCATCTGCGAGGATTTCTCGGGTTGACAGGGTATTATCGCAAGTTTGTTAAGAATTATGGGAGAACAATAGCACCTCTGACAACATTATTGAAGAAAGATGCATTTTCATGGACTCCAAAAGCAACAAAGGCCTTTGAACATCTTAAAGACGCAATGTGCCAAGCACCGGTCTTAGCTACACCAGATTTCACAAAAACCTTTATTGTGGAATGTGATGCTTCAGGAAATGGAATTGGTGTTGTTTTAATGCAAGATGAAAGACCCATTGCTTTTGAAAGTCGTCCAATCAAGTGAAAGTTTTTACACAAAGCTATTTATGAGAAGGAAATGTTGGCAATACTACATGCACTTAAGAAACGCCGACCCTACCTAATGGGAAGACACTTCAAGGTAAAAACAGATCATGATAGCCTTAAATACTTTTTAGAACAAATATTATCTTCTGAAGAGCAACAAAAGTGGGTCACAAAGATGTTGGGTTATGACTTTGAAATCATCTACAAAAAAGGGAAGCAAAATGTGGTGGCAGATGCACTCTCAAGAAAGGATGAGGATGTGGAAGCGTTGTTGTGCGCCATTTCTATTATCCAACCAGATTGCATAAATGAAGCAAGGGATGAGTGGAAGAATGATGAAGACATGTGGGCACTTATTCGAAAGTTACAACAAGATTCCAATACATATAATACATTTAGCTGGAAAAATGATTCATTATGGTACAAAGAACGCTTATACCTTTGTAAGAATTCACAACTCAAACAAAAGATTCTTATGGAATTGCACACTTCTCCCTTAGGAGGGCATTCAGGATTTTTAAAAACTTACCACAAGGTTAAGAAGGAATTTTTTTGGGATGGCCTTAAATCAGATATTCAAAAGTTTGTGGTAGAATGTTTGGTTTGCCAACAAAATAAAGTTGAAACAATTAAGACCCCGGGTCTATTACAACCTTTATCCATTCCAAGCCAATGTTGGGAAGAGGTTTCAATGGATTTTATCATAGGTTTACCCAAGTCTGAGGGAAAGAGTGTCATCATGGTGGTAGTTGACAGACTTACCAAGTATGCACACTTTTGTGCATTATCACATCCATTGAAAGCCAGTAGAGTTTCTACTACATTTATGGAAACAATTCAAAAGCTACATGGAAACCCAAAGATTATTGTAAGTGACAGAGATCCCATTTTCACTGGAAATTTTTGGACAGAATTATTTTCTTGTCTTGGTACTTAGTTAGCTCATAGCTCGTCTTATCATCCTCAATCTAATGGGCAAACTGAGATAGTAAACAAATGTTTGGAAGGATATCTTCGTTGCTTTGTATCTGATAAACAGACACAATGGGTCAAATGGTTGCCTTTGGCTGAATGGTGGTATAACACTTCCTTCCATACAGCAACAAAAATGACCCCATTTGTGGCACTTTATGGATATCAACCACCATCCATCACATCATATTTAAGAGAAAATTCTAAGGTTCAAGCAGTGGAACATCACATTGAACATCAACAACAAGTCCTCCAACTCTTAAAGGATAACCTCGTGTTGGCACAAAACAGAATGAAACAACAGGCAGATCAACATCGCAACGAAAGAAGTTTTGATGTAGGCGATTGGGTATTCCTACGGCTACAGCCATATAAACAAATGTCCCTCGAGCAAGCTAAGAAGGATAATAAATTATCACCAAAGTATTATGGTCCATACAAGGTATTGCAAAACATTGGTACTATGGCATACAAATTGGAGCTTCCTGTAGTGTCTCGAGTGCACCCAGTTTTCCATGTTTCATGTTTAAAGAAGGTTATAGGAGACAAGATCCCAGTTCAAACAATATTTGCCAGAACTTGAAGAGGAAGGAAAAATTATATTGGAACCAGAAGCAGTCACAGAAACAAGAACTCAACAGCTACGAAATCGATCAATTTTGGAGTATCTCATCAAGTGGAAGAACTTATCTACTGAAGATTCCACATGGGAGGGTGAGAATTTTATACAGAAGCATCCAGAACTACTCAAGCATTGAGGACAACACTTTTTTTGAAGGAGAGGGGCATGATAGGTCCCTATAATACTAGTGATTACCCCATTACTATTGTAGTTTTATCCCTTATTAACTTTGTTGTGCCCCTATTGCCCCAATATTTTTATTACTGTGCCCCATAGAATCCCTCTATTGTTATATTTGTGGCTTTATATTATTATTGTTAGGTTGGCTGGGTTATATTATGACTCCTTAGACTCCTATATATAGAAAGGAGGTTTTGTCATTTGAATCATCCAATAATTGTTCATTTATGTAATGTAAAGGAGGTTGCCCCCTCGAAGAGGCTGAATTCTAAGGCGTTGATCTATATTTTCTATCTTTTCTTGAGCTGGTTTCATAACAGAATCCTCCATACCCTTCCTCAATCTTCCCTGATCAAGCTAAGTAGATCATATCCATAATTTCATACATTCTGGGTTATTATTCTAATCAATGGTTAGATGAGACCATTTTAGGCTTCCTTTCCATCGTTTCCACAGATAGCAAACCATCTATTTTGTTTAATTTTATTTAATTCCTGGTTGATAAAATCCTTGAGCAGTTTCTTAAATTTCCAACAGAACAAATGTTTAAGTACACTTCAATTTTAGTTTATGTGTTTCTATATTATGAAGCAAACAGGGTTTGTTTTTCCACGCAGAAGCTGGATGAGGAGGGAAACCAACAGGCTGTAATATTTTGGACTTCTTTAGTGATGAAAGAGCAAAAAGAATTCTCCTCTAAACAGTTCATTGAAGAGTTTGTTCACCCAACTATGAATATCCTAAACAACTCATCACAATCAAAATCAATGAAGACATCAAAAGGATTCTACATTTGACAGATCTGGCTAGGACTGGAGACTGATATTTATACCAGAATTGTACAGAAATTAGAGTTTATTGATGCAAATTAGCACCATACAAGCTCCCAAAATACCTCCCTATGAGGATTTTTTCCCTTGAATATATCAGACAAATGATAAGTTCATATGATATTCACTTTGTGGTGGGAAAGAAGAAGTCCCAGTTTTGGATAAAGACATAGGTGGGTGCTTTCATATGCAAGAATAGGTCAGGAGGAGAAGAAGCAGATAAAATCCTTAAAGAGATGAAATTTAGTTTGAGTTTCACATGGTTTTATGACCCTTGGGGTATCATTTCTAAGCTAAGAGTATAAAACAAAACTACTCCATATATTCATACCACAAGGCCTGAGATAGAGAAATATGTGAACCAATCAGAATGGGCAGAGAATACATTATAGGATGCTGAAGACAAATTGTTTTCTACTTCAAATTTACAGACTCCCACTCCTCAAGAGAAAACAAGTAAAGGATAGAGAGAGGAGGGATCATCATCAACAATAGGTAGTGAGGCTAAGGATTTCATAATTAATTACAGGCAAAGAGCTAAAATGACTCCTAAGACATATGTGTAGAAGGAGATAGAAGATCAAGCTGCCATGATAATTGGAGAAACATCACCTACAAGCTTGTCACACAGAATGAGTCAATCTTGCAGACAAGATAGACTTTCCTAGAATCTAACGATATCTAGTGACAAGCAAGCCAATCAAAAACCATCTTTCTCTAAATATGCAATTATAAACAAAGGAAAACAAGTGTTTTAGGCCTACCTTGGGTCCAATGCAAGTTTGTGGAAGCCTCACTCCTTTGCTCCAAATGAGCTCCCTTGTTGCGAATCTGCAAACACAAACAATCAAACAAATTAAATAGCACCTGAAAAGCCAATATCATAAAGCATACTTAACATGATGATCAAGGAATTCATGAAACAAATGACATAAGACAATTTGTTGAGAAAAATGAATCTGATTGTATTAATTCAAATCAAAGAATAACTTTACAACCTGTGCCTTGATGCTGTACAAGCTCCTCCCAGGGTCCAACAAGAAGTCTCCTCTACTTTGACAAGTTTCACTCTCTTCCCAATTGAAGCCAAAAAGGTATGTGATCTCTCCTCTGAAGCTTAACTAGGAAGTCTCAATTCCACTAGCATTTACCCTAAAAAATGTTCAGCTTCTAACCCCCCTAGCAACCAGCCCAATGCCTTAATTTATAGTGCAATGGAGGGAAGTTACTAGGTCCTCCTTCAAAGGGATAAAGCCCTCCTTCAAAGGGATAGCTCCTCTCATCAAGGGATTAGCTCCTTCTCTTTTGGGATGCGTGAACCACCTAAGAGCGACCAATCCACATCAAGATTCCTTCTAGAATCATCTAGAATTAACCCAAAGTGAGTCTTTTAGAATAAACTTGCACCTTTTTAACTTTCACAGGGGTCTGCACCCACTCCTTTAGGGACAGAGCAGGCAGGTCCACAGTTTTTGTGAACAGGGAGTGCGGGACCGCAGGCAACAGTGAGAGAAAGTGCGGAACCAGAGATTTGTTGATTTTTAATGTCTTTCTCTCATTTTCAAAGCTTGACTTGAAGAGCTGAGGTCTGAGACTTGCTTAGGAGGACATTACAAGTGATGATAGACCCACACTGACTGCAAATAGTCATGGTGACGATATTTTTGTGTAACGGATTGCCCCCCTAAAGTGCGAAGTCTGTAATAGATGAGGATTTCATTTATCATTTAGGAAGAGTGAAGTACTTTATCATTTCAAGGATCATCTTGTGGAGAGCCCAGTCAGAACCTGTAAAAACATTCAATGCAAAATATATATATGAGATCATATCATCTCTGAGGTAGGCATTCCCTTACTCAGATCAAAACTGACTAGAAAACTAACTACTTCTCTGATATAGGAATGATCTTGTAATACATCACAAGTATAGACACATGTAGACACAGTATGGACGTAGCCATCTGTTTATGAATAGTCCACAATATAATGAATACAAAATTCTTCGCAGCCTGGATTGTGGAAACTAGATTTAGGGTCTTCATTTCTACTTCCCGAAACAGTACGATTCTATCCATGCGAATGAATGTGTTGAAGTCGAACATGGTAGAAACCACTTGATTACCAGTCAATGATGTAAACTGTTAACAATTGTGAGAGAAACCACTAGTAATGTCAATGGCTCTCAAAGTACTCAGTACAATCCATGAGATGTGAATAGATGTGTTGATGTCGAACATGTCACAGAATCCTTTGATCAAAGGTCAATGATGCAACCTATCGTCGAAGGCGAGAAACCTGCCATTGAGGCATGTAGATCCCAAGGTAGTGACGATTTCTAGATCATCTTTCTAGATAATGAGCTGAAGTTGATAGAAAGCGATCCGTCGTAGGCAAGCCCACAACACGAAATCATAGATCAAGTTGAAGAAATTTAGTTGCAAGGGCTGACTCAGGGATGGTCAAGATGTATGATAGATATTTTGCAGATGAATGGCTTATTAGCACTAACCTCTTGAACACATAACGAAACAGCAGATGGTTTGGTGACAATTGACCCAAAGTTAATACCCAGAAACTGGCTGAAGATTTTCAATGTGGTTTGATCAACTGTTAGGCAAAGGATTTACCAACCCAGGTGAATAAAAGTGTCGTGTTCAAGAGTGGTTACAAAGTATGACAAAAAGGCTCATTTTTCTCTCTTTTCCCCCACCATTTTTGGCAAGTACCTCTTTATTTTTGACAAGCTTGAGGAGGATAACATTTGCTTGATTATAAGCTCATCCTTCATATGAGTCCAACTTAGTTTAAATTCGAACCCTAAGAAGGAGTGGTTCATTCCTGTTTGTAATTGAACAGGTCCTTTATTGTTAAATTTTAACGAGTCTAGTATAGGAGAAACTCGGCGTTTTTCAATTTTAGAGAGTCTGAAAAACTTAAGAAGACTCTAGGGTTGACCTTTTTCATAAATTTGTGTCTCCTAAGCCCGAAAAAGTATAAAATAATACTTGAGAGAACCACTTGATCTTTACGACCAAGGAGTACTTTTCTTAATTAGTGCCTTTGATCTGAAAAAAGTAAAAAAACGATCAATGACATGTCGTTTTATAACCAATATCGAATTTGAAACGACAAAAGTTCGGCAATCTTTTCATGTTTTTACGGTCATAAAAAGAGCTGTAAGTGGACCGTCTTTTTAGTTCCGTTTTAACGAGTTTAAAAAGAAAAACTTGGCGATATTTTCATGTTTTAGGAGTCAGAAAAGAGCTTAAAGGTGATTCTAAATGTTTTTCGTTGAAAATGACCGATTGCGCTTGAAAAATACGTTATCCTGAACAAAAATTGCAAACATTACTCATACTTGTTTGAGATGGATAAAAATGCTGCAAAAGTTACCTTTCTAAAGTGAAACATAAACAAATTTACAATTCATTTATTCAAAAAACTTATAAAAATGGCTTTCGTCAATTCATTTTTACCGTTTGAGATTTGGGTGAGAAAATAG
Organism: Pinus tabuliformis; assembly: GCA_031772625.1. Taxonomy (NCBI): domain Eukaryota; kingdom Viridiplantae; phylum Streptophyta; class Pinopsida; order Pinales; family Pinaceae; genus Pinus; species Pinus tabuliformis. The sequence goes on from CM062809.1 coordinate 1,299,317,790, forward strand.
TGCTTTTGGTTAGAAACTTCCCGTGAAGATTGCGGAAAATCCATCCGTCGGAATCGAACGTTGTCTCCTCCATGTAATCCACATCATCCTACTCTTCAATTCCAACCATTTCAATTTGTTTTTTGGGGTTTTATTTCTTTTTTTAGAGGGTTTTTAGGCTAGAAACCCGTGCATGGGGGCCCGCAGGCATAACACTGGCAGCCTGTGGACCCCGACTTTTTCTCAATGGGGAAAAAGTCAGGGGTCCGCACCTGCCGTGAAGGCAAGGTGTGGACCCACGCACTGTCTCTAATAGAGAGGGTGCGGTCCTTGCAGCAAGGGTTTCAAACCCTAAATTTCTCAAAATTGACCCAAACAATTTAATTTCTTGCATTCTAAATTGCCTTTTTGTTGGATGTAGAGTATACATCATGCTTTATTGGCAAGAACGGGAGCATGAGGACGTAGATCTTGCCGCGTTAAATCACCAACCTTCAATCGATGCATTGAAGGCATGCGGCTTGTACAAATTTTGGGCCATACCTGGCATGAGGGCCCAGGTGGACTCTTGCAGTGGATGGTAGACAGGTGGAGCATACAGGACTAGTGCTTCTTCATTGGTGGCCACCAGCTCGAAATTGAGTCGACAGACATATACTTTTTGACTGATTTGCCTAAGAGAGGCGAAGACTTGACTCTATTCGGGACTAAGCCAGGTGGCTAGTCTGTCGATAGCCTCCAGCTAGAGTTCTGCAACAACTAGGCTAGAGACAAAGGGATAGACATTAAAACCATATCCCGTCCTGAACTCATGGTGATCGCCTTTATTGTTACTAGGCTCTGTGGGAGCGCCGCACTACATATTGCCACTGGATCTCAGATGCGGATGGCAGTTAACTACTTTCGAGGCACCATCTTCAACTGGTGCGATGCTGTGTTGGCTAATGTAAAAGGCCAACTGACCAGAGCCAAGAACAAACAACTGAAGACCTTTGGTTATGGTGCTTCAGTTGTGAGCTTTGGTCTAGAGAGGGTCCCGATGTTGGTCCCGCGGCACCTCACTGTTGGATCTGGGCTTCCTTGAGAGCCCAAATTGATGCGATGGTTTATAGTTATGGCCCGTCATCCTGACGAGGGAACAGAGGTCGTTCGATTCAAACTTGAGTATTTCCATTGGTTGGAAAACCAGGTTTTGCTATTCAGGACTTCCCTTATGCTGGGGTAGATTTTCGCGGTGACCCAGACATGGCTCTTCCACCCGGAGAGCAATGGGATGACTCAGGTAAAATCATTTTCAACATTTTCCTATTTTAAATTTTTCTTGTTTTTATTTCGTCCCAAAATTGATAGTAAAAGTTTCAAATGCAGATGTGGGTCCATAGTTACCAGTCGCTCTCCAGCCTTACGAGAGGAAACAACCAGCTGCAGCGGCACCAGCCCCACAGGATGAATCAACAGAGACCCTGGCCGAGTTGGAGAGTCATCTAGAGCGTTTGATAGGGGATATTCCAGAGACCAGCATAGATGACATTCCTCGTCGACTACAGCACTATGTGATCGGGGCCCCAGGACCTTTTAGGATGTTCCTTTGTAAGGTGGCCCGTATATTGGTTTCTTATCGAGATCATCACCAGTGATAGGATGATCGCCTATTGTAGACAGATATGACATTTTTGCTTTTTGTACTTATCATTTTTGCCGATCATAAGGTGCTTTTCAACCTATGATCGAGGACGATGTATATTTTGACACACTCCTATATTATATTATATCACTATTACTGGCTCATCTTGTAAAACATGTTATGGAATGATTTTTAAATTTACATGTATGATTATTGCAAATGTCTACTTAACATTCAAGAAGCAATTGCATTTGCTAACGTATTTAAAGATCTTGGAATATGTTGATATTCAATATAATCAAATTCACGTTCCAAGAGATGCACTCTCAAAAATAATCTCAATAACACTGGATTTCTAATGGCATACACTCTATTAAGCTGTAATACAACGAGTTTAGAATCTAACCTCACTATCAAACTCCGAATCCCAAATGAAAAAGATTCAGATAATAACTCAATAACTGGACTATACTCTGAAATGTTGTTCATTGTTTGACCGAGGCTTACCCCATGCATAGATACCAACTCGTTAGAGGGCGAATAGATAACCCAAGTTGCGGAAGAAATGTTCCGTGTATTACGACATGCACCATCAGTGAAACTAATGTATGTTTGGAGAGGCATCGACATCTGCAATATGAAGAGAAAACCAAGATAAGCAGGAATAATGACGAAAAACACTCTCTAAGCTAAGAACACTTTTTAAACCAAAACACACCAGTTAGAAAGAAAACTATCCTAACTAAAAATCTCCACACCCATTCTTTAAGCATAATACCTCTTCAGGTAAAGACCATTTCTGGGTTTACCTAAAGAGTCCCCGTCAAAGTTTACCAATTCATAGGCCCCTTTTGCTAGCTTTCGCTTGAAAACATAGGGACCATGCCACATAGGAACAAATTTTCCAGCGCCTAATTTATCATTAGCTTGATCGTACAATAAGACTATGTATCCTTCCGAAAAATTTCGAGGGGTCACATTTCGATCATACTGAGCTTTAATACGTTTTGCGTGAGTTTCGATCGCCAATGCAACATCACGTCGATTCTCATCTAATTGAGCCAAGTATAACAAACATTTTTCCTCTTTGGAAGTGGATAGAAGTAACTCAATGCGCATTTGCAATGACGAGATTTCGCATTCAATGGGTAACACAACTTCCAGACCATAAACTAGTTGGAAAGGAGTGAACCCTGTTGATGTTTTTACTGAGGTTCGATACGCCCAAAGCGTTGAAAATAACATGTTATGCCAATTCGACCGATGAATCCCAATGATTCGTCAGATCATGATGACTAAAACTTTGTTGATGGATTCAACTAGACCATTAGCTTGTGGATAATAAGGAGTTGAATTATCGTGACGCAAGCCAAGCTGGCCTGTAAGTTCGGTCATCATAACGTTTCAAAAATGATGCCCATGATCAGTGATGCCCATGCACGTTGATAATCGCTTGCCGTCTGCCTCAAATGTAGGCATCACCTTGACCCACTTAGTAAAATAATCTACCGCAAGGATGATATACGTATGCCCCCCGGCCGAGTGAGGGTTACATGTAATAAAATTGATACCCCATTTGGCAAAAGGACCAACGGAAATTATAGGGTGGAGAGGAGCAGGTGGAGCACGCATCTTTCGATCAAAAATTTGGAAGTTGTGGCATTTTCGGACCGTGTTAGTACAATCTTACCAGAAGTAGCCAGCGCACAATATCTTTTGGGCTGTGGCATGCCCAGACATATGACCGCCACACGCTCCAGAGTGACAGTCATTTAGAACCATTTCAACTTCCTCATGAGTTAAACAACGTCGAAAAACAGAGTCCACCACACGGCGATAAAGAGTATCTCCAATAATTCTAAATTGTTGGGACTGGAATCGTATTTTTCGACGTTCTGACCTTGAAATTTCTGGCCAAAAGGATTGGGTCTAGAGATAAACGATGATTTCCCCATACCATGGATCTAAAGTGATGATTAGAAACAAGGATTCGTCTGCAATGGGCTCCTCTGCCACAGTTTCTGTGTCAACACGCGGGAAGTCACACATTAACTCACCAAAAACTAAATATTTCTTAGACTTAGATTTTTCAAATTCCAAGTCGAACTCCTGCAGGATCACAATCCATTTGGAGTACTTGCCCCCTAGCAATTTCTTGGTCAAAATGTAGATCATAGGGTTGCAATCAGAAATTACTGTAGTTTTACGTAGTAAAATGTAGTGACGAAAACATTGGACGGCTTGAACAGCTACCAATGCCAATTTCTCCACATGTGAGTATTTTAGCTCAATTGGATTTAAAGTTTGACTAAGGTAATATATCACATGTTCAGTACCGAATTCATCTTCCTGAACTAAGACCATTCTAATGGTGGAATGGGAAGCGGCGAGATACAAGAAGTAGTCCTAGTTGTAGTTGGGAGGATGTAATAACGGTGCATGGGTCAACGTGTGTTTTAGTGCATCAAAAGATTTCTGAGCTATCTCATCCCAATAGAATGAAGTATTCTGTTTCAACAACCGGGTAAAACCCTTTGTAACCTCGGCGTAGTAAGGAATGAATCATCGTAAAAAGTTTGCTTTCCCTTGCAAACTTTGGAGTTGGGGAAGACTCGAAGGAGGAGGCAATTTAACAATAGATTCAACCTTCGAGGGATCGACGCGAATGCTGGCTTTCGAAACAAAAAACCCCAGCAATAGACCCGTTTCTATACAGAAAACACACTTGTGTGGATTCAACCTAATCCGATAATGCCTACACCTCATAAAGATTGCTCGTAAATGGATGAGATGATCAGCTCGATGTAATGAATGAGCAGGCAAATCATCGAGATAGGGTTGCACAATGTGCTTGATGTCATGAAATGCATAAGACATGGCCATTTGAAAAGTTGCCCAAGAATTCTTGAGCCCAAAAGGTAATTTTCAATAAGAAAATGTCCCCCATGGACAAATGAAAGCCGTTTTTGGTTGATCGGCAGGTAGAATATTGATTTGATTGTATCCAGAAAAACCATCCATAAAGGAGAATATTTCTGCCGGCACAATCATGAATGATTTGATCGATATAGGGAGTTGGGTAATTGTTCTCTAGACAGGCTCGATTAATGTCCCTACAATCGATACATATTCTTATTGTCCCTTGCTTTTTGTTAACAGGAACAATATTCGATACCCAATCCGTTAACGGAATCGGATAAATGAAACATGCTTTGAGTAATTTTTCAACTTCTGCTTTAATAGCAGTAGCTTTTCTCGGGTGAACCTGACGCAAACGTTGCCGGATAGGTTTAGCGTCTGGGTAAGTTTTGATTTCATGAGCAATAATTGCGGGGTCAATTCCTGACATTTCCTCATATGACCAGGAAAACACGTCGTGGAATTCTTGAAATAGGCCCTTATATATTTGAATTTCATCTTCCGTACATGAGGCACCTATATGAATGTTTTCAATAATTCCAGGCTTAACCGAAATATCAATAGGAATAGTTCGAGAAATGTTTCCCAAATGTAACTCAGAATCAGGATTTTTCATTGGATTCTGAGGTTCCTTGACATATTTAGTCATAAAAACTGATGAGAAATCATTTTCAAAATGATCATTCTCGGGTAAAAATGAAGATCTGTGATGAAGATCTTCCCATGGTAAATCATCGACACATAGGATTTCACGAATTTGCTCATCAGAGTGAACAAGTTCAGAAAACGCTGTTAAATCCAAGTTTGATGTGAAAAGTGATTCCTCATGGACCACTTTCATTAAGTCAATTCTGGTTGAATATGGGTCGGAAAACAACTGCACGGCCTGATACGCAATTTCATATGGACTCAAAGGCATAAAATCACCAAATGAGTCTATCTTAGATTCGGAAGGTACGATCCAAGGATCATCATAAACAATGGTGTCTGAAGAAATCATATGAATGGTTGCAAATGAAGATGATGAGTTGATCGGAGGAAAAGGAAAAGTTCCCAGTAAACCGGCATCTTTAACTAGTCCTACTCCAACATCCTTATACGGGATAGTCATTTTGCCGACATGCTAAATGTTTTCAGAAGAGGGTGGGTCGGATGAAAAGTAAGCCAGTTGGTCTATTGTTACGATCTTTCCATTATGAGGAAACTTTATAACCTGAAAGACTGATGAAACGACAGCTGTCATAGCGTAAGACCAACTACGACCCAAGAGAAGGTTGTAACCTAGAGGGGCATCAACCACCTCCACATCTATATTAACAGTTTTGCCTTCAACCCCTATAGGTAAATCTTGTAGAATGCCAAAAGGATGAAACCCACGGCCATCAAAGGCCTTTAGAATCATCGGGGATTGATTTAACGAAGGAGAACCAAGCGATCTCCAACACTATATCGACATAATACATGTTGAGGTTCCCTCATCAATCACAGTCCTATGAATAGGTTTGTTTTTTACTATCACTGGGATATGGAAAGCCATTTGATGAGGTAAGAGTGGTGTACTATTTTCTAGATCGATAATTATTAGGTTTGAGTCCTGAACGTCAATAGCTCCTATAGCCGACAAAAGTAATTTACTCTATGCTGGACATGATTGCAACACTTCCAAAGCTGACATTGCTGAAGGTGACACAGCTAAATCTTCAACAATGTTATAGTTCTGAGCCGCTCTCGCATGTGGATTGAAAGCTGACTTTCGAAGTACACCCTTGGCGGGCTGTTTGATTACTAAGTCTGGATTAGGTTTCTCGATCTGTAGTGGATCAGAACCGGGAGCTGAGGTTGATGGGTTAGAATGGGAAGATTCTGCTTCTTTACCATCAACAAGACTTTTACTTCCATAATCATGCGATCGAGTCGCAATCCTAACATGGGACATCATCAGTATGGGTTCTTCATTGGCATTTGAGGAAGAACCTATCATCTTACTGTCTTGACTTGGAAAAGGATCCTTCAAAATAGCAGGCGTTTGGGAACCTTTGACAATCTTCACTACCTCTGCACGATGAGGGCAGTCTCTTGTAAAATATTCTTCATCACAAATGAGACAAGGATAACGAGGTTTGTGTTTCTCATCATTTGATTCCACTTTTTCTGGTTTCTCTTTCGAATTTTTATCTGTTTTATTTTTCTTCTTCCCTTTCTTCTTACCACCGGATTTTGATTTGGCTGTAGATGATTCTACAACATGAATATTGGCGGAAATTTCCGTGGAAGAATATCCTGTCGGGGAATTTGGCAAGGTTATGATATGAGAAGAATTCTTGGAAGACTTCTTCTTACTTTTGGTATTAACCGTACCAATCATATCGTCAGCGGCATGAGACCCTGACGGAGATGCAGCGATTTGATTTTGCTTAGGAAGATCGCGGATTTTCTCGTATAACGTACCTAACTGAGTACAAACTAAGTCAAGGTACTGCGCTTGAGCAATTACTTGCTCCTCAGTAATGACTCTGGCCTTAGTTACATCCTCAGTGATCTTTGGCAATAAATATTTTACAAACCATTTAGCTAAGATCTGATCCGGAATAAAAACCTTCACTAAACGCCATCGACGTCTCCATTCATGAATGTGATTTGAAATGTAAGTGGATGTCGACTGCTTTAACGAAGTTAATAATTCTGTGCCATTGTCATATCTGACTGGAAACTGAAAATGAGTTAAAAACGAAGTAGCTAACTGACTAAAGTTATAAAAGTGGCTCGCAGTAACTCAATGTATCACTTGGCCACAAGACCAATTAGAGTACGTTGGAAAAGCCTTAAACAGATTGAATCATCTGAAATGGAATTAGACGCACACCAGAGGTGATAAGTCATCACATGGTTCGACGGATCCTCTCCTGATTTGCCTTCAAACTTAGGAATATCACTAGGCAACTTATTCGGCATTGGCGGCCAAAACGGAAGATAGTTAATGGGATCATTCATTAGGCGCGACAAGTCAAGCAAGTCCAAAGTTGCAATAAACGGTAATTGATGATTAGGGTCCCTAAAACTCTGGGTCATGAGACCAGCCCCAGGAGGAGGATATCCAGGATAACTAGGAATTGGAATTGCATTTGGGATATTTTGTCCTCTACGAAAACCAAGATTAACAAGACCGTACTGGGGTTGTTGAGGTTGTTGATATGTATACCCAGAGTATGGTTGATACTGATAGACTGGCTGCTGCACAGCAGGACTGAATTGGTACTGTCCCTGGTACAGTTGATAAGTAAATTGTGGTTGACTTGTGACAATCGTACTTGAACCAGGTTGTCCTACAGGCATCTAAACCAAAGTTTGAATTGTGGATCTAGACTGAGGTAAAGATTTCTGAGGAGTTGATACAGGAATAGTAGAAACTGAAGTTGTCAATACTCCAGAAGTAGGTGGGGTAGATTGAACAGATGTTGCAGTAGTCATTTCAGGCGGAGTACGAGGCGTACTAGGCCCAGGCTGAGAAACTACCGAAGGTACAAAAGTTTGAATAGTAGACTGGACAGGTTGCTGGGGTGAACAAGAAACTAAGGGTTGTCCAGTTTGAGATGACAACTGTACATTTGGTTGCAAGACCTGTTGAGTTTGCGATGGATCCCACACTAAGTTCATTCCGGGGTACGGACCCATAACAGGTTGAGAATATTGAGGACCATAACCGAGTTGAGGGTAGGGTTGATAATTGAAAGGTACATTTCCCGTTCCTTGAACATATGATTGACCGGAGGGTGGTTGGAAACCTTGGTTTGAGTACTGACCTTGGGGTTGATACCCTTGAGGCACGTACTGATACTGGGATTGACCTTGAGGTACATATTGATACTGGGGTTGACCTTGAGGTAAATATTGAGTCTGGGTTGACCTTGAGGAACGTACTATCCCGTAGGTATGTACTGTCCTTGAGGTTGCCCCCCAGGTGCAAATTGGGTACCTTGCGGTTGCCCCCCAGGCGATAGTTGAGGATTTTGAGGTTGCCCCCCAGGCAGTAACTGGCCACCTTGAGGTTGAGGATTAGGAATAGTACCTAAAATCATGAGAATATATTCTACACTCAACAACTTAGTACCATTGTTTCCAGTTAATAACCCTTGTTCAATGGGTTGAGGAGATGCTCCCGCAAAAGTACCAGAAAGTGATTGATACCCAGAGGGAACAGAAGGACCGCCATACAAAAAGGATTCTGGCGATTGAGAAAACATGTACGACTGTCTTGACATATTTAGACATATTATGTGTCATGCCTAATTTTATAAACTACCAAAAAACAAAACGTTGTTGTTTGTGGAAAATCCTACAAAGAGTTATGGATTATTTTATTATTGGTACACCTAAGTCTTATTTAAGCTGAGTGTCAAAGGGAGTTATTTTGTGCTCCATTATTTTTTTACGTTGTAAATTGATTATATAGAAAACTATAGCCTATTTTCATTACCCTTTTGATACAAAATCTATTTCTAATGCAATTTTTAGACTTTTTTGGTTACTATTCTATATTTATGTTGTAAATTCAGTAATGATCACAAGTAGGAACTATGTGATAGGCTAGTTCACGTACCCTCTTCTCATAAGCTTCAACATCTTTTTCTTATTCTTATGTTCATGTTTGTTCTAATTCAATTCTTTTAACTTCTTCATTGGTTTATAGGCTAACCATGAAGGCCTCACGAAAAAGGTTTCTACTAGGATAGATCTATGTTAACTTTGGATCTATTATGTCATGTTGTGAAATACATCATATAACTCGACATGTCATAAACATGTATAGAAAAACTTCTAAACTTTTATTACGACCTTTTATTAGTGTTCTTTGGGTATTTGGAATGTCCAAATTTTATGTAGATTTTCCATGAAGTTGTTAATTATTATAAGAAATTATCTTAATGTTTACTGTGAAAAGTTCGTACATAGTAATAAATTATAATATTGCTATTAAGGATGGAACTATAACGTTTTTTTTGGCTTTGTTTTTTATTAATTTTTGTCATAAGTGCATGGATAGAAATTCTTTCTATATGTTCTAAGAATATGATTCAAATTCAAGGATATTATGTGATGCCCAAAATAATCCTTGGCTTCTAAGGAAATATGGAGGCATCCAAATGTAGAAGTCACAGATAATGTGGTTCATTCAACAAGGGTTTGTTTTCCTATCTTTTGACATCTAAATATATATTTGATATTAGGTTACATATTCTTTTATATGCAAACATACATCCTAGTTAAGGCATATTCATTTAACTAGAGGTTTCAATATATGAATGGTTGGAAACATGTTTGAAATGTTCAACCTTTATGGTAGTGAATAAGTGATAGTGCATCACTACTCCAAGAATTTTTTATTATTCCTAAAAAAATACATTTTCAATCCACATTCAGGCTTAACATATTCGTATCCGAGCTATTGAGTATGGAGCATGATTGTTTAGAGGTCTCAGCCGGATGTATACCCCAGGAAGTTTGTACACCCCTCCACGCAGAGGGGTGCGGGGGGGGCTTATCCCCCCCGTAGGGGATGGGGGGCCCGATCCCCCTTGGTTGAGGGGTCCGGGGGCCAGCGGTTCCCCGGCAGGGGTTTCGAGGGTAGCGCCCCCGAAGCTAAAAATAGATGTAAAATTGCCTTGTAAAAGTATAGTAATTTCAAGTCAATCTGGGCTGTTAATTAGGTGGATGATCTGATAGTAGAACTTATGTTTAGTTTAGGGTTTTTTGCCCTAGAAGGCAACCCCTCTCTTTGTATGAAGTAATTGTATTTGAGGCTGTGTAATAAATGTGTATTCTCTGAGCGAGAAACAGAGAGGTGAGACTGTGAGAGAAAACAAAGGATATTACAGCGGATCTGTTGTAGGTTGTGTCTCTTCATTTTGCCGGATAATATAAAGGAAGGATGGGATTTTCAGGGTGGACGTATCCCAAACTGGGTTAGCCATGTATATCTGTGTCTCTATTGTTTTATGCGTTTTCTTTGTTTATATTTCTGCAATATTTTATGTGTTCCATTGCTCCGTAATATATAATTTTCTAACAACTGGTATCAGAGCTGAAGGTATATTTTGTAATAAACTCACGGGAAAGAAGGGTTCGTGGTTCGAGTGGGAGAAATGGCGGAAGATGGTAAGCTTAGGGTCGAGAAATTTAACGGCCAAAACTTCTTGCTGTGGAAGATGCAGATGGAAGATTTTCTGTATAAGAAAGATCTATACCTACCATTGGGTGGAAAAACAAAGATGCCGATGGGTATGACAAATGAAGAATGGAACCTTCTTGATAGAAAGGCACTCAGAATAGTACGGTTGTGCCTCGCAGTGTCGGTCGCCTTCAACATTTCAAAGGAAACAACGTGTTGTAGCCAGAAACACCCCCCTCCTTATTCAATTAAGTATCAACCATGATACTGAATGAATGGGGACCCTTAGTTAATTTTTAGAGAAAGCAAGAGTTTCTTTTTGAAGTCACAATCATACGCTTGGAAAAAAAAAGCCTCTTGGATATTTTAAGGCCTAAGTCTATTTTAAAAGAGAAAACCTTTAAGGTCGCGTTGCAAAAGGATATGAAACACCTTCATTTCCCTTTTTATGCACAAGATCCTCGTGTTAATAATGACATCGCATCGCAAATTGGTAACGCTCATAAAGAAAAACTTAAAGATTCGCCGATCTGCGATAACGCTGATCGCTAGATCGCATATCGCAGAAATGAGCCAAGCAAGATATGGTGAACATCAAATTCCAACGATCTACGATATTGCGATCATTGCGATGCCACATCCATGCGATTTGCGACGGTGCGATTTGCGATTGCACGACATGCGAGGGTACGTCAGCAAATCATAAATCACCTTAGTACGAATCCTTCAGGCGCGCCATTCAAAGAAAAGCCACTTGCTATAATCTGACCCGAAATCATGCGCTTTTAATGATAGTAAATGAATTAGTTGTCAATTATTAAATGGATTAAAGACGCGTGCCTTGGTAGAGATTTACTTCACGTAAGGTGGCATATTTGTTTTATCTCTTGCATTTAAAACTCTCCCATCACCTTTCTGGATCAGTCATTTCCATTTCACTCGTAATCTGCAGGAACAAAACGCTAAGACGTCGCAGACAGAAACGCAAAGAGAAATGGGAAAGAAAAATAGAGCTCAAAGCTCCGAAGTGAGGGAGAAGACCAAGGAGATGGCGCCCCTGTACACAGACACAGCCTGCAACAAAGACGCAGGGATATCAACATGGGAAGGCATGTACAGGCTGCTAGAGGAAGAAAAACCTAGAATAATGAAGGTGACTGCTGTCGCAGGCGCACCACGCTCTTCTGAGGCGTCCTTGGAGGACCTAGCATGTTCATTCCTTCACAGAATAGTGGCAAGACCCAAAATTCTACCATACACAGATATGATCAAGTGGATATTGGATGATGCAGAATTAAAGGGCAGACAATTCAAAGTTCATGGACATGGGCTCGTGGGATCGTTTGCTGCCCAAGATCTGAAGCTTATGTATCATCTTCCTGAACTGCAAGCGACATATAATGCAGAATTTGTTAAGAAATTCGCGGTAGAAAATCCATATCTATCAGACACCACTAAAGAATGGTCTAGAAGAGACGAGCCGCTAAAAAAGGATCAAAACGGTATGTACAGCACTGGTTCCCTTACCTCTCCATATTGTTTTGCTGTAGCCATGCTCTGTAGGTTATTTGGTATGCCCGATATCAACAAGTTTTCATCTGAATGGCTGCCATTAATTGATCCTGCCACTAACGTCGAAATCCTAGATTGGGCCAAAATCCTTTCTGATACTCTATAAACGGCCGTTGTCAATTACCGGTCTAAGAGATCCTTTTCTCAAAGGGTCTATCCTCCTTTTTATCTGTCTGCCTATATTATGGATTCTGTTTGTCTTGTATCTAATTTTCCTACTATGGGATGGAAATGGACTACCCAAGACCCATTGCCCATCCATGTTTATCATAAGATCTTATGGGATTCCCAGTTTGCCCCTCATTTTTACCAGATTTGCCATGGGGTTATTTTGCCCCTATATAGAATGATATATGATAAGGACCCCCCAAGGTGCTCCCCCAAGGCCCAAATTGACATCATCCACGTCGCAAGATGGTTTGGGGAAGAATGGTTTACTTACATTAGAGTTTTTGGAAGCACTGTACCTCCGCATGTCCTACCCCTACATATCCCTGATAAACTTTTGGCCCGGGAAATCGCTTATCAAACCTGTTCTGAAGGCGGCTTGACCAAGGACCTAAAGGACAAGAAGAAGGCCATTTGGCCTCAATTTCCCGTCACTTGTGGGGCCTTCTCTTTGTTCGATGTAGGACATGCTTTTGGCGAGGTGGAGAATGTGACGTGTCTTCAATTATTTAAGTTCCCAGTGAGGCCATTCGACCCAAATAATGTGGCCCAAGAATTCACAGCAAACGTCAAGATAAGAGTGTTCTCTGGAAAGAAAGATCTGTTTGATGATCTCTTTCAGAATAAGAGCTCGCTCAAAGAAATTTTGCACGAAGCTCAGTCGAGGTTGTCTTCAGGTGACCTCCAGAAAATCACGTTATACAGAGAAAGAAGGTTGGCTAGTATTCCACTAGAGAAGCTGCGAATAGTTACTAGAGAACCGACTCCGAGCATCAGCCTCGGTGAAAACTCCAGCACTTCCAGATCTAAGTCCAACGCCGCCCAAGAAGTATCTGAGCATCCTGAACAGTCTGGTCACGAACAAAGGAAAAACGGAGAAACAACCAAAGACACAGCTCAGTCGAGTACAATGTCTCAGCAGAAAGTTATTACCTCACCACCAAGAGATGTCCCCCCTCCTATCATCGAAGCACCACTTGTCATGACAAAGCTAGATAAAGAGTGGGAAACCTTCAATGAATTGATTAATCTTGAAGGGCAAGTCCCGAAAACACCTGTGAACAATACACAGGTGGTGCAAGAAGTCGTTTCGACCATGGTCAGTAGCGCCACAGAAGCTGAACACCTTCCTATCGCTCCAGCCTCAGAACTTCTACTTAACGTAGAAGAAATTCCCCCACTGGATGTATTCTATAGTCCCCAAAACAAAGCAGTTGTAAGGAGACAGAGAAAGAAGAGAAAGCTTGAGGATACACTGTCTCAAAATGCTGAACATTTAGACGTCTTGTGGAAAGACCCAAATAATAATCCGACCGAAAATCTCACGAAACTGTCCTAGATTGCAGGAGGATATGCCTCTGCAACTATTGACAAGGCCTCTGAAGTTCAGCAACTTTTAAAGGAACAAGAAAATCATATACAACTGCTACAACAATAGTTGCAACAAGCCAACACGAACACTAAAGCTTCCAGAAAAGCTACAGGAAGACTTTCAACAGATGCAGATAGGCTATCAAAAAAGTCTTGAAGAAAAAGAAAAACAACTGCAGACGGTGCAAGAAATGCATAAAGATGAGTCTAAACTGGCAAGGTTTATTTCAGAGTCCATCGGCTTGAACGAGCAACTACTGCAGCAACAGGAAGAGTTGGGACGTAAAATATCACAGTGGAGGCACTTTTGTGAGCTGAGTGACAAAATCACCAGTCAGGTGGTGGAATTGCGGAGCGACTATGATCAGAACGACAAGAGGGTGACAGAATATCTGACTTGGCAAGACGACGAGGAAGGGAAAAGAGCAGGGGCACCCAAGATTAATGAAAATCATAAGGAGCTGCTCTTTAATAAATGGGACGAACAAATCACGCAGGCGGAGCAAGCAGCAGAGACAACGGCGACACAGGCAAGCATTCTTATCGACTGTGTAAATGAGAATTTACACAAGGCTAATTTAATTACAGAAACCACCCTGGGGTACCTACCAAACAAGTTGCAACTGGAAACAGAATGGAGGCAGAAAGCGCAGGCAAAAGGGAAAGAAATCCAAGCATTGGCTAGGCAGAATTGGGAATGCTATTGGACGTACTTGGTTAAACCGCACAATCAATGGATGACGGTGAAGTGCATTACGAACGCAGCCGAGAAGGTAGCGCCAGCTCTCATAGATGCCGTTTTCGCAGCCCAGCTCAGTGCAGAAATCAGCCAGCCGACTCTTCTCAAGCCTATGCTGGACACTTGCAACTTCAAAGACCAAGTTCACAAATGATTTCATTTAGAATGTTGTTTTTTCCTTTTAACTAGATTAGAAAAAGGGCGGTCATTTGAAAACCGTATCCTGAAATTTTGTAATGATACTATTATTAGAATTAGGAAGTAGTATTTTAACCCTTCTCATGCATTTAGAGAAGGGTCCAGAAATTTGTCAAAAACTTGTCCTCGGAACATGCACTTCTGCACCCTCAAAGGAGGTTTTGATGAATGGAAGGATCGAGATTTACTTATGTTTGCATTTTAATGTCTGCTACTGATGTTGCACTTCTGTACTCTTAGTAGATGTTAGAAGCAAGTAGAGATAAATCGTTATTGCTTGAAGTTTGTGAGTGAAAATCAGTCATAAATGGTACTTTTATCTCTTGACGAATTTCTGCTTATATTCTTAAAGTGATATGCAGTTTTAGTTGTTTATATGTTAATGTATGGATGTTTGGGTTACCATTTGGCACTTCCATACGGTGGAATCATTTGTTTGTACTTGACATATGAATGACTTATTATGCGATATGTTGTTCACAACTGTTTTGCCTAACTTCTTATGCAGAATGGTTTATCTTAAATGGTTCATATTCTTATGATAGCTGAATGATCTTTATTACCAGTTATTGTTCGAAATATTTTTAGATCGCATAATATAAGAGACATATCCCGGGTTAGCGTAGATTAGATGTGTTGTTTTCATTAGATTATAATAAGATAGAGTTTGTTTACTAGTTAGATTTGAGTTAGCTCTAAAATACTTTCAGAATCAGCATAATCAAAATCTACACACACACACATAACCTTTAGATTGGGAAGCTGGTCCCATTACCCCCAGTCGGACCCGCTACACCAAACGGGCAAGGAGCCGCCAACCAGGTTCCGGACCGGGTGGGTATCCCCCTTGTTGTTGACCCGATTTCGGGGCCCTCAACATATTTGGCGCTAGAAGGAGGGCCTGAGCATAGTGTCTGTTGGAATGTTTTCCAAATTATAAATCTTGAAACAGGATGGCTGCTCATAGAATTCCTATTTGGAGTTGCATCCATGTTCCTACCTCTTCCAACACTCCACCAGATGTGGTAAGGCTCTTGTCTCAGGTAAAATTCAACGGTAAGAATAATTCTTCTGCATTTAATCATGCCCTTCAGTTCATTCAAAAAGTTTCGAGTTCTGATATTCATAGAATTGATGAAGGCGTTTTGTGCAGGATTTTTACTCTTACATTCACAACTGAAGCTAGAAAATGGTGCAGAACCCTCCCAGTTGCATCAATCCACAGCTGGGACCAATTCGTTAGGACTTTCATCTTGGAATTTGATTGTTAATACTACGACCAGGTATATGATGAAATTGATTATCTACGGAAACAAGATGAACCCGTAAGGGATTTCAATATGCGATTTCATCTTAAATGTCTACAGTGTGATCTCGAGGATGAGCTCACAGATGAAGAATCTTCAGATTATGATGAGTATTTCCTACCTCCTATATCTGACCAAGCAGAAAGTAGCTCGACCTTTATTTCGTTTTCTTCTAATATAGATGAGCATTTCAAGTCAAATACACAAATCGTCCATAATGAAGAAAATCTGCAAAGCCTAGGAGTCATGCATGCTCGAATACCAGAAAATAAAGACGAAAATGCTGAAAGGGAAACTACCTTGGAACCAGAAGATGACTCTGACATAAAGTCAGACAATATCATTTCAAATCAACGAGTGTTGATGCCAAGGTTAGATCAACCAACCGTTTCTCTTTCAGAAAGTATCAGCGCACAAAGGTATGATCTAAAGCCCGATGTTTATGATGAATCTAACGAACAAAATTTTCTTCATGATGTTTTTAAATGCATTATTCCAGATTCACATTTTTCTCTTTATCCCGATGTTTTTAGTGATGACAATTTTTCCCCTCTCAATATCAAGCATATCTCAAAAAACACAGAGGGTTATTCAAACGACTCATCATTGGGTTTTCAAGATAAAGAGACCGCTTTAGCACAACCTTTGATCAATGTCAAACAAGAGCTTCCTAACCTCCCCTGTCTGAAAATATATAATGAAAAAGAGGAACCTAGGGAAATCTGTAGAGTCTTTTGCGATAGTTACTTTGACAACGATGATGTTGTTGAGTTATCTCAAGTAACTCAACTAGGGTCAGATAATAAGGAACATCTCAAATCAGAAATCATATCAGCCGACCCTCATCCCAAAGTAAAAGCTCATTTGAATAATTTTACTATCCAAGACAATACCCCGATCTATGATTCATATCATGAGGAAAGCTTCATCCCTATTCGCAATCATAACTTAGTTCCTGATTCACAAAACCTGGCCAGTTCTTGTGAGGAGCAAGATGTTACAAGTAAATCCCAGTTGTGCTGTAACACTATTTCTGTAAATACCCAATCATTTCTTTCTCACTTGCACTCATTTTGTACAAAATCGGATTTCTTTTTAAATTTTCAAACTTTTGATAGATTATGTTTTAGCGATTTATATATGAGAACTTTCATTTCAAACGAAATCGCTAAAAACTCAGCGTTAACAAAAAACAGGTTACAAGTCATTAAAACTAAAAAACCATTTTTGCAATATGACTTGTTATCCTTCCTATTGAGAGATCATCAATTCATAACAGAAATTCATCCTAATTTTTATGATCCAATAGATATCCAGTTGGAAAAGAGCTCTCATGAGAAAGGAAAATCAGACAGAATTCCAATTGGGGTTGTATGTTTTTATTCCACAGCCAATATTTATGATCCAAGGAAAGTTTGGTTCTTTTTACTCATGCTTGGAAGATTCATACGGCTAGGAATAAAAATGAATACATGGTTCCATTGGAAATATCATTTCACATAGTTATTTCCTGTATATAGTTAGAATAGGAGTAGGAGTAATTTAGCTAGGTTATTAGGTTTGCTTCTAATAAATCGATAGGCAAAGTTATTCATATTCTCTACATAACCCTAGGGAATGTTTGCCTCTCATAATAATGTTTGCTTTGGTTAACGGCATTTGGCATTTACTAAAGGCACCTTTTTTCTCTATTGAAAATTTTTGAAACTTCTGCTTCTATGAACAGCAAATCTTTTAGGAATTTGATCTTTATTATCAATAGAACTTTAACCCAGATATGATGATAGTTTCAACTGCAAAAACTTTAAAGAAAGCTATCTCAGTGGAAAATTTGTTTTTAGGTCAGCACAATGAAAGGTATCAATATTAAAATAAAAATTCTCTGTGAAAGCAGCCATTACCAAAAACAGCCCTATCATTGTCGTCCAGAACTTTCTTAAGGAAAGAAAATTTGACTTCCTCCCTGCTAAAGGAAAACGCAACATTCAGAGGAATAATCTAAAAAGACGCTATATCTCAAAGAATGAGAGGTCTCATCACGAGCCGGCTTATCATGATCACATATATTATAACTTGCTGACTTTGCCAAAACTGTCTACCAAAACAGGGCAATGACTCAAGATTGTTGCAATCAAAAGGCAAGGGGTCTCATCACGAGCCAACTTGTTCAGCAAAAGTGTAAATCAAGTGAATGACTGTGTCATAATTTGGCCACCAAACCAAGACATTGTTCTTTAGAGAATAAAAAGGAAAAAATGTCAAAAAAGGATTTTCTCTGAAAAAGTTGTAAATAACCTTAAGCAGGATAAAGGATCATTGCTGGGTAATAGGTAACCCTGTCGAGGCTATGGACGCCTGCTGGCAGCAGAGGCTCTACCTGCGACAAAGGAGCATATTTAAAAACAAAAGAGCTGATACATAGAGAAGACTTTATTTTATGTTTTACAAGACCAAGTAATGACTGGTTTAAATGCAAAGACAAGCTGAAGATGCAAGTAATTGAAATAGAAACAGGTTGAAACGAAACATCATTGACAGTTTAAAGTATTATTTGCTTTATCTTTTTATAATAAAGTTCAAGTTTTTCTTAAGACATTTTTCTCAGGAAGTTTGAAAGCATAAATGTAAAAGCAGAGATAACTGGTTCTCCCAAGTGAATCGCCAATTGTTGTAGCCAGCAACACCCCCCCTTATTCAATTAAGTATCAACCATGATACTGAATGAATGGGGACCCTTAGTTAATTTTTAGAGAAAGCAAGAGTTTCTTTTTGAAGTCACAATCATACGCTTGGAAAAAGCCTCTTGGATATTTTAAGGCCTAAGTCTATGTTAAAAGAGAAAACCTTTAAGGTCGCGTTGCAAAAGGATAGGAAACACCTTCATTTCCCTTTTTATGCGCAAGATCCTCGTGTTAATAATGACATCGCATCGCAAATTGGTAACGCTCATAAAGAAAAACTTAAAGATTCGCCGATCTGCGATAACGCCGATCGCTAGATCGCATATCGCAGAAATGAGCCAGGCAAGATATGGTGAACATCAAATTCCAGCGATCTGCGATATTGCGATCGCTGCGATGCCACATCCATGCGATTTGCGACGGTGCGATTTGCGATTGCACGACATGCGAGGGTACGTCAGCAAATCATAAATCACCTTAGTACGAATCCTTCGGGTGCGCCATTCAAAGAAAAGCCACTTGCTATAATCTGACCCGAAATCATGCACTTTTAATGATAGTAAATGAATTAGTTGTCAATTATTAAATGGATTAAAGACGCGTGCCTTGGTAGAGATTTACTTCACATAAGGTGGCATATTTGTTTTATCTCTTGCATTTAAAACTCTCCCATCACCTTTCTGGATCAGTCATTTCCATTTCACTCGTAATCTGCAGGAACAAAACGCTAAGACGTCGCAGACAGAAACGCAAAGAGAAATGGGAAAGAAAAATAGAGCTCAAAGCTCCGAAGTGAGGGAGAAGACCAAGGAGATGGCGCCCCTGTACACAGACACAGCCTGCAACAAAGACGCAAGGATATCAACATGGGAATGCATGTACAGGCTGCTAGAGGAAGAAAAACCTAGAATAATGAAGGTGACTGCTGTCGCAGGCGCACCACGCTCTTCTAAGGCGTCCTTGGAGGACCTAGCATGTTCATTCCTTCACAGAATAGCGACAAGACTCAAAATTCTACCATACACAGATATGATCAAGTGGATATTGGATGATGCAGAATTAAAGGGCAGACAATTCAAAGTTCATGGACATGGGCTCGTGGGATCGTTTGCTGCCGAAGATCTGAAGCTTATGTATCATCTTCCTGAACCGCAAGCGACATATAATACAGAATTTGTTAAGAAATTCACGGTAGAAAATCTAGATCTATCAGACACCACTAAAGAATGGTCTAGAAGAGACGAGCCGCTACAAAAGGATAAAAACGATATGTACAGCACTGGTTCCCTTACCTCTCCATATTGTTTTGCTGCAGCCATGCTCTGTAGGTTATTTGGTATGCCCGATATCAACAAGTTTTCATCTGAATGGCTGCCATTAATTGATGCTGCCACTAACGCCAAAATCCTAGATTGGGCCAAAATCCTTTCTGATACTCTATACACGGCCGTTGTCAATTACCGGTCTAAGAGATCCTTTTCTCAAAGGGTCTATCCTCCTTTTTATCTGTCTGCCTATATTATGGATTCTGTTTGTCTTGTATCTAATTTTCCTACTATGGGATGGAAATGGACTACCCAAGACCCATTGCCCATCCATGTTTATCATAAGATCTTATGGGATTCCCAGTTTGCCCCTCATTTTTACCAGATTTGCCATGGGGTTATTTTGCGCCTATATAGAATGATATATGATAAGGACCCCCCAAGGTGCTCCCCCGAGGCCCAACTTGACCTCATCCACGTCGCAAGATGGTTTGGGGAAGAATGGTTTACTTACATTAGAGTTTTTGGAAGCACTGTACCTCCGCATGTCCTACCCCTATATATCCCTGATAAACCTTTGGCCCGGGAAATCGCTTATCAAACCTGTTCTGAAGGCAGCTTGACCAAGGACCTAAAGGACAAGAAGAAGGCCATTTGGCCTCAATTTCCCGTCACTTGTGGGGCCTTCTCTTTGTTCGATGTAGGACACGCTTTTGGCGAGGTGGAAAATGTGACGTGTCTTCAATTATTTAAGTTCCCAGCGAGGCCATTCGACCCAAATAATGTGGCCCAAGAATTCACAACGAACGTCAAAATAAGAGTGTTCTCTGGAAAGAAAGATCTGTTTGATGATCTCTTTTAGAATAAGAGCTCGCTCAAAGAAATTTTGCATGAAGCTCAGTCGAGGTTGTCTTCAGGTGACCTCGAGAAATTCACGTTATACAGAGAAAGAAGGTTTGCTAGTATTCCACTAGAGAAGCTGCGAATACCTACTAGAGAACCGACTCCGAGCATCAGCCTCAGTGAAAACTCCAGCACTTCCAGATCTAAGTCCAACGCCACCCAAGAAGTATCTGAGCATCCTGAACAGTCTGGTCACGAACAAAGAAAAAACGGAGAAACAACCAAAGACACAGCTCAGTCGAGTACAATGTCTCAGCAGCAAGTTATTGCCTCACCACCAAGAGATGTCCCCCCTCCTGTCATCGAAGCACCAGTTGTCATGACAGAGGTAGATAAAGAGTGGGAAACGTTCAATGAATTGATTAATCTTAAAGGGCAAGTCCCGAAAACACCTGTGAACAATACACAGGTGGTGCAAGAAGTCGTTTCGACCATGGTCAGTAGTGCCACAGAAGCTGAACACCTTCCTATCGCTCCAGTCTCAGAACTTCTACTTAACGTAGAAGAAAGTCCCCCACTGGATGTATTCTATAGTCCCCAACACAAAGCAGTTGTAAGGAGATAGAGAAAGAAGAGAAAGCTTGAGGATACACTGTCTCAAAATGCTGAACATTTGGACGTCTTGTGGAAAGACCCAAATAATAATCCGACCGAAAATCTCATGAAACTGTCCCAGATTGCAGGAGCATATGCCTCTGCAACTATTGACAAGGCCTCTGAAGTTCAGCAACTTTTAAAGGAACAAGAAAATCATATACAACTGCTACAACAACAGTTGCAACAAGCCAACGCAAACACTGAAGCTTCCAGATAGCTAGAAAAGCTACAGGAAGACTTTCAACAGATGCAGATAGGCTATCAGAAAAGCCTTGAAGAAAAAGAAAAACAACTGCAGACGGTGCAAGAAATGCATAAAGATGAGCCTAAACTGGCAGAATTTATTTCAGAGTCCATCGGCTTGAACGAGCAACTACTGCAGCAACAGGAAGAGTTGGGACGTAAAATATCACAGTGGAGGCACTTTTGTGAGCTGAGCGACAAAATCACGAGTCAGGTGGTGGAATTGCGGAGCGACTATGATCAGAATGACAAGAGGGTGACGGAATATATGACTTGGCAAGACGACGAGGAAGGGAAAAGAGCAGGGGCACCCAAGATTAATGAAAATCATAAGGAGCTGCTCTTTAATAAATGGGACGAACAAATCACGCAGGCGGAGCAAGTAGCAGAGACAACGGCGACACAGGCAAGCATTCTTATCGACTGTGTAAATGAGAATTTACACAGGGCCAATTTAATTACAGAAACCACCCCAGGGTACCTACCAAACAAGTTGCAACTGGAAACAGAATGGAGGCAGAAAGCGCAGGCAAAAGGGAAAGCAATCCAAGCATTGGCTAGGCTGAATTGGGAAAGCTACTGGACGTACTTGGTTAAACCGCATAGTCAATGGATGACGGTGAAGTGCATTATGAACGCAGCCGAGAAGGTAGCGCCAACTCTCATAGATGTCGTTTTCGCAGCCCAGCTCAATGCATAAATCAGCCAGCCGACTCTTCTCAAACCTATGCTGGACACTTGCAACTTCAAAGACCAAGTTCACAAATGATTTCATTTAGAATGTTGTTTTTTCCTTTTAACTAGATTAGAAAAAGGGTGGTCATTTGAAAACCGTATCCTGAAATTTTGTAATGATACTATTATTGGAATTAGGAAGTAGTATTTTAACCCTTCTCATGCATTTAGAGAAGGGTCCAGAAATTTGTCAAAAACTTGTCCTCGGAACATGCACTTCTGCACCCTCAGAGGAGGTTTTGATGAATGGAAGGATCGAGATTTACTTATGTTTGCATTTTAATGTCTGCTACTGATGTTGCACTTTTGTACTCTTAGTAGATGTTAGAAGCAAGTAGAGATAAATCGTTATTGCTTGAATTTTGTGAGTGAAAATCAGTCATAAATGGTACTTTTATCTCTTGACGAATTTCTGCTTATATTCTTAAAGTGATATGCAGTTTTAGTTGTTTATATGTTAATGTATGGATGTTTGGGTTACCATTTGGCACTTCTGTACGGTGGAATCATTTGTTTGTGCTTGACATATGAATGACTTATTATGCGATATGTTGTTCACAACTGTTTTTCCTAACTTCTTATGCAGAATGGTTTATCTTAAATGGTTCATATTCTTATGATATATGAATGATCTTTATTACCAGTTATTGTTCGAAATCTTTTTAGATCGCATAATATAAGAGACATATCCCGGGTTAGCGTAGATTAGACATGTTGTTTTCATTGGATTATAATAAGATAGAGTTTGTTTACTAGTTAGATTTGAGTTAGCTCTAAAATACTTTCAGAATCAGCATAATCAAAATCTACACACACACACACATAACCTTTAGATTGGGAAGCTGGTCCCATTACCCCCAGTCGGACCTGCTACACCAAACGAGCAAGGAGCCGCCAACCAGGTTCTGGACCGGGTGGGTATCCCCCTTGTTGTTGACCCGATTTCGGGGCCCTCAACACAACGACAGAGGGTTTGATTAAGGCATTGGAGAAACTATATGAAAAACCCTCAGCCTCAAACAAGGTATTTCTTATGAAGCAGTTATTTAATATGAAGATGTCGGAAGTGTTAGAGTCGGTCTGGTCAGTCCTCCGTCAGAGATCAAAACTCTTATGCATTTCATTTTTAGGAGTCTCGCTCCATTCACCCAGTTGCATTCCGCTAGGAGCATGCCATAATCTGACGGCAAAGGTCATGCTAGTCATTTCCCCTCATGTCTGGCCCCTGCTGGCTTAGCTCTTTTGTCAATCATCACCAAAGTCCATGATAGTTAAGGTCTGATCCTTTAATGGACTAAAGTCATTTTCGATCATTAGGTCTAGGGATTAATCAATTTGGTCTTTAAATATGTCCAGTAAAGCCATGCAAGCCAGAGTGAGGCCCTTAAAAAGTAATGATTCAGAGAGTTTCATCGTCATATTGATAAACTTCAACTGTTCTTCAAAACTCTGTTTTGAAGAAAAAGTCAAACAGTGTGTCATTTGTGATAAAATTTTCGAAAGGTCGCCAATTGATTTCTTCAGATGTAGGCATGGTTTCCGTGGCCAAATGTCCTGTCATGCAATCCCTACAAAGAGTGCTGAAAATTTCATCATTTGAGCTAAAATTTCAAAGGGAAAGTGAAAATCAGTGTTGCTTTAAGTCAGTGAAAAAGTGTCAAAACATAACATTAGAAAAATGGGTTTTTGGAGAAGAAAAAAGTTAACCCATGACTTCCAAGTCTTTGTATACAAGTTTCCACCAAAATCAAAGTCATTGTGCAAATCAAGTGCATAGGGAAGCATTGCAAAGTGTTTGAGTGTGCATCGTGCATGTTTGGAGCAAGGTTGGAGGCAATTTTCAGGGCGCAGCGCATATACATAGGGGCGCAGCGCACACAGAGGGTGCGGCGTGCACAGAGCCACCCCTCAGTTCAAATTTTCAATGGGCGTGGCAGACTGGGTTTTGCATGCGGCGCACAGCCACAAAGGGCTAAAACTGTGCCAAATCACCACAAATTTTTTGTGAAGCCCCTCAAATTGACAGGTAGGCTCTATGACATTACTTGTTCATCAAAGTTTATAAATGATATGGTGGTTTATCGCTATGTTTGAAATGCAACAAAACTCATAAAATCAACCACAAGAAAACACCAAAGGCCATTATTGCTAGGGTTACATAATTGTGGTTTTGAGGCCAAGGTTCCATTTCACCCACCATTTTTCCCTCACCTACCATTTTTCCCTATCCTCCCTTTCTCATTTTTCCTATTATTCCTACCCTTAAACACTACCAAAACCCTATTCCCTTTCCCCTCCACTTATTTTCAACATAACACCCCTAAAACCTACCCTATCAAATACCCAAACCCCCTACATATCCCTAAACAAACTTCTCCCCATAATCCCTATTCCCATCACATTACTCCCCTCCTAATACTCCCTTTTGTTTCATTTTCTCCTTGCTGGCAGATATCACAAAAGCACCCATATTCACACCATTATAAAAGGGTAGCCTAAATACAGTACACACAGCAGTCATGGCATCACAACATTCATCAAAGTATGAGATGGAGACACAAAGTGACTCATCATCCGAAGAACAGGCTCCCAGGAGACACCACAAAAGTGGCAAACATGTTAGGGATGAGCCAACCACCCTCACAGAACTGCAGGCCTGCCCTCTTGCTATGTCATGCTTCCACCATCTAGCATGTTTTGAGTTTTTTCAAAAGGTGAATAATGTTCGATTTCATCATGAGTTGGCCCGTCTTATTGTGCTTCACCTACATGGAGGTCAGTCTATCTTGGCCGAGGTCACCTTCACATTGACACCCAAAACTATCTCATTAGCAACTGGCATACCAAATGTTGGAGAACAGTGGCCTAAGAAACAGAAGGTGGATAGGCAGCATTATGAGCCTTACATTAAGGCCAGTTGCCTGAGGCAGCTCACTAGAGTCTTTCCATTCAGATATTTGAAAGATGAATATGCTCTGCTCATGAAGTTGATCATGAAATACTTCAGCTGTGAGGGGAGGTTCTCTCGTCTATATACCTATCACATCAGGTTGCTCATGCACTTTACCAGGGTACGGATGATGAACCTCCCATTTTTCATTTGCAGGAACATAGAGAGGATGAACACCTTCATGCAGCACAAGACCCCTCAGCAGCAATTTAACAGTATTTATCACTTTTGTCTTATCCAGATTTTGGTGGATCATCAGTTCGGATTACAGGGCATTACTTGGGATGGTTTCATCTCCCGTGACCTCTTCAGCACTTCACAGGGATTATCAGAGATCAAGTATGAGACAGGTGGTCCTTCTCATCAGTATGAGCACCATGAGACCACTACTATGCTAGTATTCATCACCTATCAGAGAGGAAGTAGGCATTTGTTTGCAGCAACAAAGCGAGTATTATCTCCACCCAGGGTGGAAGGGGCCTCGCTTCCGACATCAGCAACACAGGCACAGGACAGAGGCAAGGAGCCAATGCATGACGAAGGACCTTCAGGTGAGCGAGAGACTGACTTCATTCTCATTCAGGAGGATGACACAGACATTCACCCGCAAGATGCACAGCTTAGAGAGATCATAGAGGAGCAACGGGAAGACATTCAGGACTTGACTCACAACTTAGAGAATTCTGAGTGGGTCATAACATACTTGGAACAGAGGAACAAACAGCTTGAGGATTAGTAGGAGGTGAGGGAGTTACAAAGCATCCGGCAAACTCGACAAGCTGCCCAAAGGAGGAGAATTGAATTCACTTCATTAGAGAAACAGATCAATGAGGATCGGGAGTCTAATCTCGAGAGAGTCAACATCCACTTGGAGAGACTACTGGACAAGGCCGATAGGGACATTACACTGCTGAGACACATGGCTTTCCACTACATCGCGCGGAACAAGATCTTCAGAGTGAGAATCAGGAGCCTGAAGGCTAAATTGAGGAAAGCAATCAAGAAGCAAAAGAGGCAAAGGGAGCTTGATTGACTTCAGATATTGGCCGAAGCCTCTTTGGCCAAGCATAGCACTTCATAGAGAATCTCTAGCCCAAATTTCAAGAAATTTGGGGCGATTTTGGTCACATGGTAAATTTTTGGTCACAACACAGGTTTTTTCTCCAGTGGCGCGACACTTAGGATTGGGACCTCCAAATCATGATTGGTTTGCATTTTTGGATTCAACATGCAAAATCACGACTACTAGTGTTTGGACAAGAAATTTGGACATGAATTGAGTCTCCAGGAGGTAAAAAACACTCAACAAATGACCTCTATGCCCCTATTTTGACACACAGGAAGTAGTCTTGGGAGAATGAAGATTTGGAGGGGCAAATGAGCACCAAATTCAAAAATTCCACTTGGGTTAGAAATTAGACAGGCCAGGTTTTCCAACAAGCACACTTGGGCACATTTTGGACTCCTGCAAGTGCCTCAAAATAGCCTCCAAAGTGGCGTGGCACATATAGAATTGGGCGCAACGCATATAGAGAAAAAGGCCAAAATCGCGCCCATTTCGCGAAATTTCGATTCGCGACTTTCTCCAAGTGGGCCTGCTCATCTACATTTCAATTTTTTGACACCTAAGGTGGCATTTAAATTATTTTCACTCCAAATTGGCTTCTATCCAAGTGGTGAAGGAAGGCGAACAGTCACCCAAGCCATTTGCCATGTTTGTAACGCTGCACCTGTAGCTAATGGTTGGCTTTCCACCTCCATTTTGTAATGATTTGAGTAACTCCCTAACCCTTGGGTGACATATCTCTTCATGGAACATTCTATATATTGTATGCAAACTATTTGCAAAAGGTTGGTTGGCTTGTAATTTCTGGGAGACTGTGGGAGAGAAACTCAGTTCTTCATTGTATATTTTGACAGAGGATTAATGAAAGGCAGTGGATCTGTTTCATGAGATTCATGTGGTTGTGAGTGTATCAAATGTGTCTCTTATGTCTCATATGTATTTTGTAATGTTTCACAGTTCATTTCATATACATTTCCAGTGAAATTTTCTAAGTTAGACAAGGTAGAATTCATTTTTATTGCTCTGCCTGTGGGAAAATTTCATGTTCAGTGTTCTTCTTCTGTTGAAAAGGATTCATGTACTTATGCCCTTTTCACCCTCCTAAGAAATTCCTCCATTCCGCATTATTTCAAACTAAATTGCTAGACTTTCCTCCTGTCTTTCCTCACGAAGTAATTTGTGCCTTTGTATTAAATTATCTACTCATCGCTATCCATTTGTCCCATACCATCCCAGAAACTCAGTCATTCATAAAAAATTGCTTCTTGTATCCATATTTACTTACTAGCCTAAGATCAAATATTTCATTGTAACTCATCTCAGACCATATCGTTTATGTTTTCACTGAGCGTGACTCAGAGAGAGCCCTCTCCTGTTCTGGTAGGGCTAGCTACTCGACTGAGCGTGGTTTGTGGTTACCCTGAATTTTGCCTTCCTTCAGCCTAAGGCAGATTAGGTGCTAGCATAGTGGCGACTCCCCTAGGGACCGAAATTAATCCCCTTACTTCTTGATAATTCTAAGCTTCCGGATGATAAGTTTAGGATTTGATAGGCTGAGTAAGTTGTTCATGTCCTTTTGATTTTTTCGAAAATAGCACGCTAGCTTCGAGACGATATATCAGAGCCAATCCAGATCCGGATCCTCCTCATATTTACGAAAACCCCAACTTAATTCCATGACTCCTTCGTCAAGAGAACACTATAACTCTCGTGTTCAAATCCCATTCATGTCCTAACATTTTTGAGTATCTTGAAGAGCTTGAGTTTGATGAGCAGTTTGAACTATCGTTGTTCGAGACCAAATCCGAAAGGGTTGTTGTCTATACTGTTCCCAATCCACAATTCCTTTTAGAATTGGAGACGGAAAGGGCTAACCGGTCAATTGATAATTACATTATAGCTTAGCTTCAAACTCCAATTTCTAGCCCCTTACAAACTGTGCACACTCCTCCAACACCTCCAAGGCCAAATCCACCAAGAGTGATGGCTGCCCGTTTTGCACCCCTGGTTCTGCCTCAAGTTCTAGATGATATGCCCGTAGATTATCAAAGCAAAATCTTGTTTTTTGATTGCACTCCTAACAGCATTACTGCTCAGCAACATGTGGACAGAATGACAGATTTTTATGAACTTCATGAGATCGATGCGGAGAATGTGGCAAGGAGACTCTTTGTATAGACATTTGCAGGTGAAGTGAGGAAATGCTTCAGAGGTTTTCCGGCAGCAAGTATCGCTACCTTGGCCAACCTACAAAGACAATTCATAAACCGATGGGAAGTGAAAAATAATCCTCTTCAAATTCTGGTTGAATATGAGCAAATCAAACGAAACGCTGGTGAGTCAGTCCAAGACTATTGCGTTAGATTCAATTCAGTTTATAATGAAATTCCAGATCATCTAAGGCCACCTGTGGGACTAGCCATGGTGAAGTTCCCAGATGGCTTTGATGCTGACATGGCTTATCAATTAAGAGAGAGAGAACCGGCCACAATGGAAGACATGCAGAAGATAGCGGTCAGCGTTGAAGAAAATCTGCTGTCCAAAAGAGCTAGAGCAAAAGCAGAAAAGAAGGTCACAGTCAAGGAAGAGTCTTCCTCAATGGATCAATTACTCAAGAAGGTAGAGCAGATGCTTGAAAGGGTGAAAGTCGACAAACCTGAGCCACAAGTTAGAAATCCTAACTTTCGTGGTTAGGAACAACCACAATATAGAATAAGGCAGAGAGATCAGCGAACCCAAGAGCAGACAGCACAACGACCAGTACAAACACCGTTGCAGCAAAATTTTGTGCATGGACCGGAATCAGATGAGGATGGGAATGTAATAGGTGAAGAAAATCACCTCTTTACTCCTGATGACATTCCTATTTATCTCACTGAGGAGGAGGAGTATGAAGAAAGTTCGGCTACACACAAAGATGTAGATTTTATTCTAGCCAACGACACCGTCTTGGAGGAAGAATCAGATGAGTACCAAAGAGGCTATATGAATGCTTTGTCTGCCCAGCAGTAGCAATATTCACTTAGAAACAAAGATGTGCCGGTCAAACAAATTCAGAAAAGGAAGGATGTTGAGGCATCAAAGAATGATTCATCAGTTACACAAAGGAAAGGAAAGGAGGCGATTGGTCCGGATAGCAGCAAATCACCATCAGCAAAACAATCACATCAACAAGTTGCATCGAAAGAAAAGGAAAAGAAAGAAATCCCAATCAAAGAGGTAGAAAAGATTCCCGCTTTTAATTTAGAGAATGAGATTTCTAAATTAAAGATATCCATCCCCTTGACTGAAATAATGAGGAATAGCAGTTATAGAGGGCAAGTATCTAAAATGTTGAATTTGGACCCAACGTCCGACATGGTGAATGTCAAAGACAATCAACCTGAAATGATTTTTGGGCCAGCATCGAATGGTGAGTCTCCTGATAGTGATGTGTCACCCTTTTATATTAGTTTAAGGTTGCATGATTTTGTGTTACATAATGCCATGTTCGATTCTGGAGCTTCTCACAATCTCATGCCCAAGGCTATCATGGATAAGCTTGGTTTGGACATCACCCGGCAATACCATGATCTCTATTCGTTTGGTTCCAGCAGAGTAAGATGTATAGGACTCATCAAAGAGTTAGTTGTGAGTCTGGATCAGCTCCCAATGAAGAATGTTTTGATGGATGTTGTTGTAGCAGATATTCCTCCCAGGTTTGGCATGCTTCTTTCTAGGTCTTGGGTAGCGAAATTGAAAGGGACACTACAGTTAGATTTCTCCTATGCAACGATTCTAGTGTTTGGACAAATGAGGAAATTGTATCGGGAACAAAAAATGAAATACATGATCACAAGCAAGGAGAAACCAACAATCATCCAATTAACTATGTACATACAGATTTAGAGTCTTTTGTTTTGTATTCAGATAGTTTTAATGATGTACTGTTGTAGATCTGATACCAATTGTTGTAGATCTAACCCAAAATATAAGAGAATACAAATATACCCAATAAATAACAAGATCAAAATATATAGAAATGCTTCTTTATTATCAAAACCCTTACGGTAGGGCAACACCATACATTCACTCCTTAAGGAAGGAGAACACTC
This sequence comes from Pinus tabuliformis, assembly GCA_031772625.1. NCBI lineage: Eukaryota > Viridiplantae > Streptophyta > Pinopsida > Pinales > Pinaceae > Pinus > Pinus tabuliformis. The sequence goes on from CM062809.1 coordinate 1,299,348,367, forward strand.
CACAAGCCATATGCCTGTTCATACAATAATACTTCTCTTCATCTTCCTATCTCTCATGTGGAGTCTCTAGCCTTTATATAGGTCTCATACATACAATACCATGCATCATTACCATGGTTCCCTCATACCATCAACTAATACCATGGGCCCATTACATTATTATTAACTACTTGTGGTCCCTTACATGACATGGGTTAACCACCTTATTTATTACTACAGCCCATCCCATTATTACATTATTACCTTGGGTACCACCCTTGGTACCCCATATTATCCCCCCTAGGTATATAACATTCCACCCCTCTAAGCATGTTTCGTCCCCGAAACATGGGAAGAACACAATTAATAAGATCTACTCAAAAGAGTAGTCCACTGATACCATGCACGTGCATCTAGCCATCCAAGAGAAAGGTGAACCCTCGATCTCGTTGGTGCCTCGCTCGCTTGAGATGGAAGTTGACCATGGCAGCTCTTCTGTGTTGATATGTAGTAGGTGGATCTAGGCTCCTTGCTATCCATCATACGGGGGTTGTTGTCCTTGTGGCTAGTTGGTTGCCATCTTGTTGGTTGTTTTCTTGTGGGGTGATGTGGGTGATGATATCTTGAAGTTTTAACCCACGGTGTCTTTTTCTTTAATTCACCCTGCTGTGGTGCCTGTTGTCATGGCTTCTTTTCTAATATGACTTCAACCACTGAACCCTCATCAGATGTGTCAGCACCTGTAACCTGTTCTACTTCAGCCTCTGTTTGTGTTTGATTGTCGACCATCAACTGCTCATCATCTGATATGTCAGTCCCTTGAACATCTTCTGCTTCAGCCTCCATGTGCTCTACCTGTTTATGGATGGAAATATCATGTAATGTAATTTTCTTCTTTTTATACCATAGCTTCAGGAATTTCTTCTGCACATTAATATTGATAGTACCCACGGATTCCATCCAAGGGTATCCCAAAACAACATCCATGTTATCCATATCTAAAGCGTAAAAATCACCATGAAACACATACTTATCCATAGAAAGCTTCAAATCCTTGTACACTTGAACATCCTCATGATCAACCTGCGTATGTTCAATTTGTTTCACTAGGACTTGCAATTTCTTTGCCAAATTGACATTTATAAGATTTTGTTTGCAACTCGGATTGATAGACACAATGATTTTCTCCTTCTGAATCAATCCATGAACCTGCAATACAGAGATACCAGCCAAAAATAACCCTTTTGGTTCCTTGGTTTCCTTCTTTCCTGTAAAAATAAAAGCTTTGCTAGGCTGTGTGTCTGTCTGTGTGTGCTTATCCACAAAATTTGATTTACGGTCAAAGCGCTCTATAAGAGCTTTTTTGAAGGCATCCCAATTCTGAAAAGGTCCATTGCAACGCTGATGCCATTCCGCCCATTTGCATCTTTCAAGGTCCAAATACATTTCTCCCCTGCTCAACTGAGTATAATGATCATAGATGTATTCCGATTTGAAATATTTCTCCATTTGTTCTAGCCATTTAACTGGATGAGAGCCATCAAATTTATACAAGTCCCTCAAACTCCGATCTAGGCCCGCCATCACAAAAATATTGGTGAAAACTTGAAATGGTCACAGATCCGTCAATATTGCTCAGAATCTCTATTATAACCTGTTTTTAGAAATGGAACAACCACTCTGCATCTGCCCATGTGGTAGAAATCTTGATCCAGACACTTGAAATTTCAGATCTGCGCTGCTACTCTCCCGCCGTCACCCAAAATTTCTGCAAAAAGAGCTGATTTTAATTCAGCGATATCTCCCTCATCCGGACTCCGATTCAACTGATTTGTTTTTTGAAATTATGTGTTTTTTCACAAAGATTCCATATCTACAATTAGATCTGGCAGATCTTGCACCAGGACTTCTAGATCTGCGCCGCAAAATCGTTGTCCTAAAAATTGTCTGCAACCCCACTGATTTTTAAATCAACGATATCTTCTTCATCCGGACTCCGATTTAACTGATTTTTTTTTTGAATTTGGATATTTTTTCACAAGGAATACAGATCTGTAATTATATTCTACATATCTATCACCAAAACGTACAGATATGATCTGCAATTTCGCCACCCAAAAATCCCTGCAAAAAAAAAAAAAAAAAAATTCTCCACGGTTTGCCCAAGAAAGTGCTCCGATACCACTAATGCAAATAAACCCAGAAATAATATGAAATGATAATTTATTGATCAAAACCCTTATGGTAGGGCAACACCATACATTCACTCCTTAAGGGAGGAGAACACGCCACAATCCATATGCCTGTTCATACAATAATTCTTCTCTTCATCTTCATTTCTCTCATGTGGAGTCTCTAGCCTTTATATAGGCCTCATACATACAATACCATGCATCGTTACCATGGTTCCCTCATACCATCAACTAATACCATGGGCCCATTACATTATTATTAACTACTTGTGGTCCCTTACATGACATGGGTTAACCACCTTATTTATTACTATGGCCCATCCCATTATTACATTATTACCTTGGGTACCACCCTTGGTACCCCATATTATCCCCCCTAGGTATATAACATGTAGATAGTCAGTTAGTTGAAGTAGATGATATTCTGGAAATAACAGAAAATTTCAAAGAAATTTTAAAGAAAGAAGGACAAGAACAACAGAACATTGTTGGGAAATCAGCTGAAAGTAATGGACAGCAAGCAGACAAGGCACAACAAACAGATTTCAAACACTTGCAAGAGGAGGAAGAACATTTGTGGACCATGGATTTCGATGGAGCAGTGGGAAATGATGGCGCTGGAATTGGAATTCGGGTACACAGTCCTCTCTTCGCCCCGAACAAAGTGCCTAGTAACGTATGGGTATGCTCTTACAAGTTGGCTTTTGAGTGTTCAAACAATGAAGCTGAGTATGAAGCTCTGATTGTTGGTCTAAAGATTCTAAGAAAGCTGAATGCTAAGAGGATTTCAATATATGGCAACTCTGAATTGGTAATTAAGCAGGTCAGAGGCGAGTATCAAGAAAAGCATTCTAGGATGCGGGCTTACTGTAATGCAGTTCTAGACATCCTAAAATTATTTTCAAAATACACCTTGACATGTGTGCCTCGTATACAAAATAGTATTGCTGATTCTCTTGCTAAGGCAGCAAGTAATCTGAAGATCCCAATGAACTCTAGTAATAAATTCGAAATCCATGTCAAGCATCGTCCAACCGTTCTAGACAATCAGAGATATTGGCAAGTGTTCCAAGATGATGAGGAGATTGATGATTTTCTGCAAAAAAAAGGCAAGTTCAAAGAGACCTCAATTGATGTAGAAAATGACGATGGTAAAGGTAATGGTACAGATGAGGTGCAAATCAATTAAATGGACGTGTTGCAGCTGAAGAATAACGTTATTCCTAAAGGCTTGATACCTTTAGAAGAACGTTTTGATCAAGATGATGTAGCCCGCAATCCAACGTTGTAGCCAACAGAGAAGGGTGTAGAAGAGGTCAACATCGGAACATCTGCTAATCCTAAGTTGGTAAAATTGTCCAAAGCATTGCCGCCAAAGATCAAGGACAAATATATCAATTTGCTAGCTTCATTTGCAGATGTGTTTCCTTGGGACTATTATGGCTTAAAGACATATGATACCAATATAATTCAACACACTATACCCATCAAGCCCAATCAAAACCATTCAGACAGAAGTTGTGAAGGCTAAATCCAAAGTTGTTGCCATCTATTGAAAAGGAGATAAACAGGTTGTACAAATCAGGGATCATTGTTCCCATCAGATTTGCAGATTGGATCTCTAATTTGGTGCTCGTACGAAAGAAGATAGGTGAGATTCGCTTATGCATTGATTTCAGAAATCTCAATAAATTTTCATTAAAAGATAATTATCCACTGCCCAAAATGGACCATATACTTCAGTGAGTAGTGGGAGCGTCTCGTATGTCACTACTTGATGGTTATTCCGGATATAACCAAGTTTCTATCCATAAAGATGACCGAGACAAGACAGCGTTCACCACTCCATGGGGAACCTTTCATTACGCTAAAATGCCTTTCAGTTTAAAGAATGCGGGTGCCACATTTCAGCATGCAATGGACTTGGATTTTGCAAATGAGAAGGATGTCTTTTTGGTTGTGTACGTGGACGATTTGATGGTGTTTTCCAAATCTGATGAAGAGCACATGTACCATCTAAAATATGTCTTTCAAAAGTGTAGAAAATATGCTTTGTCACTGAACCCGAAAAAGAGCTTGTTCACCATGGAGGAAGGCAAACTACTCAAGCAAATTATCTCAAAAGATGGCATTCATATTGACCCAGCACGTGTGCAAGAAATTCAGCAAATCGATCTGCCCCGGAATAAGAAAGAGATACAATCTTTCAATGGTAAAATGAATTTTCTATGCCGCTTTGTACTTAACCTTGCTAAGCACCTAAGAGAGATGACAAACATGCTTAAGAAGGACAGCCAAGTGAAGTGGACAGAGGAGGTAGTAAAATCTTTCAATTTAGTCAAATTGGCTCTTCCTTCAGCTCCCATTCTAGTTAGCCCAAACTACACCCAGGATTTCATATTATTTTCATTTGCTTCGAAGCATACTATGGCAGTTGTATTATTGCAGAAAATAGATGATCATGAAAGACCCATTGCATTCTTCAACAGAGCTATACGAGATGCAACGTTAAAATACAACATCATTGAGAAGCAAGCCCTTGCACTTGTGAAGGCATTGAAATATTTTCAGGTATATATTCTACATTCTCATATTTTGGCCTATGTTCCTAACGCTATTGTGAAAGATGTTTTAGTGCAGACTTATCCGGAAGGAAGACGAGGCAAATGGATTGTAGCCTTGCTGGAATATGATGTGGAAATAAAGCCCACAAAGCTGGTTAAAGGAAAGGGATTAGAAAAGTTAATGGCTGAATCAAACTTGCATGCCTTGGACATAAATCTGATCACTGCTATGTCCGATGAGAATGAGGAAGCATCATCAATTCAGGTATCAGTAATGTTTGCTCTTTCTCCGTGGTATTCAGACATTATATATGTGCTTAAAAAATTTTCACCACCGCCCGGCATGACTAGAAACAAAGCAAGAACACTCAAGTCGAAAGCTGCTAAGTTTTGCATTCTTAATTCTACACTTTATTAGAAAGATCCCGGTGGCATTATTTTGAATTGTTTGGTGGAAGAAGAAGTAAAGCAGGTCATGGAGGACTGCCACCAAGGAGACTATGGTGGTCACCTTTTTTGGAATTCAACAGCAAATAAAATTCTGAGAGCGGGGTACTATTGGCCGACATTGTTCGCTGATGTATATAAGATGGTCAAGTGCTGTCATAAGTGTCAGATTTTCGAAGGAAAGCATAAGTTATAGCCTTTCCCACTTAAGCCTATTGAGGTCAGTGCCCCTTTTCAGCAATGGGGATTGGATTTCATTGGTGAAATTCATCCCGCTTCTTCCGGTCAGCATAGATGGATCCTCACAGCGACAGATTATTTCATGAAATGGATCGAGGCAATTCCCACCAGGAAAGCTACTGATGCGGTAATCATTTCATTCCTTGAAAATAACATCTTGTCTCACTTTGGTTGCCCGATTAAGTTAATCACTGATAGCGCAACAACTTTCAAATAAAAAAGGATGGTAGAGTTTTGTCATAAATATAACATCATTTTGGGTCACACAACCACCTATCATCCGCAAGGCAATGGATTGGTGGAATCCTCGAACAAATCATTGGTCAACATCATCAAGAAGCTGCTGGAAATAAATAAGAAGAGCTGGCATAAGAGGTTGGTCAATGCACTTTGGGCAGATCGCGTCAGCCAGAAGAAATCCATTGGTACGTCACCATTTGAGCTTGTTTATGGAGTTGATACAGTATTTCCTACCTCTCTCGCTGCCCCGGTAGTCAAACTTCTTCAGGAGACCAGCAGTGAAGAAGATCCCATGCAGAGAAGGTTGAATCAAATGGTCCACTTGTAGCAGACCAGAGAAGAAGTTTTCAAGAACACATCTAAATTGCAGGAGAAGATTAAGAAAATTTATGACAGAAAAGAAAAGGTGGATAAATTTCAGATGGATGATGTGGTGTTGTAGTGGGATGCAAGGAATGAGGAAAAAGGTAAACACGATAAGTTCGAGAATCTTTGGAAAGGTCCTTTCAAGATTGCAGCATATCGGGGTCAGAATGCCTTTCTTCTGAAGGAAATGAATGGGGAAGATTGTCCAGGAGGGCCAATCAATGGTTGGCTGCTCAAGCGGTACCATTTCTGAGTTATTAACGCTGCTTCCACTGTCATTGTAAATACCATTTTTATTTCAGTTTGTTAAGTTAGTCTTCAAGTCATTTCAATGTCAAGTTTGAGGCAATTTTTTGGTCATTTTAGTTTCATAAAGGAGTCAGAGTCTTGTGTTGTTTGTCGAAATGATGACTCCATAACCCAATGGACGAAAGGCACTATCTAGCTCTTCCAGAGATTTGTTGTTCTTGGCACCTCCAAGGAGCTACCATCACCCATTGCAGCCAATGTTAGAGTAGGTCTGGTCAGTCCTCCGTCAGAGATCAAAACTCTTTATGCATTTCATTTTTAGGAGTCCCGCTCCATTCACCCAATTGCATTCAGCAATGAGCATGCCATAATCTGACGGAAAAGGTCATGCTAGTCATTTCCCCTCATGTCTGGCCCCTGCTGGCTTAGCTCTTTTGTCAATGATCACCAAAGTCCATGACAGTCAAGGTCTGGTCCTTTAATGGACTAAAGTCATTTTCGATCATTAGGTCTAGGGATTAATCAATTTGGTCTTTAAATATGTCTAGTAAAGCGATGCAGTCCAGAGTGAGACCCTTACAAAGTAATGATTCAGAGAGTTTCATCGTCATATTGATAAACTTCGACTGTTCTTCAAAACTCTGTTTTGAAGAAAATTCAAACAGTGTGTCATTTGTGATAAAATTTTCAAAAGGTTGCCAATTGATTTCTTCAGATGCAGGCATGGTTTCCATGGCCAAATGTCCTGTCATGCAATCCCTAAAAAGAGTGCTGAAAATTTCATCATTTGAGCTAAAATTTCAAAGGGAAAGTGAAAACCAGTGTTACTTTAAGTCAGTGAAAAAGTGTCAAAGCATAACGTTAGAAAAATGGGTTTTTGGAGAAGCAAAAATTTAACCCATGACTTCCAAGTCTTTATATACAAGTTTCCACGAAAATCAAAGTCATTGTGAAAATCAAGTGCATAGGGAAACATTGCAAAGTGTTTAAGTGTGCATCGTGCGTGTTTGGAGCAAGGTTGGAGGCAGTTTTCAGGGCGCGGTGCATATACACAGGGGTGCGGCACACACAGAGGGCGCGGTGCGCAGAGAGCCACCCCTCTGTTCAAATTTTCAACGGGCGCGGCGCACACCCACAGAGGGCCAAAACTGTGCCAAATCACCTCAAATTTTTTGTGAATCCCCTCAAATTGATAGATAGGCTCTATGACATGACTTGTTCATCAAAGTTTATAAATGATATGGTGGTTTATGGCTATGTTTGAAATGCAACAAAACTCATAAAATCAACCACAAGAAAACACCAAAGGCCATTATTGCTAGGGTTGCATAATTGTGGTATTGAGCCCAAGGTTCCATTTTCACCCACCATTTTTCCCTCATCTACCATTTTTCCCTATCCTCCCTTTCTCATTTTTCCTATTATCCCTACCCTTAAACACTACCAAAACCCTATTCCCTTTCCCCTCCTCTTCATTGTCAACATAACACCCCTAAAACCTACCCTATCAAATACCCAAACCCCCTACATATCCCTAAACAAACTTCTCCCCATAACCCCTATTCCCATCACATTACTCCCCTCCTAATACTCCCTTTCGTTTCATTGTTCCCCTTGGTGGAAGATATCACAAAAGCACCCAGCTTCACACCATCATCAAAGGGCAGCCTAAATACAGTACACACATCAGTCATGGCATCACAACATTCATCAGAGTATGAGATGAAGACACAAAGTGACTCATCATCCGAAGAACAGGCTCCCAGGAGACATCACAAAAGTGGCAAGCATGTTAGGGATGAGCCAACCACCCTCACAGAACTGCAAGCCTGCCATCTTGCTATGTCATGCTTCCAACATCTAGCATGTTTTGAGTTTTCTCAAAAGGTGACTAATGTTCATGTTCATCATGAGTTGGCCCGTATTTTTATGCTTCACCTACATGGAGGTCAGTCTATCTTGGCTGGGGTCACCTTCACATTGGCACCCGAAACTATCTCATTAGCAACCGGCATACCAAATGTTGGAGAATAGTGGCATAAGAAACAGAAGGTGGATAGGTAGAATTATGAGCCTTACATTAAGGCTAGCTACTTGAGGCAGCTCACTAGATTTCCATTCAGATATTTGAAAGATGAATATGCTCCGCTCATGAAGTTGATCATGAAATACTTCAGCTGTGAGGGGAGGTTCTCTCGTCTATATACATATCACATCAGGTTGCTCATGCACTTTACCAGGGTATAGATGATGAACCTCCCATTTTTCATTTGCAGGAACATAGAGAGGATGAACACCTTCATGCAGCACAAGACCCCTCAGTAGCAATTTAACAGTATTTATCACTTTGCTCTTATCCGGATTTTGGTGGATCATCAGTTGGGATTATAGGGAATTACTTGGGATGATTTCATCCCCCGTGACCTCTTCAGCACTTCACATGGATTATCAGAGGTCAATTATGAGATAGGTGGTCCTTCTCATCAGTATGAGCGCCACGAGACCACTACTATGCCAGTATTCATCACCTATTAGAGAGGCAGTAGGCATTTGTTTGCAGCAGAAAAGCGAGTATTATCTCCACCCAGGGTGGAAGGGCCCTCGCTTCCAACATCAGCAACACAGGTACAGGACAAAGGCAAGGAGCCAATGCATGATGAGTGACCTTCACGTGAGCGAGAGATTGAATTCATTCTCATTCAGGAGGATGACACAGACATGCGCTTGCAAGATGCACAACTTAGAGAGATCATAGAGGAACACTAGTCAGAAATTGAGCACTTGACTCACAAATTAGAGAAATCTGAGTGGGTCATAACATACTTGGAACAGAGGAACAAACAGCTTGAGGATCAGCAGGAGGTGAGGGAGTTACAAAGCATCCGTAAAACTCGACAAGCTGCCCGAAGGAGGAGAATTGAATTCACTTCATTAGAGAAATAGATCAATGAGGATCGGGAGTCTAATCTCAAGACAGTCAACATCCACTTGGAGAGACTACTGGACAAGCCTGATAGGGACATTACACTGCTGAGACACATGGCTTTCCACTACATGGCGCGGAACAAGATTTGTAAAGCAAGAATCAGGAGCCTGAAGGCTAAATTGAGGAAAGCAATCAAGAAGAAAAAGAGGCAAAGGGAGCTCGATCGACTTTAGATATTGGCCAAAGCCTCTTTGGCCCAAAATAGCACTTCATAGAGAATCTCCAGCCCAGATTTCAAGAAATTTGGGGCAATTTTGGTCACATGGTAAATTTTTTGTCACAACATAAGTTTTTTCTCCCCGTGGTGCGGCGCTTAGGAGTGGGAGCTCCAAATCATGAATGGTTTTCATTTTTGGATTCAGCATGCAAAATCACAACTACTAGTGCTTGGACAAGAAATTTTGACATGAATTGAGTCTCCAGGAGGTCAAAAACACTCAAAAAATGACCTCTCTGCCCCTATTTTGACACACAGGAATCAAGCTTGGGAGAATGAATATTTGGAGGGGCAAATGAGCAACAAATTCATAAATTCCACTTGGGTTGGAAAATAGACAGGCCAATCTTTCCAACAAGCAGACTTGGGCACAGTTTTGACTCCTACAAGTGCCTCAAAATAGCCTCCAAAGTGGCGCGGCGCATATAGAGTTGGTCTAGTCAGTCCTCTGTCAGAGATCAAAACTCTTATGCATTTCATTTTTAGGAGTCCCGCTCCATTCACCCATCTGCATTCTGCTGGAGCATTCCATAATCTAATGGCAAAGGTCATGCTAGTCATTTCCCTTCATGTCTGGCCCCTACTGGCTTAGCTCTTTTGTCAATGATCACCAAAGTCCATGGTAGGTAAGGTCTGATCCTTTAATGGACTAAAGTCATTTTCGATCATTAGGTCTAGGGATTAATCAATTTGGTCTTTAAATATTTCCAATAAAGCCATGCAGGCCAGAGTGAGACCCTTACAAAGTAATGATTCAGAGAGTTTCATCGTCATATTGATAAACTTTAACTGTTCTTCAAAACTTTGTTTTGAAGAAAAAGTCAAACAATGTGTCATTTGTGATAAAATTTTCAAAAGGTCGCCAATTGATTCTTCAGATGCAAGCATGGTTTCCGTGGCCAAATGTCCTGTCATGCAATCCCTACAAAGAGTGCCGAAAATTTCATCATTTGAGATAAAATTTCAAAGGGAAAGTGAAAATCAGTGTTGCTTTAAGTCAGTGAAAAAGTGTCAAAACATAACATTAGAAAAATGGGTTTTTGGAGAAGAAAAAATTTAACCCATGACTTCCAAGTCTTTATATACAAGTTTCCACCAAAATCAAAGTCATTATGCAAATCAAGTGCATAGGGAAACATTGCAAAGTGTTTGAGTGTGCATCGTGCGTGTTTGGAGCAAGGTTGGAGGCAATTTTCAGGGCGCGACACATATACATAGGGGCGCAGCGCACACAGAGGGCGCGGCGTGCACAGAGCCACCCCTCAATTCAAATTTTCAATGGGCGTGGCATACTGGGTTTTGCATGCGGCACACAGCCACAAAGGGCCAAAACTGTGCCAAATCACCACAAATTTTTTGTGAAGCCCCTCAAATTGACAGGTAGGCTCTATGACATTACCTGTTCATCAAAGTTTATAAATGATATGGTGGTTTATCACTATGTTTGAAATGCAACAAAACTCATAAAATCAACCACAAGAAAACACCAAAGGCCATTATTGCTAGGGTTACATAATTGTGGTATTGAGGCCAAGGTTCCATTCCACCCACCATTTTTCCCTCACCTACCATTTTTCCCTATCCTCCCTTTCTCATTTTTCCTATTATTCCTACCCTTAAACACTACTAAAACCCTATTCCCTTTCCCTCCTCTTATTTGTCAACATAACACCCCTAAAACCTACCCTATCAAATACCCAAACCCCCTACATATCCCTAAATAAACTTCTCCCCATAACCCCTATTCCCATCACATTACTCCCCTCCTAATACTCCCTTTTGTTTCATTTTCGCCTTGGTGGCAGATATCACAAAAGCACCCATCTTCACACCATTATCAAAGGGTAGCCTAAATACAGTACACACAGTAGTCATGGCATCACATCATTCATCAGAGTATGAGATGGAGACACAAAGTGACTCATCATCCGAAGAACAGTCTCCCAGGAGACATCACAAAAGTGGCAAACATGTTAGGGATGAGCCAACCACCCTCACAGAACTGCAGGCCTGCCCTCTTGCTATGTCATGCTTCCACCATCTAGCATGTTTTGAGTTTTTTAAAAAGGTGAATAGTGTTCAATTTCATCATGAGTTGGCCCGTCTTTTTGTGCTTCACCTACATGGAGGTCAGTCTATCTTGGCCGGGGTCACCTTCACATTGACACCCGAAACTATCTCATTAGCAACTGGCATACCAAATGCTGGAGAACAGTGGCCTAAGAAATAGAAGGTGGATAGGCAGCATTATGAGCCTTACATTAAGGCCAGTTGCCTGAGGTAGCTCACTAGAGTCTTTCCATTAAGATATTTGAAAGATGAATATGCTCTGCTCATGAAGTTGATCATGAAATACTTCAGCTGTGAGGGGAGGTTCTATCGTCTATATACCTATCACATCAGGTTGCTCATGCACTTTACCAGGGTACGAATGATGAACCTCCCATTTTTCATTTGCAGGAACATAGAGAGGATGAACACCTTCATGCAGCACAAGACCCCTCAACAGCAATTTAACAGTATTTATCACTTTACTCTTATCCGGATTTTGGTGGATCATCAGTTGGGATTACAGGGCATTACTTGGGATGGTTTCATCTCCCGTGACCTCTTCAGCACCACAGGGATTATCAGAGGTCAACTATGAGACAGGTGGTCGTTCTCATCAATATGAGTGCCATGAGACCACTACTATGCTAGTATTCATCACCTATCAGAGAGGCAGTAGGCATTTGTTTGCAGTAGCAAAGCGAGTGTTATCTCCACCCAGGGTGGAAGGGGCCTCGCTTCCGACATCAGCAACACAGGCACATGACAGAGGCAAGGAGCCAATGCATGATGAGGGACCTTTAGGTGAGCGAGAGACTGACTTCATTCTCATTCAGGAGGATGACACATACATTCACCTGCAAGATGCACAACTTAGAGAGATCATAGAGGAGCAGCGGGAAGACATTGAGCACTTAACTCAAAACTTAGAGAAATATGAGTGGGTCATAACATACTTGGAACAGAGGAACAAACAGCTTGAGGATCAGTAGGAGGTGAGGGAGTTACAAAGCATCCGGCAAACTCGACAAGCTGCCCAAAGGAGGAGAATTGAATTCACTTCATTAGAGCAACAGATCAATGAGGATCGGGAGTCTAATCTCGAGAGAGTCAACATCCACTTGGAGAGACTGCTGGACAAGGCTGATAGGGACATTGCACTGCTGAGACACATGGCTTTCCACTACATCGCACGGAACAAGATCTGCAGAGCGAGAATCAGGAGCCTGAAGGCTAAATTGAGGAAAGCAATCAAGAAGCAAAAGAGGCAAAGGGAGCTCGATTGACTTCAGATATTGGCTGAAGCCTCTTTGGCCAAGCATAGCACTTAATAAAGAATCTCTAGCCCAAATTTCAAGAAATTTGGGGCGATTTTGGTCACATGGTAAATTTTTGGTCACAACACAGGTTTTTTCTCCAGTGGCGCGGCGCTTAGGATTGGGAGCTCCAAATCATGATTGGTTTGCATTTTAGGATTCAACATGCAAAATCATGACTACTAGTGCTTGGACAAGAAATTTGGACATGAATAAAGTCTCCAGGAGGTCAAGAACACTCAAAAAATGACCTCTATGCCCCTATTTTGACACACAGGAAGCAGTCTTGGGAGAATGAAGATTTGGAGGGGAAAATGAGCACTAAATTCAGAAATTCCACTTGGGTTAGAAATTAGCCAGGTTTTCCAACAAGCACACTAGGGCACATTTTGGACTCCTGCAAGTGCCTCAAAACAGCCTCCAAAGTTGCGTGGCACAAATAGAATTAGGTGGAGCGCATATAGAGAAAAAGGCCAAAATCGCGCCTGTTTCGTGAAATTTCGATTCGCGACTTTCTCCAAGTGGGCTTGCTCATCTACATTTCAATTTTTTGACACCTAAGGTGGCATTTAAATTATTTTCACTCCATATTGGCTTCTATCCAAGTGGTGAAGGAAGGCGAACAGTCACCCAAGCCATTTTTCATGTTTGTAACGCTGCACCTGTAGCTAATGATTGGCTTTCCACCTCCATTTTGTAATGATTCGAGTAACTCCCCAACCATTGGGTGTTCTATCTCTTCATGGAACATTCTATATATTGTATGCAAACTATTTGCAAAAGGTTGGTTGGCTTGTAATTTCTGGGAGACTGTGGGAGAGAAACTCAATTATTCATTGTATATTTTGACAGAGGATTAATGAAAGGAAGTGGCTCTGTTTCATGAGATTCATGTGGTTGTGAGTTTAGCAAATGTGTCTCTTATGTCTCATATGTATTTCGTAATGTTTCACAGTTCATTTCATATTCATTTCCAGTGAAATTTTCTAAGTTAGACAAGGTAGAATTCATTTTTATTGCTCTGCCTGTGGGAAAATTTCATGTTCAGTGTTCTTCTTCTATTGAAAAGGATTCATGTACTTATGCCATTTTCACCCTCCTAAGAAATTCCTCCATTCCGCGTCATTTCAAACTAAATTTCTAGAATTTCCACCTGTCTTGTCTCACGAAGTAATCTGTGCCTTTGTATTAAATTCTCTGATCATTGTTGTCCATTGGTCCCATACCATCCTAGAAACTCAGTCATTCATAAAAATTGCTTCTTGTATCCATATTTACTTACTAGCCTAAGATCAAATATTTCATTGTAAGTCATCTCAGACCATATCGTTTATCTTTTCACTGAGCGTGACTCGGAGAGAGACCTCTCCTGTTTTGGTAGGGCTAGCTACCAGACTGAGCGTGGTTTGTGGTTACCCTGAATTTTGCCTTCCTTCAGCCTAAGGCAGATTTAGGTGCTAACAGGAAGGTGGATCTGTTGCAGACCATTTAAATGATTTTAATACTGTTACAAGTCAGTTATGTTCTGTAGGGGTAAACTTTGATGATGAAGTTAGAGCTCTGTTATTCTTGTGCTCATTACTAGAAAGTTGGAATGGTTTAGTAATGGCCATTAGTAACTCTGTTTCTAGATCTAGTACTTTAAAGTTTGATGATGTTGTCGGTGATATCCTTAGCGAGGAAATGTAACGGAAAAGCTCTAGTGAGACATCGGGTAATGCTTTGAGTGCAGAGTCTAGGGGAAGAAAAATGGAAAGAGGAAAGAGCTCAGGATATTGCAGTAAATCAAGGAAAGGTAGATCCAAATCCGGATCAGGGATAGTGTGTTGGAAATGCGGAAAGAAAGGACACCTAAATAAAGACTGTAGATCTCGGAAGGGAAAAGAAGGAGATGCACAACAAGAAAACAATCATGAAGCAAATGTGACAGGTGAGGTGTTACAAGATGCTTTGATTATTTGTTTTGAAAATATTACTAATTCCTGGGTGGTAGATTCAGGGGCCTCATTCCATGCCACACCTGATAAGAAATACTTTCAGGACTATGTTTAAGGATATTTTTGACAAGTTCGTTTGGGTGATGATAAACCCTGTAAAATTGTTGGAATGGGTAAGGTTCTTGTAAAACAGAAGAATGGAAACCAATGGCTACTAAAGGAGGTAAGGCATGTTCCAGATCTAAAGAAAAATATGATTTCAACAGGGCAGTTAGGTGGTGAAGGTTGTGTGACAACTTTCGTAGGTAAAGCTTGGAAGGTTACCAAAGGATCCTTGGTAATAGCAAAAGGCGAAAAGGTTGGTACATTGTATTTATGCAATGGTATTTCTAACTCTATTAATGCTTTAACTTCCAAAGGAGTAGATTCAGCATTATGGCATCATAGGCTCGGACACATGAGTGAAAAGGGGATGACGATTCTTCACTCAAGGAATTTGTTGTCAGGTTTGAAGAATGTTGATTTGGACTTCTGTGAGAATTGCATTTATGGAAAACAGAAGAGAGTCAAATTTCTCAGAGTTGGGAAAGAAAAGAAGAGCAAAAAATTAGAGCTTGTGCATAGAGATGTAAGGGGACCTTCTCAGGTATCATCTCTTGGTGGCTTTGGTTATTATGTTACTTTTATTGATGATGCAACTAGAAAACTTGGATTTATTGCATTAAGAATAAATCTGATGTATTTGATACTTTCAAGAAATGGAAAGCTTTGGTTGAGATTGAGACAGGAAATAAATTGAAGTGTCTTAGATCAGACAATGGAGGTGAATATTGTAGCAAAGCGTTTGATAGGTGCTATTCATAGCATGGAATTCACAGAGAGAAGACAGTTCCAAGAACACCACAAGAAAACGGTGTGTCAGAAAGGATGAACAGAACAATCATAGAGTGTGCAAGGTGCATGAGATTGCATGTAGGATTGCCTTTACAGTTTTGGGCAGATGCTGTAGATACTACTGCTAATCTAATAAACAGAGGGCCTTCAAGTTCCTTGGATGGTGGTGTTCCAAAGGAAGCATGGGCAGGTAAAAAGGTAAACTACTCTTTTTTAAAGCCTTTTGGTTGTGAGGCCTTTGTCCATGTTGATAAAGAAAATAAAACAAAGCTTGAGGCAAAGTCAAAGAAATGTACCTTTATTGGATATGGTTTTAATGATTTTGGTTATCGCTTATATGATTACGAAAATCACAAAATCATTAGTAGTAGAGATGTAATATTCAATGAAAAGGTCTTGTATAAGAATCAGTTGCAGGAAAAGAAATAGGAAAAATAAAACAAGGAATATGTAGTTCTTGATGAAATCATTGAAAAAGTAAAGGTGCTTGAAAATAATAATAATCAACAACCACCAAAATAGCAACAGGCACCCTAAACACCTGAAAGTGGTGTTAGAAGATCTACCAGGATAAGTAGACCCCCTGAACGATAGTCTCCTTCATTATATTATTTATTGTTGACTGATTCTGGTGAACCCGAATGTTATGAAGAAGCAATGTAGGTCGAAAGCAGGAAGAAGTGGGAGGTAGCCATGGAAGAAGAGATGGTTTCCTTAATGCATAACCAGACTTGGGACTTAGTCAGGTTTCCTGCAAGGAAAACTACATTGAAGAATAAATAGGTTTATGGGCCGAAGGAAGAAGATGGAGGAAAACAGACGTACAAAGCTAGACTTGTGGTGAAGGGGTTTGTATAGAAGAAAGGTATTGATTTTGATGAAATATTTTCTCCTGTTGTTAAAATGACTTCAATCAAAACTATTTTAAGTCTAGTAGCAGTTGAAGATTTGCATCTTAAGCAGTTAGATGTAAAGAGAGCATTTCTCCATGGGGATTTGGAGGAAGAGATATATATGAAATAGCCACAAGGATATGAAGTGAAAGGGAAGGAGAAACTATTTTGCAGGTAGAAGAAGAGCTTGTATGGCTTAAAATAGGCTCCAAGGCAGTGGTATCTAAAATTTGACAAGTTTATGACTGAACAAGGTTATACTAGATGTCACTCTGATCATTGTGTTTATCTGAAAAATAAAAATGATGGTAGCTATATTATATTATTATTGTATGTGGATGACATGCTTGTTGCAGGGTCTAACATGTAGGAAATAAATGTGCTCAAAAGAAAATTGGCAAATTCATTTGCAATGAAGGATTTGGGAGCTGCAAAAAAAATCATTGGTATGAGAATAACTAGAGACAGGAAAAATGAAAAAAAAAAAAAAAAAAAAAAAAAAAATTGGGGTAGAGCGGGAATGGAGCGGAAGACAAGGGTTTCGATGGTCGCCCTGAAGCTTTCAGGCTGCAGGCCTGAATAAGCCCTGACAGGTGCAGGCGTTCGCAGAGTGGAAAGGGTCCAAGGGGTGGCAGGCGGCCATCCCTAGCGGACTAACAAAGGGTTTACGATTGCTGACGGTCTTGGTACAGATCCTAAAGCGGGAACGAGCAGCTCGGAACCGATGGGTACAGATCACGGGGGGGGAGAGATCCCCTCCTACAAAGAAGTTACAACAGGAGGAGCCCGAAAGGAAAGACAGAAAGCGGAAGAAAGTAAGAACGAAGGAGAATCCTCAGCTGATGGAGCTCAAAGGAGAACTGGCATACCAAGCAAATGCCTTCCGAGGGCGACGAACAGACCCAGGTTTGTTATTCCGTCAAACTCACTAGAAGATTATAGAAGCTATATGAGAGATTATGCTTTGATTTGTAAGTTCATAGGATACTGGCCAAATGAGAAAAACCTCATGAGATGGATACAGCAGAAATGGAAACCAAAAGGACATGTAGATGTTAAGTTGGGGGCGAAAGGTTTCTTCACGGTCATATTTTCAAATCTAGAAGATAAGAATAAAGTCTTTGAGGAGCAGCCTCACTTCATGAACAATGCTGGCCTGTTCATGAGAGAATGGGTAGAATGCTATAATCCAGACAAGGAAAAAATACTAGCGGCACCGGTGTGGATCCGACTGTTCGGCCTTCCGTCAGAATTTTGGAAACCAGATATCCTTCAAGGGATTGGAAACTCCATAGGATCCTTTGTGAAAGTGGCGGAATCTACTAAGCGAGGAAAATACACCACATTCGCCAGAATCTGTGTGTACATGAATATCACTGAACCCTTGCCAGATTCAATAGAACTGGAGTACCATGATGAAATATGGAACCAAACCCTGGATTATGAACACATCCCCTTCCGATGCAGACGCTGCCATGAATACGGTCACCTACTCAGAGATTGCCCCATCACGGTAGCAGAAAAGGAAAGGGAAGAGGAAAATGAAAGGAGACGGAGAGGGAGAACCGCAGAAAAAGAAGAAGAGACCTCCCAAATAGTCCACAGAAGGAACAGAAGAGGAAACAATCAAGGACAAAGGAGAACCCCGAGAGAAGATCAGAATAACGAAACCCCAAACAAGTTCAAAATACTGCAAGAAGAAGGACAGGAAACAGAAGTAAGTGAAGAAGAAGAAGTCGAGGAAATGGAGGTAGGAGAGGAACAAGCGGATAAAGAAACAGAAAAAATGGAAGGAGAGCAGAGAGTTGATTCAGAAGAAGTAACTCAGGAAGAGACAGGAGGAATGGAGATGGATCCCCCGAAGGCAAAAGGGGAAGAAGAGGAACGGGTAATGGCAAAACTATTACAAGAATGGAAAAGAATCGATGAACGATTCATACCAGAGGAACAAAAACAGAGGTAAAAGGAAGCCTTTCAAAGGTACAAGGAGAAAAAAAAAGAAAATGAGACACAGAAGAGAAAGAGAACCAACACCCCGAAAAACAGGGATTACAGACAATAGGAGTGAGCAGCTCTGGCAAGGCTGGAAAAAAAAGAGGAAGGAAAACATTGGGTGAAGTGCTCCAAGAAGTGGGAGAAGAACTGGTCAGCTCTGGAAGAGTAATTCCCCTCTCGGAGGTATTCCTTTCCCCCACAAAATTGTTAAGATGATAATCACAACCTGGAACATAAGAGGCCTCAACAGTAGAGGCAAACAACGATATCTGAAGGAGAGACTGAAAAAAGAAAAGCCAAGTATTATGATCTTACAGGAAACAAAAATTAGTACAGAGAAAATGCAGGAAATTCTGAATAGAAATAAAATTAGATATGAAATAATGGGACAGGATGCCACTGGATGTGCAGGGGGACTAGTCATTTTATGGAACCCAGAAGAAGTTATGTTCAGTAACTCGATGAGCTTCCACCGAATTCTAACAGGTAAAGCAAGTATTCTAGGAACGAAAGAGGAGGTCTTTATATCAGGGGTATATGGACCTCACGTCCCAAACGAAAAGGAAAAATTTCTTCAAAATTTAAAGGCACTTCGAGGACTAATCCCAGGCAAACAATGGATCATAGGAGGAGATTTCAACCTAATCAAAGAGTTAGGGGAAAAACGAGGAGGAGTCAGAAGAATGGACAAGGAGGGAGAGCAATTTAGAGACATGATAAGAGAACAAAAGTTGATTGACATACCAACAAATAATGGAATGCACACTTGGAATAACAGAAGAGGCGGAGAGAACCAAATAGCATCCCGCCTTGATAGATTCTTAATCTCAGAACAAGTTATGATGAAGGATGTTTTTATTGAAGCAACCATTCTCCCAGTAGCAGGTTCGGATCACTGGCCGATCAAACTAGAAATCGATATGAAACAGAGACCAAATAAAAAGCCTTTCAGATTCGAGGCCTTTTGGCTAAGACGTGAAGATCTAATAGAAAAATTAGAGGGTTGGTGGAAGGACAACATGGTACAAGGAAAGAACAAGACTCATACTTTTCAACTAAAGCTGAAGGAAATAAAGACTTAGCTAAAGAAATGGAACAAAGAAGAATTTGGCAACATTATGGAAGAGAAAACCAAGCTAGAACAAAAAATGGCAGAATTGCAACAACTAGATATAATAGACGGCATACAAGGGGAAAGATCAAAAGAAGAAGGTAGAATATTATCCCAGTTAGAGGAAAGAAGAAAACAAGAAGAAATTCTCTGGAAACAAAAATCAAGAGTCCAATGGCTCAGGGAGGGAGAAAGGAACACTAAATTCTTCCATAGGGCAATGGTCCATCACAGACAGCGGAATAGAATCTTCTCTTTAAGAAATCAGGAAGGAGAAAGAATCGTCCAACATGAAGATATTGAAAAAGAATTGTTAAAGCATTTTAAGACAATTTTGAAAGAACCACAAGCAGACAGAGCAGAAGCAATATCCAAGATAAGAAGGGAAATACCGACTATGGTGACCAGAGACCAAAACCTGGCCCTAATGAGAAGAATAACAAAGGCAGAAGTGGAAGACATAGTCAAAAATATGAAAAAGAACAAAGCCCCAGGCCCGGATGGATTCACAGTGGAGTTTTTTCATGCTGGATGGCATTTCTTAGCTGAAGAAGTGGTGGAAGTGGTTGAGGAAGCCAGAATAAATCAGAAAATCTGGCCAGGGGTCAACGCAACCCTACTGACCCTCATCCCTAAAACTCACCAGACAGAGCAGGCAGAAGGCTTCCGCCCTATAGCACTATGCAATGTCATATACAAAATTATTTCCTCAGTTGTTGCACAGAGGTTGAAATCGATACTGCCGAGTATCATCTCACCAGAGCAAACTGGTTTTGTGGAAGGGAGGCAGATCTTAGATGGACTAGTTGTTGCTCAGGAAGTGATTCACACTATGAAGACGAAAAAAGAGAGAGGAATGCTCATCAAACTCGACCTCTCCAAAGCTTATGACAGGCTTAGTTGGAAGTATCTAGAAACGATACTCAAAGCTTTTGGTTTCAGTGACAGATGGGTTAATTGGGTCATGAGTATGGTTTCCTCGCCAAATTTCTCCATCCTCCTGAACGGGACGCCAACACCCACTTTTAATGCCTCAAGAGGTCTTCGACAAGGGGATCCCCTATCCCCCTTCCTCTTTATAATAGCGGCCGAAGGATTAGGTCGACTCTTCAAAAAGGAACTAGAAGATGGGAAAATTCAAGGCCTTAAATTATGGGGAAATCAAACAACTGTAACACATCAACAATTCGTTGACGATATAATGATCTACTGCAGAGCAACGTGGAGAGAGGTGAAAAGGATCAAAAAAATTCTTGAAACATTTATGGAGGGAACAGGGATGGAAATCAACAAAGAAAAATCTAGAACTTTCTTTTTCAACACAGTGGAGCCGATTAAAAATCACCTAACTCATGTTTTAGGTTACAGGAAAGGAGACCTCCCTACCAAATATTTAGGAACAATGTTAGATGCATCCTCAAGAAAACTTGGGAATTGGAATCATATATTGGAGAAGATATCAAAAAGACTGGACAACTGGACCTTTCGAACTCTAAATCTGGCTGCACGGGTAGTGCTTCTGAAAGCCACCATCCAGGCAATCCCTATTTACTCTTTATCAGTAATGGCAGCCCCGAAGGGAACTTGTAACAAATTGGTTGAGATATACAGAAAATTCTTATGGGGTGGTCCGAAGCAGCAGAGAAAATGGGCCCTTTGCTCATGGAGCAGCCTTACCCAACCAAAGGAGAAAGGAGGCCTTGATCTCAGGGACCCTTGGATCTTAAATCAGGTGCTTGCGGCCAAGCTAAGATGGAGGTGGATACAGGGGGGGGCAGACCTCTGGAAAGAAATCTGGTCTTCCAAATATAATATGCCTCGCACTCCAGAAGGAATCCTTAGAAAGCAAGAGATGCCCCGAGGCTCGGATATCTGGAATTTAACCATTCAAAACAGGGATTTAATTGATCAGTATATATTCTGGGAAATCAGAGGGGGACAGGTAGCGAAATTCTGGAAAGAAGCCTGGCAGCAGCGAGAAAAGCTCATAAACAATCAAAATCTGAGAGGCCTACATAGAGAAGGAGATGCAAGTAACCTCACTACAGTGACTGATTACTGGGATGAAGAACAAGGAGACGGGGAATGGAGAAGATGGAAACCGATGGAGGTTTGGGCAGAGAACTCCACAGAAGAACAAAGATCCAGCTTTATAAAAGAAATGGATTCGAGACGGATAAAGAGGAGAGAAGGCAGAGACATCCTCCGCTAGGGCAAAGAAACAAAAGGAACATTTAATATAAAAGAAGCCTATAAAATACAAACGCGGGTGGAGCAAGAGGAGGAAGACCTACAATGGAAAAAGCTATGGAAAACAAAATGGTGGCCTAAAATAAAAATGTTTGCTTGGTTGATAGGGAGAAAACGGATATTAACCTGGGACAGAATTCAAAAACGAGGTTTCTCCGGACCCTCAAGATGCTGTCTCTGTAATGAAGGAGAGGAAGATCAAGAACACCTCCTCATAAGATGCCAGATTGCCCAATTCCAGTGGGAAAACACAAGAAAGTTGTTCTCGTCTGCAGAAAGGAATCAACGAGATATCATCCAAACCCTGATCGAACGAGGAGAAGGCAAATTTAACAGCAAAATCGTAGGACGGGCTTGGAGCCTTGTGGCAGGGTTTAATGTCTGGAACCTGTGGAAGGAGAGAAACAGTCGTATCTTCAAGGGCAAAGCCTCTAACCCTGAGGATATCTGGGAGATGACCGTAAAGCAAGTCAGGGAATCAATCTTAGCAGAACACTGGAATGAGGAAGATTGGAAAACATCTGAATCAGAGATGACAGTTTTAAAGAAACTGAACTTAGAGCAAGGGATGACCTATCAGCAAACTAAGCAATCACAACAACATATGACGACTCAGAGCCCAGTTAAGTTCCAAAAACCTGCGGAGGGATTTATAAAACTAAATTTCGACGGGGCCGCTAAGGGAAACCCAGGACCAGCGGGGTATGGCGGCATTTTTCGAAATGGACAGGGAGTAGCAGAATGGATATACGCGGACTATGGGGGTACAATGACCAACAACGAGGCAGAGTTCATGGCAGCTTACCAAGGGATAAAAACTGCCAGAAGACTTGGTTACAGTAAGCTAGAAATTGAAGGGGACTCCACCCTAGTTGTAGATACGTTAAAAAAACTAATTCAAGGGAAGAAGTGGGACAAGGTCGCCACAAGCTGGAGAAGTGCAAGTATAATACAAGATATTGCTGAACTACTAAAAGAAATTGACTACAAAATAGTTTCGCATATCAGAAGGGAAGGAAATCAACCTGCAGACTGCCTTGCGAACTGGGGGTGTAAAGACACCACAGAACGCATTGATGACAGCTGGCAAACTCAGGCGGAGCTGGCGAGATGGGACGGTCTTAGGCAACTGATTGTTAATGACAATCATCATGATGAACAGAGGTAATTACATTCTCGCGTGGAGAAGCAACAGGCGAGATAGGCTCGCAACGACGGCAAGTAAGAAAGGTCAGGAGACAGGTGATCGTAGTACCATGACAGGAGTAATTATTGTCTTGAAGGTATGGCAAGGACGAGGCCCAAAGCAAAAATTGATTTCACAATCAATTCGTAATAGGGGGAGGCGACGTGACAAGAGAGGTGGACAGGTAACCCGATATCAAACAACAGGAGACGAGAGGGATAAAAGTCGAGGCGGAAGAGGAATAACCAGCAGTAGAAAAGACGAGCGGGCAGAGCCAGTTTGGCAAAGTATCAGGAGTCAGAGAGTTAAAAGTGCAAACATGAACGAGAGTCAGGGCAACTCTGGCTTTCAGGGGAAAGGTACAGCACAAGAGAGCATTGGGGCTCAAGGCAGAGTAGAAATTGTAGTTGAGAGTTCTGAGGAAATGGATTACAGTCAGGCAAAGGGAAACAGAGGGAAGCGCAGCGAAAAAGGACAGAGCAGCGTTCACCCTCAGCATGAAAGGGAGAATGTAATTCAGAATAGGAGGAAGAAGAGGGGCAGAGGAAGACCCAGAAAATCGGCCGGCATGGGGGAAGGAACTAGCAGGCAGGCAAGAAAGAGATGCAGACAACGCACCATCGACACGGCTTTAAATGAAGCAGAGCAAGCTTATAATTACGACTCTCATCCGCACTTTCAAAATATAGTAGAGGCTATGGAAGATCAGGTTCGCGAGGAGCCGTCTGATCCAGAAATGAATGAATGGTCGGTTCAACTTCCTGACCCGGGGAACACACGAGGGAGGCTCACCTTGTACCGCCGGGCTCTCCATACGTATTGGGTGCTGAAACATCTCCTGGCCAAGGCGATGGAGCAGGTGGCGGCAGAAATGGTCGAGATGGGTCAGGAAACGGCTGCGGCGAAACAGGGGACAGCCAAGTTAGAAGATCTGGTCAAACAACAGAACATTCAGCTCAAGGAAATTAAGGACATGCTGGAAGCGATGCAGACCAGCAAAGCAGACCAAGATGGTAAAGCACATGCAGAAATATAAAGGTCCAGGTTCCTTTGTCCTCGCTGTTTTGCCTTTTAGTTTTTGAAAAATTTAGTGTAATGGACCCTAGGAATCATTACTCTCGGCTGTTAATCTTTAGTACTGATGGGTTGTTAGATGGGTGGAACAATTTAGGTAGTATCAAACTGTGGAAGCATGTCAGTAAAATCCATTCTGTATGTTATGATTTTGAACTCGTGGATCACAGGAGACAACAGATCTGGTTTCCCTACGGGGCAGGTTGAGACTCCTGAGTTTTGTACTAGTACTTCTTGGATGTAAATAATAAGAACTACCGCAGCTTACAAAAAAAAACTAGAGACAGGAAAAATTGCAAATTAACATTGTCTTAGAGTGAGTACATACAAAAGGTGTTGAAAATATTTAATATGCACAATGCAAAACCAGTTAGTACACCTTTTTCTAGCCATTTCAAAATTAGTAAGGAAATGTGCCCAAAGGCCCAAGAAGACATGGATTATATGTCTAAAGTTCCATATGCATCAGCAGTTGTAAGCTTAATGTATGCAATGGTCTACATAAGGCCTGATATTGCACATGTAGTGGGAGTTGTAAGCAGGTACATGAACAATCTAGGAAAGGAACATTGGATGGTAGTAAAATGGATTCTCAGATATTTGAAAGGTACCACAAATCAAGCATTATGCTTTGGTGGTTCAAACATTTATCTACAGGGATATGTTGATGCAGACATGGCAAGTGACAGAGATAACACGAGGAGCACTATAGGATATGTATTTATTGTAGGTGGAACAGTTGTCAGTTGGGTTTCAAAAATCCAAAGTGTTGTTGCACTTTCAACAATAGAAGCAGAGTATGTTGCTGCTACAGAGGCTAGTAAAGAAATGATTTGGTTACAAAGGTTTATGGGTAAATTGGGTAAGGAGCATGATATGGGCACATTATACAGTGATAGCCAAAGTGCCATTCATCTTGCAAAGAACTCAGCAATTCATTCCAGGACAAAACACATACAGCTCAAGTACCATTTCATACGATTAGTGTTGGAAGATGGAGAGTTGAAGCTGGAAAAGATACACACTAGCCAGAATCCTACAGATATGCTAACAAAAGTTGTAACCAAGGAGAAACTAAGAATATGCTCAGCTTCAATTGGTCTTCAAGGATGACGATGAAGATGAGAAACAGCCAAGTCCAAAGAGGAGTCATTGTCCAGCAAATGAAGCAACGGTGTAGTTGCTACAATCATTCTCCAAGTGGGAGATTGTTGAGTATGGAGCATGATTGTTTAGAGGTCTTTGTTTCAGCTGGATGTATACCCGAGGAATTTTGGCTTCGGGGGGGAAAATCCCCCCTGGTTGGGGGGTCCGAGGACCAACGGTTCCCCCAGTGCGGGTTTCGGGGGTAGCGCCCCTGAATCTAAAAACAGATCTAAAATTTCCTTGTAAAAGTATAGTAATTTCTAGTCAATCTGGGTCGTTCATTAGGCGGATGATCTGACAGTAGAACTTATGTTTAGTTTAGGGTTTTTTGCCCTAGAAGACAACCCTTCTCTTTGTATGATGGCATTGTATTTGAGGCTGTGTAATAGATGTGTATTCTCTGAGCGAGAAACAGAGAGGTGAGACTGTGAGAGAAAACAAAGGATATTACAGTGGATCTATTGTAGGTTGTGTCTCTTCATTTTGCTAGATAATAGAAAGGAAGGACTGGCTATTCGGGGTGGACGTAGCCCAAACTGGGTGACCCATGTATATCTGTGTCTCTCTTGTTTTATGTGTTTTCTGTGTTTATATTTCTACAATATTTTATGTGTTCCATTGCTCTGTAATATATAATTTTCTAACACTAGCACTTCATAGATTTCTAGTTTAGATGGGTTTGTTAAGGCTTAATAGATAGTACCTTATAACTTATGTACAATTAAACGTCTAATTAATATGGGTCTCTGATATAATAAGGCGTCATAATAATCTACCTCCTAATCTAAAGCACTGCATTTCTTTGAGTAGCTCAACTAACATAAAATAAAAAAGATAAAAACAATAGAATTCACAAGTTTAGAGAGAAGATTTGAACCTATGTGAAAACAAAATGCATCTCTAAACTAGATTTCTTCTTCCATTATCCAAACTAAGTCCTTGACCATTGTGCCACATTCAACTATGTTGATTAGTTAATCTAAAATGGAACTATCATATATTTGAACCTTGATGATCACTAAATGTGAACTTAAATCATTAAGCAACAAGTAGATTGGTCTTTATTAAATATAGTATTGTAAATTTCACAATCATGTAGATTTAATGATTGTTTTAATTAAAGTGGAAATTTCTAAAAATAGATCCAATATCAAGAAACAATATTTTTAACCCATTTGAAAAATAATTCCTATTAGTGAAATGCACCTGATCCAAAAAGAAATCTCCTCAAAGGTCTAATGTGATAGCTAAAATTAGCCCATGAGTTAAAATTTCCAAATACTTGCAATATACAAGTATCCATTATCTTGTAAATAATATTATATAAATTGTATGAGTAAAATTTATATGGTATTACAAATGAGGGCTCTTTTACAAATACTGGGTCAGAGTGCCCTTTAACTTAAATTTGAGTATTTTAGTTAGGACAAGTCCTTTCATATGTCTCATCATTAATTATAAGTTATTAGTTAGTGCGTTTATATTATTTGTATTATTTTATATTTTTGTTCATAACCATACTTCCCCTTTAGAAATGCTTTTCCTTTAAAGTATACTTATGGAAAGGATTGACATCTTTTTCACTAGCTTGTAATATTTTTGCATCACTCTTTATTTTTGGCATTTTCATCCTTCATGATACAATATGGTATATATTTCTAAGCACTAAGAATTCCTTTTTAACTATAACAATATCTAACCATCCTACTCCGATCCTCTATGGAATGTTGTGCTTACATGATTTGAAAGATGAATTATCAATATGAATCTTAATTATACTATTACCAATATTCCTCAGTAGATAGGTCAATATTTCTTTTATGGAATGATACATATACACTTATTGTTTAAGATATTTTCTTTTATTACTTAGATGCCAATAAGGACTTCTTGTAATATGATTTCCCTTATCATGGTTATAATTTTTTTTGGATTACTTAAGGTGTGTGTTTTCCTTCATGTACTAATTTTGCTTGCTTTATTGATGGATATTTAGTTTGAATTCTCATCATTTCTAAAACAGCATCTGATTATGTTTTGACTTCAATTGGATTTGTATCTTTCTGAGCACTGAGATCAATGGGATATTTATTTTTTCTCTTCTCGAGAATTAGGACTTTCTAATCCTAAATTTTGATACTTTCATATAGGTAAGTTGTCATATTCTATTTTGCAAATGATTGCTCAAAATTATCAAGTTTCTTAATTACATAAGAATATTTTAGTTATGGTTCCTCAGACATGAAATTTATTGATCTTCTCGTTGATAGATGTTATCCTTAATCTTTTGATACTCAAGTTTCTCATTTTTTAATGTTCTAATTTATTGAAGCAAATTCTGATTAAGTCTCTTCAAAAAAGAATTTCCTTCAATTTTTTTATAGGTCTTCATTGAGTTTCTTCTTGATGCATTCCTTTTCTCTTTCTAATTTTTGTTTCATACACTTGTACAAGTAATTTTTTATTGTGATATTTTAACTGAGAATGTCCAACGTTTTTATTTGCGATAACCACATTGAATTTTCTTTACATCTTTGATATTGGATTTTTAATTTATTGAATGTTCACGTTTTAGGTTTTTTGGTGAAGGTGCTATCAAATTTAATATCATTGTAATTTCCCAAAAGGTCAGTTTCCTCTTCTTATAGGGAAAAGTGAAAAAAAAAAAAACTTTAACATAAATAAACCCAATGTTCCAGAACCATGGTAAACTGAGAATTATGTTGATCAACCTATTTATAAAAAATTGCAACATTGAATTGAGATAAATATCCATAAGCATTAGTTGTTCCTTGCAAATCCTTCATTTCATTTTGGTTTTTGCAAAAATTATCTTATTTTTCAATTATATTTGGCTCTGGAATTAATAATTAATTTTCCAAACCAATATTAATGTGATTTCCCTTATGGTTCATGCTGGTAATGATGTTAATCTATTTTTATTCAATATTTATTTTAAATGTAAGTAACCCAGAACATGCAATTGAGCAAACTTTATAAGATAGTCTTCTTTCTTTTATTTTCAAAAAAAAAAAATCAATAATTATAACAAGCTACAATACTAGTGTCTTTTCTCTTCTATAAAAAAATGTAATTCCACTACTATATACAATTTCCTTTTCACCACACACACACACATATGACACACCCTTCCACCCCCTTTGATATTTCTTGGGATGTGGAAGGTGTTACTTTAAACTAACCTCACTATTAAGACGGGGTTACAAAAATCATCTTTTTCCAATGTTTTAAAAATCCAAAATAGATATTACCATCATATTTAGCTCGTCGAGAGCCTTCTAATGGTATAAATTTTATTTCAATCTAAATCTGGATTGAAAGTTATGCTGATATAAAGCTCGAGTCCCTTAACCCTTTCCACATTAGCAAGGTTTTTCCACATGGTAACTTGAGTGGCTTATATGGCACTACTGCATCACTTTTCATCTAGCTTGGCACCCACTATGTTATCAAGCCATTGCACCCTCATGAAACTTTTCTAAGAATTTTCTAGTTCAAACATCCATAGTGTGATGGTTAATTTCACATTACTTGCAAGGGAATTCCTTCATTAGTTTGAACTCATTTTCTGAGGTGCTTCCACATCATCTTGGGCCCATAGTGCCATTGTGCCCCAGTGGAGTGAAGTTATACACTAGAATTTGAATAGTGTGATGGGAATTTTTGCATTAGATGATGGGCATAGTCTCATCATGTGCCTTCCATCAACCACACTCACGTTTGGGCAATTATCATTATCAAACGACCACGATGTGACAAAAATTTTATGTGAGGAAATAGGAAAATATTTTTATTGTGCCTTTTATCTACCACACCCACATTATAAAAGAAACGTTTCAAAACACCTACAAGGATTCAAGCTTCAAGTGATATGTCCCCTGGTCATGTAGAATCCATGTCAACAACATGTAGCATTCCCATGCCAAGTGGAATCAAAAACTTATACCATGTATTAGGTGGATTCAATCAAATGAACATTGAAAAGAACCTTTTCCAACTACCACCTGTTAGGTGGGTTCAGCCAAATCAAAATTCAAAACAACCCTCTCTAACTACCACATGTCATATTAACAGTGTGTCAGGTACATGTCCACATCCTCTAAATCCCAATATGGAAGCCGCATCTGACCTATGTGGCATCAACCACCTCAGCCTAGCCAAAAGAACCCACAAAACCTCACCTCTTCATGTAATTATGCATTTTTTTGTTATTTTCCCTTCTATTTACCATTCTTTGGGACATAGATATTGTTGTCTATTGAGCCCACTCTCATTATATTCCCATCCCTTGACTTCTATCATTAGTGCCCCGTATCCATAGCAACCCATACATATCACTTGGCAGGGATAGTGAAACATGGATTAGTGCTAATAAACCGTAATCCATTTAATTAAATCAAGATTACATTAATCCTTTGATATTCATCAAAACTTGAATTATTTCATAATTCCACCAAGGTTTATTTTCGCTGTATGCAAACGTGTTACTCCACAACACTCACACTTGGAAGTCTTATGGACTTCAAGGACTTTTCAAATCCTTCCTCAGTATCGAGAAATATTGAGAAACATGACCATAATAGGAGTGAAACCTTCATTCCAATGAAAACATTCCATAAATCTATCCATCTATATACTCATATACAACACCACCATTCAATATCATAAGGAATTTCCAAAACAAATACTATTAGATCTACTGAGTTACCATGCATTACACCAATCATAACCCTTTTTTTGGATGATAATCACAATCCTTAAACAAATAGGCAGCCATAATGTTCAAAACGTATCAGACAATGAGTCTCAAAATCCATAACAATCTAGTTAAGCACATAAAGCATCCATGAATGACTATGAATATAGCTTTTCATTTTATGAAAATATCAGTAAAAACAAAGGCCTCCAAACCCCTCATAATCATGAAGAAACCCACATACAACATCCCATCAATGACAACATGAATACCACATTTATCCATTATAGTGTATAACATGTTAGTTGAAGCATATTAAGCTAGCATGCATATTTATGTAAACAACTCATGATCATACAAATACCTTAGCAACCTTTCTGAGCTAGCTACTAAAAAAATGCATTAGTTCAAGTATACTTTTGAAACATTATGTATTTCCATATAGTTTAGTTTTTAAACTCTCTTCCTCCCCCACAAAAGATATAAAAAAATAGAGTAACACATTTTTAGTCTAATCTATTTTGTGTGAGATTTTGTTAAGTATTTAACATAATTAATTAATTTTTTACTCAAAATAAATCTATAAAAATAAAAAATAAAAAATAAAAACTATTATTTATATTTTTCATTATTTTTTAATTTAAATTTTAATATCGATATAAATATGATTTCATTATATATATATATATATATATATATATATATATATATATATATATATACTTCCTTCAAGGATTTTTATCACCTTTCAAAGTTAAGAAATAAGATTATAAAATAGATATATGTTTCTATCATAAATAGAAATAAACACAAGTTAGTATCATTGTATATAAAATGAATATCTAGAATTAGTTTTGTGTTTTTAACAAAGACCAAAAATTAACTTATACAAAATAGATAGATGAGAAGTTTAGTACACTTATATTTATATATAGCATTATGCACATAAAATAGTATAAATAGATTAAAAATAAATAAAAAGCAATATACATAGATTTATAATAATAATAAAGTATCACTTTATAAATGCTTTGTACATTTTAAATCATCATACAATTTTACACATGTTTATATATTTTAAATCATCATACAATTTTACACATGTTTATATTCATACTTAATATAGAGAGAATTTTTTTAATACCACATACTTTATTTTTGGTATAACGCATTAGAAGCTTTAAGCTTGTTATCACTCAGAATTTTCTCAAGGTTAAGGAAAGAAATTTCCGAGGTAACTACAAACCAATCTTTTAAGTATAGGTTCTAGCCAACCTACACTCAGAGAGGGCTCTCTCTTTATGATTTGGCTTTGTTTTGATAGGATATTAGGCTAGTTCTTAGTGCTCAAAGGCTTTGATTTTGATTGGGTGGTGGAATTAAGAAAACAGATGGGCAGAACAATTATTCAGGCCATTGGGCTATGGATTCAATCAAAGAGTGGCTTAACTGGATCTGATCAATCACTAAATTAAGAGTTCACAGGGCAGGCTAGCACATCTAAAAGCAAATCTGCAGGTTCAAATGGATGAGGTAGTTCTAACCAGGGCAAATGGCAACAAAGAATCCTTAAACGGGATTAAGATGAAGAAAAGAAGGATGATCAGTAGAAAAGGGAAATGAAAAATCATTTACTATGGACCAAAGGGGGGAAAACTACGTAAGTAAGGGAGCAATTAAGAATTCCCAGACCAAGATAGTTTAGTAGAAAACATGTAGAAGGTAAACAATTAAAACAGAGAGCATTTAAGCTAATTCTGAGATATCATTCCTTGTTTACTTTTCAGATTTCATAAGAGACACATGAATATTTATAACATGAATAGAAAAAAAATTTAAACATGAAGAGATGATACTTATTTGTTCCAACTGTGCACAAGAATCTAGTGAAATGTCCTTAGCTTTATTTCATGATCCAGCAAAACCAGTCCAGTATTGAATACAATAGCTCCTTGGCTCAATATAAAATGTCTATAGAAATGTCTTTCAATCCACCCAAAATACTTCAAATGAAGAATTATTTATACAAATTCTAAACTGAAATATCTTGAAAAAATATCAAGATTGGTTTTACAAATATCCCAAACTACTTTACATTAATAGAACTTAAATAAAGGACACTCAAAACTAATGAATCTACTTGGCACTGTTTTTATGGATTTTTGGTGACAAATAAGAGAAATTCGAATTTGATAGCAACTCTTAAGTGATAATGAGGCTTCCATGTAACTAACTGCCTCCTTCCTTTGCACATTCCGCCCCAGAAATTCCGAAAAATTAGGGTCCATTGATGCCTTTGTATATCTCAATCCGAGATAGATATGTAAAACATGAAATAGGTTATTGTATATAAGAATGTTTTTGAGATAAACCTCTCTCAGTTTTCCAAAATTCATCTCCCGATGTTCACAATATTCTCTGCAAAAAGATGTCAAAAACAAGACTTTTTACAGTCCAAAAACTAGGCTCTGAAGATACGCACTTATCTCCCTTTTGGTAATACTTGTGTAAAAACTAAGAACAAAAACCTTTTAGGAACAAAAACCTCCTCCAGTATCTCAAAATACATCTTGCATTGGTCACAATAGTTTCTGCAAAATTATGACTTAAATAGGAAATACTGAAGAATGTACCATTTCTTCTCTGATTTCATTTTTTAACCTTAAATTTCTTTTAACTGTTTTTCACTTTTACTTCGGATAAACTTCATTGTTGCTGGTGAAAGTGTTTTCATCTCTGTTTAACCCTTACTGCCTCCATGTTTACTTTTACTATTTATTATTACTGCTCTGTTTTTTCATCTATCTTCATTTTGACATGAATTTGTATGCTCTGTAACTATCTTCCTTGCTATTTATCTTCATTCTAGCTGATTTACTTGACTTGGTCTTCAATATGATACTCTTTAACCCTGATACACTTTGACTGTTCTTTACTGTGTCTTTTTACCTTCACTGTATATTTTAGGTTTTTACCGTCTATTTCAATAGTAAATCATTTAATTTCATGTTTCCTCTGCTTATCTTTTAACTGTATGTTTTATTTTCCATCTCTGTTTGAATAGATTTGATAAAAATCTCAGAGTAAACAGGTCTTATGACTAGTATTAAGACTATTTATCTAAGGCTACGGTCTTCTGATCGTCTGTAAAATAAAACAAACTATTATGAAAACGTTGGGTTGACAGAGAGGGTCATTAATGGGTCTATCGAGCTTTATAGGTGTATGGAGTGAGTCCAAAGTGATTTCAAGAGGTAAACCATGCTTGAATTGGTTAGTAGAGGCTTCAGGTGGAGCAGAAGGGTTTCATAAGTTTACACAGTAGAATGGGCAAAGGGCGAGAAAACCTAGGTTTTTGGGTTTTTAACTTTAACGGGCAAACTTTTAAAATATGGCGCAAACTGAACAGTAGACGGTTTGTCGCATAGCGGGCAGGCGGTAAGCGATTTTTTTCGCACAGAGTTTGGGTGCTTGGTGGTATTCGGGGGAGGCCGTCCGATGCCATTCATCGGGCGCCACGTAGCATTGGGGCCCAACAGGAAACCACCCATATCGAGCAGGTAAAGGTTGGTCTTCAGAGGCCTTGTGAAACCAACGAGGATCGTTAGATTTGATGGGAGAAGATCGGGCGGTGGTCAGTTCATGAAGATGCACGAACAGTAGTGGCGGGGCTCGGAGAGGGTTTAAAGCGACGTGTTTTAATTAATCACAGATTATGGTGGATCAAGGGCATCGGGGGTGATTTTATTAGCCGATGGTTTGACTTGTAATTAACCACCAATTGATTAATTATGTCGAGTTTTATTCATAAAGCTTATATTTCAAACTTTCGGGGTGGGGTATTAATATAAGGGTTTTATTGATATATATACAGGAAAACATTTTTTATAGGGATTTAGATAATAAAGTTAATAAATTAATATGAAATGGGTGGAAAGGATTTTTACCATAAGTTTAATGTATAACACATGATTGGCGCACTTTATTCATATACACAAAATACTTAGGGTAAGATGGTTTTTATGAGTTGTTTGAGTGGAAGGGGTTTATATGGGTGGATTCACTATTCCTAGGTAACAAGATGTTATCCTTATAAAAATGGGTTTATTAGGGGGAAATGACTTTTCTTTACAAAAAATGGTGTTTTTTCTTAGGAAAAGGGATTTGTTTGTGAAAATGAGTGATTTGAAGGGGGTGACTGTTTATGAGGGGATTTTTAGTACTTAAGACCTGTAAGTCATTGGGCCGAGGGTCCAGTCCCTCCAAAAGTCAGAGAAATGCTCTGAGCCCCTTTGACTTAAGATTTTAAGTACTTAAGAATTTTTCTTAGAAATTAGTTAAGTGGAAATGTAATGAGTGAGGGAAGTTAATCATTTGACTTTGTGAACTTGATGCATGCTTGATTTTCACCCATACTTAGAACTTTTGATAATGAAAGTGAATATTATGCTCTTATCTGACAATCATCACAATTCTACAACTATTCTTCTACTTACCCACCTACTCATCCTACCATTTTTACTTCTCTTTATTAGGGTGCACTTAAACTGGCAAACCCTTATCAAAACCTTTTCTTTTCTTTTATAATAGTAATCTATTTAAGTCTATCTTTATTACATCTAAGGGCTCAGATTAAACAATTGAGCTCCTTTTATTTACTCTACCTAATCTAATTATCTGCCAAGATTAAACAGTTTGGTCATATTTTATTTCTCTATCTATAAACATGAAAATGAAAAAATGAAATAGTCAAGTATAAACATTTTGACTATCATGGATTGTGGCAAAGATGACAAGCTGCACACAATTTTTTATTCTGCATCAAAAGTAAATAATAGTGGCATTTTGACTTGCACACTTTCATGGTCTTTTTTCTTGGGGTTCATATTTTTCATCCTTTTTTACCTTTTCTATTCTTTTTGTCCTTTGATTTTTATTTTAGGACATACTCTCTTTACATTTTCTAATTTTTTGAATATGGAAAATATTATGTAGGGAATCGATACACCCCAAAAAAGGGCTTTGGCATCGTTGGGAGTACCATCCACAATTTAGCTCTATCCCATAACAAAAAGATAGCAACCACTCCCCCAATTCCAATCCCTATTCCTATCCCTAATGCTATTAATGACATATGTTCATCTACACGACTTAGCCACCCCACTTTTACACTACTACTCTTAATAGCAATATCATCTTTTCTTGCTTGTCTTTCATTTGTATTACATGAATCTAAAGGACAACCAAATAAACACTTATTCTTTTGGAATGAAGGTACATTGAAAGTGGAAAATTGTGTCCCTGTTGGGATTGGCCCGCAAAGATTGTTTGATGAAACATCCAGAATAGCTAGCTCATGTAGAATGGAGAGCTCTTCAGGAATCGGTCCACTGAGATTATTATTTGACAGGTCCAATTGTTCCAAAGTGGATATCCTACTAAAAGATGTAGGTATTTTCCCTTCCAATTGATTATGAGATAAGTTCAACAGTCGCAAACAATTCATACTCCCTATGGTTGTAGGGATCTCTCCTGTGAGATTATTGCAAGATAAATCAAGTATAATGTTTCTACTTGATAGATCTGATAAAGTATACTCATACCTTTTCATGTTAATTTCTATATCTGCATGTATTTGACCATAACCCTCATTTGGTACATTTGCAAATCCAGAGAGCCTCTCAAGATGCTTTGGTATTCTTCCACTGAATCTGTTGTTGGATAAATCCAACTGTTTCAAATATGTGAGGTTTGTGATGTATTGAGGAATACAACCATGTAGATTATTATAGCCAAGGCTTAGAAAGTTCAAGTAATGGAAAAATGAAAAGTATTGAGGAATCTCCCCGGTGAATCCATTTTTGCTTAAATCCAATATTTGAAGTTGGGTATAATTTGCCAAAGATGGAGGAAATGTCCCAGAAAGGTTATTAGAATAAGCAGAGAAAACCCTCAGAGAAGTATAATTGCCAATGCCAATAGGAATTGATCCCTCCAGATTGTTTTCTGAGAGGTAAAGATGATCAAGATGACATAAATTGGCAAAATCCACAGGGATACTACCAATGAAGTGATTTTTAGAGAGAGATAGGTGGGTCAACTGAGTCAAAAGGGAAAGGGTTACAGGGATGTTACCGGTGAGTTTGTTTTGAGAAAGATCTAGAGAGGTCAACCGAGTCAAATTAGAAAGGGTCACAGGGATATTACCGGTGAACTTATTTTTAGAAAGATCTAAGGATGTCAGCTGAGTCA
Organism: Pinus tabuliformis; assembly: GCA_031772625.1. Taxonomy (NCBI): domain Eukaryota; kingdom Viridiplantae; phylum Streptophyta; class Pinopsida; order Pinales; family Pinaceae; genus Pinus; species Pinus tabuliformis. Next base: position 1,299,384,667 of record CM062809.1, read on the forward strand.
AATTGAAAAGGGTCACAGGGGTGCTACCTGTGAGTTTGTTTTGATAAAGATATAAGAAGGTTAACTGCTTCAAATTGGAAAAGGTCACAGGGATGCTACCAGTGAACTTGTTTTGAGAAAGATCTAGGTAGGTCAACCACTTCAAATGAGAAAGGGTCACAGGGATGTTACCGGTGAACTTGTTTTGGGAAAGATCTAGGGAGGTCAACTGAGTTAAATTGGAAAGGGTCACAGGGATGGTACCAGTGAGCTCGTTTTGAAAAATATCTAGGGAGGTCAACTGAGTCAAATTGGAAAGGACCACGTGGATGCTACCAGTGAGCTTATTTTGAGAAATATCTAGGGAGGTCAATCGAGACAAACTACCAAGGGCTATAGGAATGTTGCCAATGAAATTATTTTTAGAAAAATCTAGGTAGGTCAATTGAGACAAGTTGGCAAGTTCTATAGGAATGCTACCAGTGAATCCATTTCCAGAAATATCTAGATAAATCAATCGAGTCAAATCACCCCAAGTTATAGAAATGATATCATTAAAAATGTTTTGAGAAAGACTTAACTTATTTCCATGGAATTGTAGAAAAGTCAATCGAATCAGATTTTCAAAGGATATAAAAATATTGCTCATAAACTCATTGAAAGAAAATTGTATTTCAGTCAACTTGGTAAGATTGGAAATATCTAACTGACCACTATCAATAAACATGTTTTCAGAAACTATCAAATGGTTCAACTTGGTTAAATTAGCAATGACTTTAAATACTTGAGTAGTGAGGTTATTTGAGGAAAGATATAAGCTCGTCAAATTACTCAAATTGGCGATTTCATGGGGTATGTTGGTGAAAGTATTTCCGTATATCTTTAACTCGGTCAAGGAGGTCAAGTTCACAATGGCTTTAGGTATGGTTAAGCGAAGGCCAAGAGAAAGAGATTGGAGGGGGAGTTGGAATATTTCGAAAGGAATAGAACCTATCATATTCATATTGTCCCGAGAAAATGAGAGGTGTCTCAGCTGTGTCAAATTTCCCAACCGACGTGGTATACTACCCGTGAAATTGTTGAATTCTAGAGATAGGGACTCTAGTTTCTGCAACATGCCCAATTCTGCTGGTATAGAACCTGAGAGTCTATTGTCGCTCAAATCAAGTGCTCGCAACTCTGTAAGCTGGCCAAACTTGCCTGGAATTCTTCCTGTGGAATAATTATCAGAAAGAATGATTCAAGGAGTGCAACAAAAATAAATCAAAGAGTGAAATAAAGTTATCAGAAAGAATGATTCAAGGAGTGCAACAAAAATAAATCAAAGAGTGAAATAAAGTTATCAGAAAGAATGATTCAAGGAGTGCAACAAAAATAAATCAAAGAGTGAAATAAAGTTGTGGTAGAGGGTACCTTCCAAGAGCATAAACGAAAGGTCTACATGTTCTCCGAGCATAAACAAGAGGGTACATGTTCTCCGAGTTCTCCGCTGTCCAGTTGGAGAGGACACCAACTGGATCTGATACGATGAATTTTTTGAACGACAAAAGAGCATCGAGGTCGTTTTTATCCTGAGCCTGAGCCGCCATTGATGACACCATGAATTGATCACCTTCCTCCTCTATGCGTTCAGAATCAGAGTGACGTGGGAGAGAAGTGAGTCCACGTGGCATGTGGCCATATAACTCAGCTCCCTGATGGAGAGAAGTGAGTCCACGTGGCATGTGGCCATATAACTCAGCTCCCTGATGGCGAGGACGGTAATACAGATCTTGATGATGATCTGCGTATGCCCTACGCGGAGAAGGGGAATATGTCTTCCACGCCGAGTGATTGATAGACGTTGCTGCAGGCAGAGAGGCAGCCATGCAGAGAAACAGCAATAACATCACCAGAAGATCCATTTCTACCACTCACACTGCAAAATCCTTCAAATCCTCTGAGCTGTGTGTTCTTAGCTATCATTGCGTTCCATATATAAAGAACTCCTGGGTAGAATTCGACATCCTCCCTGAGTCAAGTCAATACGGACAGCTAATTAAAGTCAAATCAATAGAGACAGCTCAGGACTGTGAGGACATTAGTCTCTCTCAATACAGCTGCTTTTCATTATGAAGAAACTTGTTCGTGCCTTCTTTGCCCCTCTGCGCCGATCTATTTGATTAATTGGCCCTTATGCTCCACTCAAGTCCAAGTCAATACGCTAGAGACTAAATCCATATCTCTTTCTTTCATTTTCCGTGTTTAAATTTTTAGCGTGTATTGGACGATGGAATTTGTCTTTCTCCAATCTCGCGATTTTCTTGCTAAGCCGCACAAACATCCCTGGTTTTCACTGTCACGGACTTGAAAATAATTAACAAACTTTACATGATGAAAATCAAATGTTAAGTTTATTTTATAATAGTTTATAATTATAATAATTTCTAAACCTCCGAAATAATTCTAATTATAATAATTTCTAGACACTATTTACCTTTCGAATCCTTTTTAAAATTTCCTCCGAATATGTCTCTGTATCTTTAGCATTAGTTTTCATGCAAATTTAAGCTCCCCAGATCCGCTTTAACCTTATGTTTTGCAGTTTAAATTTTTTTAAATAATAAACAAACTTCCCAAGTAAGCTGAAAATCAAATACTAAGTTTATTTTATAATATTTACGTTAAAAAAAGTAGGTTGAGTTTCCGTGTTGGGAAAGTTAGGGTTTCTTACTCTACTTCCACGAAATTTTGCATTTATTCACTCTACCTATCCTTTGATGGTGTGAAAACTGTGATTTTTGGTGTCCATACCCTGTAAACGCCTACCAGTTGGTTCCTCTAGCCCACTCGCGTAAAGTCAATACGTGCGGCTTCATCGCCCCTCCTATTCACTCAAGTTAAGCCAAGTCAATACGTGGGGTTTCTCTCCCCCTCTGTCCACTCAACTCGACATCTATTTCAACGTCCCTCCTCCTCACTAAATCCAAGCCAAGTCAATACGTGCGGTTTCTTTGCCGCTCTGTCCACTCAACTCGACATCTTCCTCGCTGCCCTCCTCTCAAGTCAATACGATGCTTTTATACTAAGGATACCTACCTTCCAATAACACTACTTTTCAAAAACCTTATCGGTATCCATTGGCTTTAGACGTAACAAATTTTATGATGATATGTTACTAACTAATAAAAATATACAATTTGTTATAAAAAATAATTAAAATTATTCTAATTAAAAGAAATATTTTAATAATAAAATTTGAAAATGATATTATTTATTTTCATATATGATATAAAATGTTGATGAAGATCTTGCTAATCATTAATGTTCATTGACATTTATTTGGTTTATTAAATAATAAGAGTAATGAATTATTTAGCTTTTCTTAATTATCATTAGAAAAAGTATTTTAAAATTATTATAATTTTGTTGAAATAAAATATTAATATAATTGATAGTGTATTTTTTGTTTTTAAATTGAGATTTAATTTACATATATTTTTATCAAATTTTATAAAATCTTAATCGTAATGATTTTAATAGTTCCTTAAATAATGAAAAAATAAAATGATTTATAATAATTTCTTTATATTATTAAATTTGTTTCACTGTGAAACATTTATTTTATAAAAAAATTGTCCACCCATTAATCCATAGTTTAATATCGGGAATTCAATTTTTGTTATTTTTTATTATTATTTAAAATTATTTATTTGTAAGGTGGTTGGTTGAAGTCCTAGTAACTTCCATTTATGTTAGTTACTAATTTTTTGTTTTTTGTTTTATTTTTATTTTTAATGTTTTGATTTTGATTTTTTTTATTATTATTTCTATTTTCATGAATTATAATTTTTTCTTACTATTTTCAATTTAAGATCACTTATTATTATATTAAAAACATATTTAAATAATTTTAATTATAAAAACACAAAGACACACATTTATAAGTAATTTATATTAACATAAACAATATTAGTTAATAATATTTCTTAATTTTTAGTAATGATACAACAATACAACATTATTAATTGTTTTATTTTTGTGATGAAATATTTATTTTTAGTATTTTTAAGTTTAATTAAACTATATTTAAACTAAGCCACAGAAATTAACTACTATAAAACTTTAATTTACTTTTAAAATCTTTTATAAAATTTCCTTAAATATTCTTTGGACTTTTATCATTAGTTTTCATGCAAATTTAAACTCCCAAGTCAGCGTTAACACAGTGAAAAATAATAATAATAATAAACCAACTTTCCTAATAAGTTGAAAAACAAATACTAAGTTTATTTTAATAAGTTAGATTTCCGAGTTTGCTTCCACGAAATTTTGCATTTATTCACTCTACCTCATCCACCTCAATAGGCTTGGGAGGACGTTAGATTGTGTGAAAACTGTGATTTCTGTTTTGATGTATCGATGCATACCCTCCAATAACAGTACTTTTGGAAAATAGGCTTTAAACATAACATATTTTATGATAATATATTAATAACTAATAAAAATATACATATTTGTAAAAAATCATCTGAATTATAATAATTAAAAGCTATATTTTAAATAATAAAATTTAAAAATCATATTATTTATTTAAAAATATGATATAAAATTTATTATTTAGAAATCATATTATTTATTTAAAAATATGATATAGAATGTTGTTGAAGATATTGGTATTCACCGGGCTTTAAACATAACATATTTTATGATAATATATTAATAACTAATAAAAAGACACATATTTGTAAAAAAATCATTTGAATTATAATAATTAGAAGCTATATTTTAAACAATAAAATTTAAAAATATATTATTTATTTAAAAATATCATATAAAATGTTGTTGAAGATATTATTAATGTTTATTGAAATTAATTTGGTTTATGATAATGGATTATTTGAATTTTTTTTATTATTTTTAAATTAAAAAGATAATATAAAAAGCATTTTTAAATTACCATAGTTTTGTTGAGTTAAAATGTTAATATAATTGAATAGTGTTACAAATCTTCGAGTTAAGGCTTTGGTGATGTGAGCAATTTTAATTTAATATTTATGGAATTATGGATAAGATAGTTGTCATATTGAGAAAAATTCAAGTTTCTATGAACACCATTCTTAGTATCTTGAGGTCAATCAAAGATATTGTCGACCCTTCAACTAGGAAATGTGTTTATTTAATTATGCGTTATTGTGATGTTCCCTATGATGGTAAGATAGGTTGATCCATAAAAATGAGGATTCAAGAACATATGGTTGATATTAAACATAGTCAATTTCATTCTTTTGATCTAGCAGAGCATGTGAAAACCAAGCACTACATTTACATAAAAACTTTAAGATCATTGCCAAAATCGGTCACTATCATCATAGGATGTTCAGGAAGCGATTGAGATTAGAAAACACTAAAATCTGAACATAGATGATGGTTGGAAAATAAATAAGAGCTGGATTCCCACTATTACTTTTGAATTTTCTTCCTCCTCAAATTTTCTCTTCTTTTTTTATTCGAAATTTCGCATTCCCCTCTTCCCCCTTTTTTTTCTTTTACTTTTTTTTAATGGTTTCCCCTTATGTGATTAATTTATATTGCCAAATTAATTTATCCCTAAATCTCTTTTATCTTTTAGATCATCCTTTTCCTCATTCTTTTTAAAGATAAAATTTCTCTAATTTCACTTATATTATTCAATATATTATTTATTTAATAATTTATTATAATTATTAATTACCTTAATTTTATAATTATAGATATTTAGCAACCAATATGATAATATTTTAACATAGAATCTTTTCTTTTCATTTTTATTAACCTACATTGTAATTTAGGTTTGGTAATTTTTTAGTATTAATATATTTGTGGTAAGATATTTATGTTATTCTTTTAACTAATTGTTTTTCCCTTACTTTTCTAATATATTTTGATTTTCTTTCATTTTGGTACTGTAAATACTTAATTTTATATTAACTTTAATAACATTATAGTATGATACTCATTACTATTTACATGATTTTATTTAATTAAAATTAATATATATGTTACATTTATTTATATTGACAATTGTTTAGCTATTTAGTAATATATTTATTAATATGCATAATAAAATGTTAATTTCTATGTATTAATACTAGGTAATTAATATGTAAATATTAATTTTTATATTTTTTTCCCGTGGAAAAAGTCGCAATTTCTTTATTGATAAGAAATTTCATTTTGCAGATGCATAGCATATACAGTATTCAGGCCTGTGCCTGTCGACGACCAAAAACATTTCAAAACTGTGTTCCACCTCGTGTATGAGGCTTCAAAAAAAGTCTATGATATGAAGCTCTACGCAGAGAGCCATACTGTGCTGTAAGATAAAGTAAAATAAATAGTGAATAATTACATATGATCGTTCAATGCTATAGATCCAAAAGTGCCAAAAAACAAAAAACTGTTGGAGATTGTCATATGCCAGGTTCTATAAATGGCCTATGATAGTACTGGTATGTGTTGTCATCTCTTTCCTCCATGATCAACCATGTGGTGTCGTCCCTGTGTGCAGCCTCCTTGGATAGGATGTCAGCGGCTGTGTTGCGTTCCCTGTAAATGTGACGGCAAGAGAAGACATCAAAATATGATATGAGTCTAAGAGTTTCATCCAAAATATGCTTTAGAGAGTATGCATTGCATTGTGCTTTTTTGTTTATCCAGTTGCATATGATTTTTGAGTCTCCGAATAGCTGTAAATGATGGCAGTTTTTGGACAATGCAAATAATATGAGGTTTTTGGCCGCTGTGAGCTCTGCAAAGTTGTTTGTACCCCTTCCCAATCCCATTTGAATTTTGAAGACATGTGCTTCAGACAGATGAAGTATAGCCCCCCCTCCACATCCAGCCTCCTGAGTTGATCCATCAAAGTAAGCCCATGGATGAGCTGTATTAATGGCTTCAGGTGTGATATTCCTATGGGTCGGCTGTTCGTCCTCTTCGAGGATGGAGCTATAGTCGGCAAGCAATCTGGTAGTGATAGAGGGCCAGTGAGGGGGCTTTTGTTGGAAAATAGATTGGTTCCTGGCGATCCATATGGCCCAGCTAATGAGGAGAGGGATGTTCTTTTGTCTGATAGAGGTAGAGGAGCACCAGTAGTTCCATGCTTCTGTGAGGTGAGAGCCTTGCCATTTCTTAGCAGAGGATATCGAACAGAGGAAACCATTCCATAGTTCTTGTGTACATGAGCAGTGGAGAAAGAGATGGTCGGTATCCTCATTAGCGCTTTTACAGAGATGGCACCAGAATGGTCCTGAGAATGATCTTTTCATCAGGTTGGCCCCAGTTGGGACTTTGTTGTGGAGGATAGACCACATGAGCAGTTTGGTTCGAGGGGGTGCCTTCAACTTCCATAATTGCTTCCACCACTGCTCCAGTTCCTGTGGCTTATGTCTCTCCATCAGCACTTGATAACCTATCTTGGGAGAGTAGGTGCCATGTTTTGCATGTGCCTAGATGAGCTCGTCTTCACCTTTAGTTATTCTAATATGAGCCTCTGTCAATGCGTTTGTATAATTGCGCCATTCCTACTGCCAGCATTGGGGGATGTTCAGGTCTGTGGCAGTTTTCCAAGCTTGCAGAAAGATGGTAGTATGTACCTCGTCTGCGATCTGATTGATGTACAGTATGCCATTATGTTGTAAATGTCCTCTCAGGCCCTCCGAGAGCCTGTGTGTGTTACCACATCCCACCCATGGGTCTGTGCCTATCAGTATCTATGCCCCTACTCTGATTCTCCATGTCAGACCGCTTCGAATGAGCTCCTTTGTGTGATTGACTGCCTTCCATATGATGGAGATATTACTCATCCTAGTGTCTTGCCTGATCCATGCTTGCACGCTTGATGGATGAATGTATTTGGACACTGCTACCTTCGTCCAGAGACTGTTGTTGTTAAGCAATTGCCACCCTAACTTAGCAGCCAAGGCTTTTGAGAAAGTTTCCAGCCTCTTTATACCCCAACCTCCCCAGCTCTTAGGAAGGGCCAGTGACTCCCAGTTAGTCCATGCAAAAATTCTCCTTGGCTGATTCCCTTTCCATAGAAACCGACAGCATATGTTTTGTAGGAAGGACAGGATGCCTTTGGGGATCCATGCCAATGTCATCCAGTAAACAGGTGTGGCTTCTAAAACCGCCTTGATGAGGACCAGCCTTCCTACTCTGGAGAGATATTTGTGGTACCAGATGTTAAGCCTTTTCTCCACTTTTGCTATGAGCCACGTCCAATCTGCAATTTTGTAGCCAAGGGGTTTTAGCCTATATCTAAGATACCTCAACCCTTCTTCAATAGGCACTTCAGTAAAGTTAAATCTCCTGAGGGCATATTGGACCTCATGCGGGGAGCAACCGGTGGAAGTAATAGTAGACTTAGCCTCGTTCAAAACCATGCCTGTGGCTTTGAGGAAGATGCTGAGGGAATGGTGAAAAGAGGTGGTGTCCCCAATGCCCCCATTTAGTATGATCAAAACATCATCCACGAAAAGCAAATGAGTGAGGGTGCAGTCATCAGTAATTTTGATTCCCCTTATCCGACCTTGTCTACAATCCTCTCCGATGGTTCTACTGAGACCCTCCATGACAAGAAGGAGTAGTAGAGGAGAGAGTGGGCATCCCTACCTCAGGCCTCTTTTTGCGTGGAAAAAGGGGGAGGTTGATCCGTTGATGAGCACATTGAAGGATACATTCGTGATACAACATAGGATCCATTTGATGAAAGAATAGGGGAACCCAAGATGAGTTAACAGTAAACGGAGGTAGAGCCAGTTTACCCTATCAAAAGCTTTGGACAGATCAATTTTCAGTATCATGCCTTTGAGCTTCTTGGTCTGAACTGAGTGGAGAAGTTCCTGTGCAGTGCCCACTACCTCGTGGATTTGTTGGTTCTGTAGGAAAGCAAACTGTTCCAGGGATATATGGGCAGATAGGATGGGCTTGAGGCGATTAGCAATAATTTTGGCTATGATCTTGTATATGCAATTGCACAGGGAGATGGGCTTGAAGTCATCAAAGGTCAAGGGGTAATCAGATTTGGGAATAAGGGCTATGAATGTAGAGTTGAAGCTCTCCCACATTCTACCCCGCGTTCGGCACTCTTCAATCAATTTCAGGAGGTCAGGTCCCAGGATGTCAAAAAAGGCAGAGTAAAAATCCACTATCCACTAGTCCAGTCCAGGACTCTTATCCTTTTTTAGCCATTTGAGGGTTGCTTCCACCTCCCCTAGAGTCACCTCCTTTGTCAAATCCTGCTCTGCTTCCTCATCCATGAATCTGGGGAAATTTTGAACAATACGCATGACCTCTGCCAGGTTAGCAGTTGGGGGCTCCTTGTAGATTCCTTGGAAGTGAGATTTTGCAAGGGATGCAAGTCCTCAAAAGGTTTTAACAGTGGTGCCATCCTCTTTCTTAAGCTCCCAAATAGCATTAATTGCCTTTCTCCCATTTGCATGTCTGTGGAAGAACTTAGTATTTTTTTCTCCTGCTTTAAGCCATATTGCTCAACTACGAAGCCTCCAACTCTCCTCTCTATCTATCAATACTTGTGCCCTTTTTTGGAGTACAGCGGCCAACTTATCCTTTTGTTCTTGAGAGCTTAATATCCCCTCTGATTCCTCCTCCATTTTGGCTATTTCTTCTTCTGGTGCATTGAGCTGGTGCTCGTCCTGTTGTTTTTTCCTCCTGGCCCAATCTTTTGAAAACTCTTTCAGGGCGTTCATGTTTCATGCGAAACCTTCAGCTATAAGGCCTTCCGAGCCCACTAGGTGAGCCTTCCAATAGTCACTCACTACCTTCAAATAACTGTCATCCTTTAGCCATGAAGAGTTGAACTTAAAGGGAGCCTTTGGCTTGCGTTGGGCATTTTGTAATTCCAGATATATAGGCCTGTGGTCTGAGATCCCCCCGGAACCTACCCACTATCTAACGTGGTGGCCTCTATTGACCAGAGCTTCTTAGATGAGAAAGCGGTCTAATCTTCTGGCCAAACTGGCCTCTCCAGTTTAGTTGTTCCTCTAGGTGGGCTAGATCTTAGCAGTAGGGATGTCAATAAGATTATGGAAGTCCAATAAGTTCTCGAAAAATGCCAACAGAGAGTCCATTTGTGCATTGTGGCCCCATGACTCCACGAAACCCAACGAGAAGTTTAGATCCCCTCCAAGGATGATATTTTCTCCTTGCAGGGTGGAGGAGGTGAGCAGATTCCTCCAAAACCCTTCCCGGTCACGACAAGGCTCGTAGATGTTGAAGAGCCTGAGACTGGTCTCCAGGGTCGACGAGTAGATGTCTACACCCAGGTAACCAACCCCTCCCCAGACATTTAACAGCTGATTAGAACGAGTGCAAACACCTAAAGGTATCCCCCCTGATCTGCTCGTTGCATCAAGGGAGTGAAAGGACCAGTTCGGGAGCTAGGATTCCAGGACGGGTGTTATGGAACTTGTAGGTCCAAGAGTTTCTTGAAGGAAGATAATGTCCATAGGCTCAGTAGATAATAGTCATCTCAGGGCTAGTTTTTTCCTGGGGCTAGCTAGCCCCCTACAGTTAAAGGAAAGGATTTTCATGGAGGGAGGGGGGACAGGGTATCCTCTGCTCTAAGACCCCAAGGGAGTAAGGACTGTCTACCTAAAACAACTTCTTCTCTAACCTGATGTTTAGCCCTGGTAAGCTTGGAAGGACGACCACGAGGCAGCTTAGGTAGAAGTGGGAAGGGGATGGCCCCGAAACCCACCACATCCATGCCAAGTGCATGAGTTTTTGAACGCATGGGATAGTGGTGGTTTGTGCAAGGGGAAGGCAACGGAGCGGATAGAGGGAGAGTCTCCAGGAGGGAAGGTTGGGGAGTAGGGTTTGCGGAGGGAGGAGTCGAAATAGGGCAGAGAATATTGGGGAGGGGAAATAGTGGGGGGGAGGGGGGCGGGGAGGAGGACGAGGGAGGGGATAGGGGAGCCATCGCGCCGCCCACAGGGTTGGAAGAAAAATCATGTGAATGCAATGCAGATACATTAAGATTTCCAAAAGCAGAGATACCAGAAGGGGAGTTAGAAAGAGTCGTACCCGCGGAAAAAGTCTCCCCTGAAGCCACCTGAGCTCTCGTCAACGGCGGAGAGGGTGGCCTGAGTGGAGCTTTCCCCTGCTTCTTTCTGGGTCCCGGATCTACGTCTTCAGTTGTCTCAATTGCTCCATGTTCCGGCTGTTCCACTGTCTTCTGTGCTTGCCGAGCAGGCTCCAAGGGGGGCTCATTTTGTTGCTCGGTTGGCATTGAGGGAAGAGTTCCTGTATACATGGCCGATCTTATGGCAGCGCCGGCACCTGTAGGGCACACCTTCATAATCCAAGATTTGCTTTCTGGTGAAATTCCTCCACTGGATGGTGATAAACTCATGCAGTCCCCCTCACGTATCCATATGAACCAAGATGGTGATAATGATCCGAATTTAAACAGGAACGCAATAGATTACAGAGATAACCATAAATACAGAGATGCGATAACCATAAATACAGAGATGCAGCAGAAATAATACTTCATTTCATTAATGGAAAATATTGAAATATGCTTACAACCAGAAATGGGAATAAACCAGCTAGGGCGATGGTAGCTTATCTCTGAGAAGAGATGTGAGGGCTACATGCTTCTGAACTGTTCTGAACTGTATTACAATGAGGCTCGAAGGCCTATTTATTGTTGAGAAACAATGGAAAACCCTTCACATCCCAAAACCTAACCCTAGAAGATGAAACGCCAAATTGTGGGCCCCGTTTGGGTAAATTGGTACATCAATTTCCCGGGGTCGTAACTTTGGCATACGATCTCCGTTTGACGCGTACGATAGCTTGTTAGAAAGATCTATCCGAGTACTACCACTTTGGGAGGCAACATGGGTCCATGGACCCATGTTGCCCCAGAATCCCAAAAAAATGTCGTTTAGGGCCTCAAAACGACTCCGGAAGTTCAGGACTCGAAAAAACTGCTAAAAATGGTAAACTGTGCTACAATTTAGGAAACTGAAAAAACTGAAAGAGACAGTTGTGGGAGTCCAAATGGGTTGGTGGGTGGCCACCAACATCCACCTGGATCATTCCTCCCCCCTTAGGACGCAATGGTCCCCATTGCATTGAGTTCCTCCATCTGCTGAACTTGTCCTGCAATCTCTGATGTGTCCAGTGATGGTGGGAAGCATGGTCGACGATGGTCCACATTGAACATTTGGTGCAGGCAAAGGAATGGAGGAATGATGTGCTCCAAAGCATTGTTCCCCATAGCCTTGGTACTGCTGTAAGGACCATGTCGGAGTGATCTGAGCTTCTGATGGGTTCTGGTAAGTCATTCTTTCTGTCAATGCAACCAGACTTTGTTGCCCACCTGAAACTTGTGTGGTACCCATATGGGTGAGGAGAAGTTGTTCCTGTGTTTTGTCGTGACCGCATCCCTTTGCTGTTGCTGCTGCATGGAGGAACCCTTTACAGGGGTCATGGATGTAGCAACAATCTTCCCCTTATTTTGGGAGTGAACCAGAAAGATGAATTTCCTGGTCTGTGATATGAGCTCGCTGCCTTTTTTGGTAGTGATCAAAGATGTGGCGGTAGGTGGGGCTACCTCCGGTATCCTGTATAATGAATCATTCAAAGAAATAATGACAGCACGAGGCCTTGACTCATACACAGCATGTCGCCTCCACAAGTATGGTTGGCCTAATAATACATCGCAAACATCCAGATGTGTAACATCACACAATACCTCGTCTGTGAAGGGTTTGATGCTGTAGGGAAGGCGACACTGCTGGCGAACTTTCAGATCTCGTCCTTCGTGAAGCCACCCGATACTGTATGGCTGTGGATATGGTGTAGTCGGTAGGCCCAACCGCTTCACGACCTCTGCTGAAATGAGGTTCTTTTGGCTGCCACTATCGACAATGAATTGTAGCGGCGAACCCTTCACCCACATCTGTGAGTGGAAAAGACGCTCCCCTTCCTCTGGATTTTCGGGCTCATCTTTCTGGATCTTGGCGGTGGCAACAATGGCGCTGGGATCCGCATCAATGATCTGCTTCCCTTTGCCATTCCCCTTGTCGGGTTCTGGCTCAAGGTCGGAACATGCATCTGATTCGGAAGCCTTCAACTCGGCCACCAACGACTGCTTGGTCCGACACTCACTTGTGTTATGAGTGGGACTCTTGTGGAACTCACACCACTTTCTTGTGTCCTTCTTCGGCTTCGTGGTGTTGTTCTTTTCTTGCGGCTTCGACGGGTTGTCTTGGGTCACCCCGCCTTGGCTTTGTCCTTTGGGCTTCGGATTTGCAGATCCAAAGTCTCGCTTCTTCCGTTTGAACTTTTGCTCGATTTTGACAGCGTATCGGTATGCTGTGCCGAGTGAGGAGATGTTCAAGAACCCCATCTCTTCCTGGATGTATCTGTGTAGGCAGCCGCGGTATTTGAGTACCAGATGCAGCTCAGAATCTTTGATACCCAACTGTGTGCGAAGGGTATGAAAAATGTTTGTGAACTCCGGCACATCTTGGTCTCGTCCCTGCCGCAGTGTGGTTCATTTGATGTATTTGTTCTCATAGGTTCCGACAGGGTAATACTGCTCCTTGATGGCATCTCGGAAGTCATTCCAAGTGGGTGCGGCTGAAAATAGTGAGCCTGTACTTTCATCCTTTTGCTCGCAGTAGGTTTCCCACCCATCCTTGACGTGGGGGGCTGCTTTGAGAAGATCGAAAAAAATCTTTTCCCGACTTGAAAATTCGTGAACAGAAAAAATACCCATCTAACAGATTTAACCATTTACCTATGGCATCTACGTCTATTTGACCCTCGAATATGGGGATTTCAAAATTAACTTGTACCTTGAAGGGTGTGGCATTTCCAGAGTCGCTGTTGGAAGCCGATGCGTCGCCTCTGGGTAGCCGCTGAAGAATCTACGCAAAGTTATCCATCATCGCGTTCCTTTGCCGCTCGAGTGCTTCTTCGAGCAAGATTTTGATAGGATCTCCTGCTCCCTCGTCTTTCTTCTCATCCGCCATGGGAGGCCGTTGGGATTTGCGAGGCTGGTCTTGCAAAGGTTCGACCAGTTCAAGCCCTAACTCCTTATATCCCGACCTCGTTGGGGACATGCAAAGAAAAACAGAGAAAAAAAGCAGACCGCTCTGATACCACTGATCCGAATTTAAACAGGAACGCAATAGATTACAGAGATAACCATAAATACAGAGATGCGATAACCATAAATACAGAGATGCAGCGGAAATAATACTTCATTTCATTAATGGAAAATACTGAAATATGCTTACAACCAGAAATGGGAATAAACGAGCTAGGGCGATGGTAGCTTATCTCTAAGAAGAGATGTGAGGGCTACATGCCTCTGAACTGTTCTGAACTGTATTACAATGAGGCTCGAAGGCCTATTTATTGTTGAGAAACAATGGAAAACCCTTCACATCCCGAAACCTAACCCTAGAAGATGAAACGCCAAATTGTGTGCCCCGTTTGGGTAAATTGGTACATCAATTTCCCGGGGTCGTAACTTTGGCATACGATCTCTATTTGACGCGTACGATAGCTCGTTAGAAAGATCTATCCGAGTACTACCACTTTGGGAGGCAACATGGGTCCATGGACCCATGTTGCCCCAGAATCCCAAAACAACGTCGTTTAGGGCCTCAAAACGGCTCCGGAAGTTCAGGACCCGAAAAAACTGCTAAAATAGTAAACTGTGCTACAATTTAGGAAACTGAAAAGACTGAAAGAGAAAGTTGTGGGGGTCCAAATGGGTTGGTGGGTGGCCACCAACATCCACCTGGATCAGATAAACTATTTCCTGTGACAAGGTAGGATTTGTCCAAGCCCATGTACAAACTGAGCGAATTCCCTATTCTCTTAAAAATATCCTCTAAGCAGAAATGAGGGGGGAGCCCTGGCAGCCTAACCTAAATAAGTCCAATCCCAGTTGTTTGGATTCCGGATCGAATAGAGGCGACCATCGCTTCAGATGAACCGAAGCTTGGTCAAAATGCCAGTATGAGGATAACACCCAATTCGTGTGATCTGGCCGTGAAAACCTGAAGGGGAACCAGCCCCGCACGAATGTCTGCACTATGGGCAAGTCTGCTAGTCAGTGGCCCCATACCTCGGACGCCCAAACCTTGAGTCTTTCTGCAGTATAGTTCCGACCACGAATCCTGCTGACCAGGACCCTGTCCGCGATGTCCATGGATTCTGCCAACTGAATGTCTTCCTCCAGCCTCAGGAAAATGTCGTCTATCTTCGATCTGAAGCACTTGGCCTTTTTCCAGGGCCTTGATTCCTTTGATATTGGAACCCTCACATCAATGTTAGCTCCGGGGCCTGTGTGATCCTCAGTGCCAGGGGGAGGGGGAGGGTTAGGGATGCAAGAGAGGTCCGGGGGGGCGATAAGGCTTCTAGGGAGAGGTTTAGGGCCGAGAGACGAGGATGGAGGTGCTGAATGCGGGGGAGGTGACGAGTACTGCAATACAGAGGAAGGTTCGCTAGGTAGGGGAATGTAAGGAGGGTCAGCCCAGGACTCCAGGAGGGTAGGGTTTAGACAACCTGTAACAAACCCTAATGAGGACGGGGATGCCGGCGGGGTAGAGAGGGATGGCCAGGTATGAGGCACATCCGACAAGATGATTGGACGGTTAAACGGCTCAGTGATCAGAGGCAGGTCAGCTATGGCCTCGTTTAACTCCCTGCTAAATGGAATGCGGTCAACCCTTGCAGGATATGACGATGACCAGACAAATCCTTCCAGCAATGGGTCCTCCGAGTAGTCGACCATATCAAGGTCCATTGTTGTCCAGGGGGACCAAGCGCTAGCTGCCTATAACCGTCGAGGCTGGAAAGGTGAAAGCGAGAGGGATGGCAGCCCTAAACGGAGGATGTGTGGTAAAGGTGAAACCGACGCTCTAATACATAGTTAACCATCATAGGCCAAGAGAGAGCAGGGTAAAGGAGGGATGACCGTAGCCCTGGGAACATACTACGTGGGTACCCCTGCACCTGCCATCTGCTGCTTGGAACTACCTCCATGCTTGGTTAGCCGTATTCGCAGTCATGCTGCAGAGCCATCACGATCAGAGCACTCGAATCACTCTAGTCTATTTCCATATTAATTTTTATATATTAATATTTATTTAGATATTCTCATATACATATATATATATATATATATATATATATATAGATATATATATATATATATATATATATATAGATATATACATACTAGGAGGCTTGAAGATGAAAATAAATTTCTCTTGAATTGCCCAGCTCTTACACACATCCATTTTAATTTTCAAAATCATTGCCACACTACCAACCATCTCGGCTTGTTAAGTCAAAAAGAGTATTGTTATCTAGGTGTTTTGGAGAACTTAGCATCTATGGATAAACACTAATTCACTAGACAAGTAGTTGTACCTAGAAAAAAAGTTTAAAGTGTTTTAGACTTTCTCGATAAGCAATATATAAGAAGAGAGGATAGAAGGACTACCTGTAGTTCCGCTTTCCTCTCGACTCCCTTGTATCAATTCTGTCGCTCCTTCCCATACTTAAACCACTTGAAAAGTACCCTGTCAACACAACAGAAGACAAAAACCGATCAAAGCATATGATCCATTGAATATAAATGAAAGGAATCAGAAGCAATTCATATATATAAGCATTATGAAAGAACAAAAATATGGAAAAAGGTTCAAACACTTTATTAGATAGAAGAAGGAATTACAACCATTAGTGTCTGATTCAAAGTCATTCCTCCAGCTTGGATCCCATCCACATCACATCAAAAGCAATACAAGCTTGTGGCATCACATCATTTGCTCCAAAGTCAAGTCTCATAGTAGCATTATCTCCTTACAATTCAACATAGTCTAGCCCCTGATCACTTAGATGAGTGGTCAATTTATAGGAATATGAAGGAGGTTTTGTCATTAATGGTGACATTGAATGGCTTTCCATGCTTAGAATTAGTTCCATGGAGGAAGGGATGAGAGGATAGGATGATCCTTAACTCATTCCTCATCCATTTTCGAGCTCATAGGAGTTGATAAGACAGGGAAACTTCTAGATGACTCCAAAAGATAAGAATATTCCCAAACCCTATGTGAATTTCGCTCATTCTTACCCAGCGCAGGTGAAAGGAAGCCTAAGTGGTTTGCAGAGCACCTTCATAAGGTCTTACCTACGCTAGTCCCTCTAGAGGCAATTTCTGGACGTCTTCAAGTCATGAAACTATCTAGGAAGGAGGCATTCAAAGGGTTGACTTGTTTAGGGCATGAAACAATTGATTTTAGGGTTTGGTGAGTCCTAAATCACTGATCTTAATGTTGGGATTTGATGTGCCCAAATGGATCTATAACAGTTTCCCCCTAAAGCATGAAGTAGAAAAAATGCCAATGTCGAATGAAATGCTTTACGATGTGATGAGGAGGTATCAAAGTGGAAGGTGACTTGCATCAATCACAATACATATATCATGATATTTGATTTTACATGAATAGCTGAGGTAAGGCATACCCATGCTCAACTTATAAAATTTCATTACATGTACATAAATAGTCGTCTACAGATATAAACCCATGATCGAAATGGTTATCAATGTAAAGCCATTGTACATATGATTTAGTACCCCTGATATCGCAACCTGGATGGATGAAACTAGATCCAGGGTCTTCAATCTCGTTCAACCGTTCACTCAAGTATGAGTCTAACCATGTGAATATGTGATCTGAAGTCGAACACGAGAATACACCATCTGATTATCAACTGAGGATGTAAGTTGTTAACAGATGCGAGAGAAATCACTGATAATGATAATGATTCTCAAGGTACTGCAATACATTTTTCATGGTGTGAATGGATGATTGGATGTCGAACACCATACCAAGTCTTTTGGTCGCAGCCCATTGATGTATGCCTATCGCCGAAAGTGAGAAACCTATTATTGATGTATACAAGCCTCAAGGTACTGAATGGGTGTTTCTACATCAACTTCTTAGATAATGAGTTGATGTCGACAAGAAGTGACTCGTCGCAGGAGGGCCTTGATGTATCCCACATCAATGACATGAAATGAGCGTAGTGATTTTAGAGATGGAATTTGACTGACGACACAAAGTTCAGGAATGACAGTTATGAAAATGAAGGTTTATGGTATTGCAAAAGATGGATTTTGACTGGATGACTTCTCTTGAACATGTCGGTGACACTAAAGTTAATTGGTAGGATTGACCCAAAACAAAGCAATGGATGGTATGATAGACCAACGATGTGATAACCATCAAGCTAATAACCCAACCCAGATAGTCACGGTGATTGAGTGAAAGTGTCATGTTCAAGAACGACCTGCTACCATAAAGTGGGTTTCCCCTTTTTCCATTTTCCCCAGTCATTGCTGACCAGTACCTCTTTATTTTTTATCAAGCTTGAGGATGATAACATATGCTTGTTTTATAATTTCACCCTTTGGGTGAATCCATCACTATTTGACGTTTTAACGAGTCTAGCGAAGGTGAAACTCGGTCTTGTCTAGATGGACAAGTTTGTTGCTATTTAATGTTTTTAACGAATTTAACGACAAAGATAACTTGATCGTTTTCATGCTTAGAGAGTTTGAAAAGGGACAAAAAGAAAACTCTACAATTTCTTTTTCGTAAATTAATATCTCAAGTCCGAAAAAGCGTAAAATAATATACGAGAGATATCGTTTCCAATCCTTTTACGAGATGGAAAGGACAAGCATTAGACAATATTTTCATGTTTAGAGAGTCTGAAAAGAGCTTAAAGAGGACTCCATTTTGAGGAATGAGTGGTGTCTAGGATAGCAACTAGTCCCGATGATGTTGGAACTTCTCAAAACATCTTGATTTATGTGAAGAGGCTAGCTAATAAGACCACTCATTGCAATTGTTCCTCAGAAAGGGTAAAACAACCAAGTGAAAGCGTATGATCGGCCAAAGGGATGGTGGCAATGGGATGAAAAAAACCAAGGCTCATCTAACAAAAGAGGCTGATAGAATGGCAATCACGAGGGTTAAAAATGGAAATGGGTTCATTTTTACACAAGCTTGAACCATAGGGAACTATGCTTGGATTCAGTTTCATGTTTACACAAGCTTGAAATGAAGAAAACTATGCTTGGATGCAGTTTCATTTTTATGCAAGCTTAAAATGAAAAAGTATACATGAGATTGGTTTACCTGCCCCCAGCATGATGAAAGGGAGAGTTTCCTATAACCAGATGGAAGTCGCTGCGGTGAAGCAGGACGGTTATCCAACACCTTTTTGGCTTCGTCCAGATAGGGACAAAGGTGAATGGGGTGATTCCCTTCAAATAACCTACAGGGAAGCTTAACTTTACCACTAGGTTCATGCCCCCTAGCTTCATTACATTCAACTAAGTAGAGTATTCGTGGCTATCAAGTCGATGGAATGAAGGTTCTTTTACGAGATCAAGTGAAAGACTCGACTGGGATCTTACGAGATCTAATCAAAGACTCAACTTGGAACTTGGCTCTAAGGGACCTTGTTTCATTTTTTAATGAGCTTGACACATGACAAGGAACTCTACTCAGATTCCTTGTTTCATTTTTTAACGAGCTTGACACAAGACAAGGAACTATGCTCATACCCTTGTTTTCATTTTTTAAAGAGGTTGACATAAGACTAGGAACTATCCTCATGGACCCTTGTTTCATTTTTTAACAAGGTTTTCACAAGACTAGGAACTATCCTCATGGCCTTGGTTTAATTTTTTAATGAGGTTGACACAAGACAAGGAACTTTCCTTATACCCTTTGTTGACAACTCATAAGAGGTCATGAAGGAGAGATCTGGTTCCGATGACCCCAGTACATGATGTACAACATCACTGAATTGATTGTTAGTTGATGTAGGCATGGAACTGGTTGTCACATAATTAACCTCGTGGCGGGGATGATACCACTGGTACAAAAGGACCACTTATGGAAGATGCTTACTAGAAGCCATATTTGGACCAGGAAATGAAAGCTTGTCAATGGTGACAATTCTACCTTCATGTAGGAAACACATCACTCGAAAGAGTGTGGAAACAATAGCTCCCATGTCATAAACATGGTCGTGCCCTAGAAGTAAATTGTAATCTAAAGGGCCTGGGAATACCATCACGTTTAGGTAAACGACTTTTCCTCCCAAAGTAATAGGCAACTGAGGAAGGATCCCTAATGGTTGATTGGTTCCTCTATTAAAAGACAATAGATTATGGGTAACTGGCACAAGTGGCGGTGAACCGAGCGCTTTCCAAGCAGTTGAGTAAAGGATACTCACAGATGCACCTTCATCTATAATAGTTCTTGATACAATCATATTACAAACCTGTACTATGTTCTGGAAAGGCACATAAGGAGGAAGATGGAATCCTGCTAGTCGATTCCAATCAAAGGAAGTGACCAGACTACTTGGAGGGGGTGCCATAGAAACGAGAGAATTAACCCCTTGAGTTACGATAGCGAGAGGATTTTCCTCCTGTCTTGATGGAACAGGAGGACTTCCCCTAAGCTCATGAGAATCTGAAGAACCAAATAGAACCTGAGTGGTATCATATTCACTCTCTTCAGGAAAGGTTCGAATTACCGAAGGTGAAATTAGGTCAATTGTTACCTCGACTTGTTGATTTGGGTGGGTATAGACTCATAGGATTCACTTTCAGAGAGAGTGGGTTTGACCGACGGTAGATTTTGGTCAGTCAATTCATCAACTAGTGAAGGATTTAGAGAGAGTTTGTTGTAACCAAATGGAAGTCATTGTGGTGAAGCAGGACGGTTATCCAACACTTTTTTGGCTTCATCCAGATACCGACAAAGGTGAATGGGGTGATTCCCTTCACATAACCTACACGGAAACTTAACTTTACCCTTATTTCCATGAACTTTACTACCACTAGTTGATGGTGTGTCACCAACATGATCTCTATAAGTTGATGACATAGGATGATGTGAACGGGAAGACCATTCTTCTAATATTTGAGCAATACCGGAACAATTTCAAAGAATATGGTCTCCCGCACAAAGTTTACATGGATATCGAACTTTGTGATGCTTGATGGACAGTTTCTCATCAGATGTTGCATTCAAAGCAATGGTTGCTTGGTTGCCCCTCTGCTAAATTTTCTTCTTCTTCTTCTTCTACCCTTTCTTCTTCTTCTTAGCCACCTAGTTACTAGTTCCAATACTTTCACCAGGCAAAGAGGAAGAAGGGGAGGAAGAAACAACCGAGGAAGAAGGAAAAGGTTCAACTTTAGGATCAACTGGAGGTTGATTTTGTCTAGTTGGAGCTGTACTCGATTGCGGAGAAATCACGACATTTTGAACCAAGGAGGTTGAAAACAACCATACTGGAAAGCCAATGGTAATTCCCAGAAGGGATAATGTAGCCATATATGGAGCACCAATATTTCTGAAAGGAGGAAAAGGACTAGGATTCCCATCAAAAGGAATTCCTTGATCGGTGGACTCCAGATTTGTCGCCATATGCTTCAACCTAAGATCAACTAAGGAGTGAGCGTGGAGGATTTTATCCGCAGTCAATTAATCCTATTTTAATCAAAGTAACATAGCAAAACAAAAGAGGGATAATCTAGGCAAAAGGTTTACCAAGCAACTGTCAACTGCAGAATACCTCCCAGTGAACCGAGAAGTACGGGCAGGCAATCTCCCCGAATGTTGTGTTCGGTGTATCACAGTGTACAAGGTGGCTGACTCAGTTACTTAAGGATGGATAGCAACCTAGTGTTGTCCTCCCATATATACCCAAAAGTACGTGGAGGCCCAATTCGTATAAGCATTGTCTAATGCAAAACACACAGTGAGAGCATTCCCATATACTTTACGTACTATACCACCGCCCTATATACCCAAAGGTACGTGGATAAGCTACGATATACTCACGTATGTGGAATGAGGTATCACACTCGGGATGTATTGCAGACAAGTTAGCGGCAACTGCTTTTTTTTACAACGCTGGAACACGTCTCTAGCCTAGACCTCTAAATGTTTTTCTTTAGGTGACAATGCTCCATTAAGTAAATTCAGATAAATTTTAAGTTGATCTTCTTTAGAATTTTCCTTTCAAGGTTCACCACATGATGTATATTTGCAATTCGTAAAATGAAACTAATATGATAAGCATTCTTTCCGTTCAATTTAACAATGAAAATCCTTAGCTAGTAGGGATAGAGCAATCAGATCTTTGACAAAGAGCAAAGAGTGCAATCTAAATGCAATTTCCTTACACTATTCCTATCAGCACACACAAATTTTTTCAATGCAACATGCATGTATTTCTTTTTTATTCCCTTAATGTGAATATGAATAAAAAGGAAATATGCACATACAATCAATCAATCTTTCATATGAATGAATACTTTTACGACAGTTCATATTCGAAGGAAGAGAAGACTTTACGACACTTTCTTTCAAATGAATGATTAATTAATTATATCCTAACTTTGACTATTGATCGATAATGACAGAGAAAACATGAAGAAACATTAATCAATCCAATCAAAGTCATTATAGACTAGGAGATAAACACTCATTTTTAGACACATGACATTCATTAATCAATCAACAAACAATCAAACAGAGAAAACTTAGTAAAAACTCTTTCCAAAGGTGGGAAATTGATCCTAAGAGGATCAACGTAGCCCATAGTGGGAGACAGTGCGCTTTAGAGAATTATCCCTAAGCCAAGGATGCTCAACAGTGCATTGTGTCCCTCACAAGCTTGCGCTGGTGACAGTAAGCCATTTCAAGAGGAAATTTGACACAGTTTTGACCAATTTTTCAATGTAAAAAGCTGAATTACAATCTATGAATACAAATAGAGTCTAAAAGGATATCTTAGGAGGTGGATAAGCTACTAGGAAAGGGGATTCATCCCCAGTGGAGTCGCCAATTTGTTTTGGAGAATTTAGCATCTACGGTAAACACTAATCCACTAGAAAAGTAGTTGTGCCTAGAACAACAGTTTAAAGTGGTTTAGACATTCCCTATAAGCAATAGTTAAGAAGAGAGGATAGAAGGCCTACTTGTAGTTCCACTTTCCTCTCGACTCCCTTGTATCAATTCTGTCGCTCCTTCCCGTACTTAAACCACTTGAAAAGTACCCTGTCAACACAACAGAATACGAAAACCGATCAAAGCATACGATCTATTGAATATACATGAAAGGAATGAGAAGAAATTCATACATATAAGCGTTATGAAAGAACAAAAATATGGAAAAAGTTTCAAACACTTTATTAGATAGAAGAAGGAATTACAACCATCAGTGTTTGATTCAAAGTCATTCCTCTAGCTTGGATCCCATCCACATCACATTGAAAGCAAGACAAGCTTGTGGCATCACATCATTTGTTCCAAAGTCAAGTCTCATAGTAGCATTATCTCCTTACAATTCAACATAGTCCAGCTCCTGATCACTTATATGAGTGGTCAATTTATAGGAAGATGAAGGAGGTTTTGTCATTAATGGTGACATTGAATGGCCTTCCATACTTAGAATTAGTTCCATGGAGGAAGGGATGAGAGGATAGGATGATCCGTAACTCATTCCTCATCCATTTTCTAGCTCATAGGAATTGATAAGACAGGGAAACTTCTAGATGACTCCACAATATAAGAATATTCCCAAACCCTATGTGAATTTCGCTCATTCTTACCCAGCGCAGGTGAAAGGAAGCCTAAGTGCTCTACGGAGCACCCTGGCAGTGGACTTAGCTGCTCTGCAACGCACCTTCATAAGGGCTTACCTACGCTGGTCCCTCTAGAGGCAATTTTTGGATGTCTTTAAGTCATGAAACTGTCTGGGAATGAGGCATTCAAAGGGTTGACTTGTTTAGGGCATGAAACAACTCATTTTAGGGTTTGATGAGTCCTAAATCACTGATCTGAATGTTTGGATTTGATGTGCCCAAATGAATCTGTAACACTAGGATCCCTTCTCTCCCTTCTTTTCGATCATAGAAAAAAAATGTTATCCATCATAGAAAAATATGTTAAAGAATCTCAATTAATCTCATACTTTCTTTAGGTTCAATATACCTTATTGGTCTTAGTGGATGTTAATCATCATCACCAATATATTTGCGGTAATTCATTAATATATTTGAAATCAATTATTTATTTAATTTATAATTATATTAAGTTTCTTTTCCTTTAATTATTTGTTTTGCTTGCTTTTCTAAAACATATAATTTTTTATTTTCTTAACCTGATATTGATTCTTGCATTATTATTAGTTACTTATATACATATTAATTACATTGTAATATGATCTTATTAATATTTATATTAACTATCTTTTCTTCTAATTAATTATCTTATCTCTAATATATATACATATATATACATATATATTCTGATTGTTTATTTTACCTAAACGATCCTTATATTTATTTTCTGTCTTTTACTTTTTTGGAGTTTCCCCTCAATATCTATCACTTATTTATTTAACCAATCTTGATCGGATTTCTCAATTAATGTCCTGATGATGAGCCACACTTGTTGGCTGAAAACGTCGACCAAAAGCCATAATGTGATGGGTTTGGAAGTACAAAATCAAAGTGTAACAAATGTTAAGGTAGTTGAAAGTGTAACAAATGTTAAGACATTTGATAGTGGTTTATCGACCCCTTTGTCCACTCAAACTGGCATCCTTGCCCTGCTACCCTACTCTAGTCAAGTCAAGTCAAGTCAATACAATGCTTTTATACTACTGGTTTGGGGATATATACCTTCCAATAATACTCATTTTAAAAAACCTTATTGGTGTCCATATGCTTCAAACATGAACAAATTTTATGATAATATAATAATAACTAGAAAAAATCTACATATTTTATAAAAAATGTATGATACTAGCAATTGCACCAAATATTGCAAAGGAATGTTGTAAGGCATAAATTGGAGAATAATCGCACCGTATAAAACAACATTCAACAAATGGATCCCATTGATACATATGTGCTTTGTTTGCTTTGTAAAAGTGATCTTCCATTGAACCACCATGCCCAAGTGTTGATTGTTCAATACCATCATCTTAACAGGCAGGTTTTCTACCCTGATGGTGACGAATTCTTGCACATTCATCAAAAAACTTCCATCTCCATCTATATCAACAACAGTCGCCCCTGGTTTGGGGCTTTCTAGGCTAGCTGAGATATATATCTTAAGATTTTTAGCTACCTTTGACATGTCCAGCGCACTAAAGACTAGCAACAAGTAATTCTGATTCTAAGCATATTATACTATTGATTTGGGATTCAATTATGTTCTTTCCATCTGAAACTATTTGGGTTATGTTTAAGAGGCATCCCTATAATCTAGCCAATTTACTTGATTGCTATTTGATCACCTTTATCTGATCCAAAATAGTTTAGTTCAACTCATGAAATTGTTCTTCAAATGAATGGTCATTGGTCTGTAGATTTTTCAACCTATACCTCATGCCAATCTGAATCAATTTCAAGGATACCAACTTTTCAACATGGCAGAGGATGACAAGAAGGTAAATGCAAAAATGATGTTGCAACAATGTTGCTCTAAAAAACAATGATGGACACTGAAGTTGGCAAGGTGAGACGGGTAAAAAACACAGAAGAGTAAAGAATTATGGTGAACGAAGATCACCTAGAGATTTTTTAAGTTGCTTGAGAGGTCTGAAATACAAAATATGTTTTACAACATTGGCATTTCTCTGATGTCGCCATTGATTCACTATTTTTGCTACATTTTAAAACAACAAACCTCAATTGTACAAACTTAAGACAATTCACTTTAATTGCCAATCCTCCTAGAAAACCATTGCATTAGGGGGATTCCACAAGTTCACTTGTTTTAAAGCCTGTCAAAACAACTGATTCTGAGTAAGATGAAAACCGAGTTGTGTGGAATTTATTTCATTCATACTACTCATACAATAGTTGTAGTACCCAATTCCATACAATACTTATACTACCACTTTGTTTAATTCTCTAACAAGCTCTTAATAGCACCCAGGTAGCACAAAAACTACAACAGTCAGTTCCGTTTCATTTTCAAATAAAAGTGAGAAACAATGATTATAGGCCCATTATTCTTCTGATCTCATATTTCATACACATGTTTATGAAAGTGAAATCTAGAATAAGGCAGATTGGGTTACAGTGAATACATTTCAGGAG
Source organism: Pinus tabuliformis (assembly GCA_031772625.1). NCBI lineage: Eukaryota > Viridiplantae > Streptophyta > Pinopsida > Pinales > Pinaceae > Pinus > Pinus tabuliformis. The sequence goes on from CM062809.1 coordinate 1,299,410,876, forward strand.
CTTGAAGGATCAAACAATCACAAGGGGCCTATGTCAAAAATACTACATAACTATGTCTACATTTTAAAGTATTAGATTAATTTTGTCTCTTAACTTTTATAGTCACTAAGATTATCTAAAGCAAGCAAATAAGGTTAAACAATCACAAGGAGCCTATGTCAAGAAGACTGCATGCCTATGTCTATCTTTTAAAGTTCTTCATAATAACTACATGCCTATGTCTATCTTTTAAATTTGTTCATAATAATTAAGCGGAGATTAAATTTGTCTCTTAACTTTTATAGTCACTAAGATCATCTAAAGCAAGAAAATGAGGTTAAACAATCACAAGGACCCTATGTGGTAAATACTACATGCCTTTGTCTATCTTTTAAATTTCTTCATAAGCATTGAGCCAAGAGGCTCATTCTAATTTTGTCTCTTAACTTTTATAGTCACTAAGATTATCTAAAGCAAGAAAATAAGGTTAAACAATGACAAGGAGCCTATGTCGAAAATACTACATGCATATGTCTATATTTTAAAGTTATTCATAATAATTGAGCCGAGAGGTTCATTCTATAGATGTGTAAGTTGAGGAGATGAGGCTCATTCTACAACCCATGTGTAATGTGTAAGTTGAGGATGTGTCCTGTATGACGGGGGGATGTGTAAGTTTATCATGAGGGGGGATGTGTAAGTTTTTATGTTTTTAACTACATTCCTATGTCTATAGTTTAAAGTTCTTCATAATAATTGAGCCAAGAGGCTCATTCTACAGATGTGTAAGTTGAGGAGTTGAGGCTCAATGTGTAAGTTAATGATGTGTAAGTTGAGGAGTTGAGGCTCAATGTGTAAGTTGAGGCTCAATGTGTAAGTTTATGAAGTGTAAGTTGAGGCTCATTGTACAGGTGTGTAAGTTGAGGCTTAATGTGTAAGTTGATGATGTGTAAGTTGAGGCTCATTCTATAGCCCATGTGTAATGTGTAAGTTGAGGCTGAATGTGTAAGTTGATGATGTGTAAGTTGAGGCTCATTCTACAACCCATGTGTAATGTGTAAGTTGAGGATGTGTAAGTTGAGGCTCAATGTGTGTGTAATGTGTAAGTTGAGGATTTGTAAGTTGAGGCTCAATGTGTGTGTAATGTGTAAGTTGAGGATGTGTAAGTTGAGGCTCAATATGTAAGTTGAGGATGTGTCCTGTATGGGGGGGGGGGTGTGTAAGTTTGTAGGTTTGTAACTACATGCCTATGTCTATATTTTGAAGTTCTTCATAATAATTGAACCGAGAGGCTCATTCTACATTTTAAAGTTCTTCATAATAATTGAACCGAGAGGCTCATTCTATAGATGTGTAAGTTGAGGAGTTGAGGCTCAATGTGTAAGTGGAGGAGTTGAGGCTCAATGTGTAAGTTGAGGCTCAAGGTCTAAGTTGAGGCTCATTCTACATATGTGTAAATTGAGGAGTTGAGGCTCAATGTGTAAGTTGAGGCTCATTCTATAGATGTGTAAGTTGAGGAGCTGAGGCTTAATGTGTAAGTTGAGGCTCAATGTGTAAGTTCAATGTGTAAGTTGGGGATGTGTAAGTTGAGGCTCAATGTGTAAGTTGATGATGTGTAAGTTGAGGCTCATTCTACAACCCATGTGTAATGTGTAAGTTGAGGATGTGTAAGTTGAGGCTCAATGTGTAAGTTGAGGATGTGTTAATGCATGAGCATCCAGATCAGGGTGAAAAAAATAAACGTGTTTATCTCACAGGTTACGTGTTGACAAGTTGATAGGTCATTGTACCTGAGTTTTTAAATTCCTTTAATTTCTAACATTTAGGACTTGACAACAAGTTATGTTTTTAATTTCATTTTAATTTCCTTTCGTTACTATTTTGAATTAATTATAGAATTTAGGCAAACAAAAATTAACAGTTATCCAATGTAACTACTTGTAACTATTGACAGTTTCTAAAACTATTCAACAAATCATAGAAAAAGGAAAAACATGAGATATTTGAGGATTGATTCCATCATAGCAGAAAAACGAATAAAATCATACAAGAGATTTTTCAAGGTCATCTAAGTCCATTCGTAACAAAACATATTTTCTTTCCGTTTCATGATAAATTGAATGCATTTACAAACAGTGGCAAGAACTGGCAGAATATCACAGGTTACGTGTTGAGAAGTTGATAGGTCATTGTACCTGAGTCTTTTAAATTCCTTTAATTTCTAGCATTTAGGACTTGACAACAAGTTATGTTTTTAATTTCATTTTAATTTCCTTTCGTTACTATTTTGAATTAATTATAGAATTTAGGCAAACAGAAATTAACAGTTATCTAATGTAACTACTTGTAACTATTGACAGTTTCTAAAACTATTCAACAAATCATACAAAAAGGAAAAACATGAGATATTTGAGGATTGATTCCATCATAGCAGAAAAACGAATAAAATCATACAAGAGATTTTTCAAGGTCATCTAAGTCCATTCGTAACAGAACATATTTTCTTTCCGTTTCATGATAAATTGAATGCATTTACAAATAGTGGCAAGAACTGGCAGAATAATTGTTTTTACAGGCATCAAAGAAACAACAAAATTGACGAAGCCGAGAGCAGGTGGGAGTGACTACATCAAATCTACGAATGAGGCTACAGTCAAACACCAAGACATCCAGTAACGATAAAGACCTACAGTTACAAGAATACGTTGAGCATTTTGGCAAAATAAATCACCAGAGTAGATAGAGAGTTTCATACAAGAACAAATCCATTACAGTAATCACTAGGTATCGTTCCAATTGAAACATTGTAATTTCCTTACGAATATCATACAGGCAAATTTATACAAATATTTGAATCATTATAGTCCCAAGATAGACAAAATACATTGCATGTTTGACAAAGGGACTGGGTTCAAAACCCCAATATTGAAAACAAGCAAACTAATTGTGAATTCCAAGACCAGAACCTAGAGAAGACCTGACTAAAAAGTTAAGATCCGCGACCGCATACAGGTCCAAACCACTTATAGACAGAGAGTACCCATACCAAAACTATTGACGAGGTTGACCCAGAAAATGACTGAAAGGGGAGCTGAGGCTCATACCCTAGAAACCCTAACTGCTAACAAGTGATTACAGGAAAAGGCCCTACCCGTTTAGGCCAGCAACAACAGAACTGAAGTCCACACCTAAAGCGCTCGACAAACCACCTGCAAGGACAACAACCATAAGCTAGAATTGTGAGATGGAGTAATGCAAGGTGAGGGTTTGTAAGCTTATTCTTACCAGAAGAGCAGCGTCGAACTGGAGAAAAGTTAAGACCGGTCATGAACCAGCAAGGGAACCCTACTCACACACGAGCAAGTCCCTTAGGACAACCAGAAAAACCAACTGAACAGTTAAATCATAGAGCGAGGACTTACCACCGTATAGCCGACGAGTTGAGGCTAAACCGAGTCCCCTGATGGTGGCGACCTGATATACCACAATCAAATAATTAGTTAAACAATAGAGTACATACGACGATATAAGAAAACAATATAGTAACAAATGCATTCAGAAAATAGCAACCACAAATAGCACCCACGAAACCTATAAGGCAGAGAAACCCAATAGCATACCACAAAGGACTAAGTCTCGAGCCCCTCAAGCTCATTGACGGAGCAAGAATTATAAATAGAGCCATATCATTAACAAAACCCAGATAGTGGAACAAGGTTGAGGTTAAAGACTACATACAGGGCCCAGTGAACAGAGCAGAGGCCGAGGCCACATACAGGTCAAGCACCACTGAAACAAACCACCAAAAGTCGTAGAGGAACAGTCGAGAAACCCTCTCAGCCACCGGAGAACGAAGTGAAATTCCAAGTGAATAGAGGTCAGGTGTGTAATCCAAAGTTGGAATAGCGTATTTCGAGGACGGGATAGGTATTCCCCCTACATCAATCAACAAGTACCAGCAATTAATTAAACAATAAAAAATATCAACCACCAAATCACCGAGAGCCTTATAATTGTAATCACCACATTAATCATAACTTAATTGTTGATTAATCACGAGGTTCAAAAGGGCTGGACCCATCATTTTTGGTATCAGAGCAAGTTTGAGTTTTCATAAGAAATGGAAGTTGGAAGATGAGGTCATGGGAGAGGTATTCAGAGAGTAGCAGAGGAAGGATTACAGGAAGAGATTAGGATCCTGAATGCCCATTTGGCAGCAAGAGAGGAAGGAAGGAGAAGGGATCTGGAAGTAGGAGATGACAGTGAAGAAGAATTTGTAGTTACAACAGATGGATCGGATGAGGAAGGACCTAAAATTAGGTTATTGAGGTCAGTCTTGTTGGCTAGTAGTAAGCCCAAGCCTGAGATTCCGAACTATGATGGCAGTTTTTCCATAGAAGTTTTGTTGGATTGGATTAGTGAGCTGGACAGATATTTTGAATGTGAGGAGGTCAGGGAAGATAAGAGAGTTAAATTCACTGCTACCAAGCTGAAAGGACACGCAGCCTTGTGGTGGAACAGTGTCCAAGCAGAGAGAATAAGGATGAATAATTACCAATTAGGAAGTGGCCTAGAATGGTCGCCAAGATGAAGGGTAGGTTTTTGCCCAAAGATTACCCGATTGCTCTGCATTGATAGGTACAGAATTTGAAGCGGAGAGGAATGATGGTGAAAGAGTATACTGAAGAATTCTACCAGGTGAATTTGAGAGTTGGTTATATGAAAGACACCCCGTAAAAGGCAGCAAGGCTTGTGAATGGCCTAAGGCTGGAGATATTGGATGAGATAAGTATTCTTTCTCTGAGGAACATAGAAGAAGCATACCAGAGTGCCTTAAAGGCATAAGAGAAGATCACAAGAAAGTAAAATGCCAGGAGAGGACGAGGAACTGGCAGAGGGAAAGGACAATCATTTCGTAGAGGAAGAGCTGCCAACAATAGTGAAGAGGGAAGTAATTCCAAGACTTCAGGGACAGCAGAAAAAGAGGGTAGCACTAGAGGAGGAAGGCCATATCAAAGAGGAAGGGGAAATGGTAGAGGTAGAGGAGCTGCCTACCAGTGCTACAAGTGCCACAAGTGGGGGCACAGATCCTTTGAGTGTCCTGAAGGAGAACAGGCTAGCCCAAGAGGAGCATATGTTGCATAGCCAGAGGAAGTAGAGGCACCACCCCAGGAGGTAGAGAATGTGCCAGAGACAGGGGAGGCCTTAATTTTGAATAAGGTATTGTTGAAACCAGCAAAGGAGACAGCTGACCAAACCCAAAGAAAGGCATTATTCCAGACAGTCTGTAAGTCACACAGAAAATGTTGCAAGATGATTATCGACAGTGGGAGAACAGATAATCTAGTTGCCACAAAGATGGTGGAGAATTTGGGTTTGAAATGGTTGAAGCACCCCACCCCCTATAAAGGGTCATGGTTGTAGAAAGGCCATCAATTGTTGGTTGATGAACAGTCTGAAGTTGAGTTCCATATTGGCAGATACAAGGACAAGGTTATTTGTGATATTATGCCTATGGACATATGTCACATACTACTAGGAAGGCCATGGCAGTATGACAGAAAGGTAGTGTATGATGGAAAGACAAACTGTTACAAGTTTGTCAAAGATGGGATTAAACACATGCTTGTACCCATCAAGGAGGAGGAGACAACAAAAGCTAGTGGAGTCAAAGCATTGCTGGTGGGAGGAAAGGAATTTTTAAAATAGATCAAAGACAATGAGATAAAATATGTTGTTGTGAGGAGGCCAAAAACAGTGTTGTTACACACTAAAATTGTAGATTTGCCTGAAGAAATTTAGGACATGTTGCAGGAGTTCAGCGACATTGTGGTGGATGATTTGCCGAATAAATTTCCTCCTAAGAGAAGTATCAATCATCACATAGACTTTATACCCGGAGCTAGTTTAGTGAACAAGGCAACATACTGAATGAGTCCTAAGGACATGAGGAGATCGGGAAATAGGTACAGGAATTGCTGGGAAAGGGGTTGATAAGGGAGAGTTTAAGTCCCTGTGCAGTTCCGATAGTTTTAGCTCCCAAGAAAGGAGGAGAGTGGCGAATCTGCACAGATTCGAGAGCCATCAATAAGATTACTATCAGGTACAGGTTCTCATTGCCACGAAAGGATGACAGGGTGGAATGCTTAAGTGGAGCAGCGTATTTCTCGAAAATCGATCTGAAGAGTGGATACCACCAGATCAGAATTAGAGAAGGGAACGAATGGAAAACAACTTTCAAAACCAATGAAGGTCTGTATGAGTGGATGGTGATGCCATTCGGGTTAAGAAATGCCCCTAGTACTTTTATGCGATTGATGAATGAGATGTTGAAAGAATTCATTGGAAATTTCTTGATTGTATATCTTGATGACATACTGATTTTCAGTAAAACCAGAGAAGAACATTTTCGACACGTTCGAAGTGTGCTAAAGAAGTTATAACAAAACTAGTTGTTGATAAATCTGAAAAAATGTTCTTTTCTTCAGATAGAATTGATTTATTTGGGTTTTGTGATTGCAGAAGATGAGCTGAAAATGGACCCAAAAAAATTTGCAGCTATCATTAGCTAGCCATCCCCAAAAAGTCTATTCGAGGTTCATAGTTTTCATGGGCTGGCAAGTTTCTATCGTAAGTTCATAAGGAATTTTAGTGAGATCTACACACCTATGTTGGACACAAGAAAAAAGGCAATTCATCCTTTCTGTTGGATTGAAGCGGCAGAGAAAAGCTTCCAGATCTTGAAGAAGAAGATCACTGAAAGACTAATTTTGAGGTTACCTGATTTTAACAAACTTTTCCAAGTTCATTGTGATGCTAGTGGTACAGCCATTGGGGCCATACTCAGCCAGGAAGACAAACCGGTTGCTTATTTCAGTGAAAAGTTGAATGAAAACAAGCAGAAGTACTCATCTTACGATAAGGAGTTATATGCTGTCGTCCAAGCATTGCAGCATTGGAGACACTATTTGCTCATTAATGAATTTGTTTTGTTTTCTGACAATTATGCATTGGAATACATTATGCAGTAGCATAAGCTGAACCACAAGCATGCAAATTGGGTTTAGTACTTGCAGAGCTTCACGTTCGTGTGGAAGCATATTAGTGGACAAGCCAACAAGGTAGCAGATGCGTTAAGCAGGAGAGCTTTTCTCTTGCAGGAGAGCATGATACAAGTGTTGGGTTTTGAACACCTAAAAGACTTGTATCAGACAGATGTGGATTTCAAGGAGGCTTATGAAGCCTACCAGAATCCTTTGTTGAGGAACAATAGTCCATGGCTAGAATATAACTTATAGGAGAAGCTACTATTTTAAGGAGGACAATTATGTATTCCCGATTTTTCGTTGAGGGAGAACATCCTTTGGGAGAAGCACAACGGTGGTCTTGCCAGACATTTCAGCATTGATAAGACCTTAGATCAGCTCAGTCACTTTTATTACTGGCCAAAGATGCGAAGGGATGTGCAACGATTTGTAACTAGATGTAAAGTGTGTCAGTTAGTGGAAGGACATAGTCAGAATATGGGACTCTACACACCACAGACTATTCCGAGTAGACTGTGAAACTCAGTCAGCTTGGACTTTGTCTTGGGTCTACCAAGAACACAACGAGGTTATGACTCTGTGATGGTGGTAGTAGACCGATTCTCAAAGATGGCACATTTCATCCCCTGTAAGAAAACCAGTGATGCCACTCACATAGCACACTTGTTTTTCATGGAGATAGTCATGCTGCATGGCCTACCTAATTCCATTGTTTCTGAAAGGGACGTGAAATTTATAGGACACTTCTGACGCACCTTGTGGAAGAAGTTGGACACAAAGTTCAGTTTCAGCTCCGCTTATCACCCATAGACCGATGGACATACGAAGGTGGTGAACAGGAGCTTGGGAATGTTGGGTGTGGAGCTTGATTATCTTCTATATTCCGAGGTTTCAATCTGATGTATACCCCAGGAAGATTATACACCCCTCCATGCGGGGGGGCTAATCCCCCCCGACTAGGGGGTCCGAGGGCCAACGGTCCCCAGGCAGGGGTTTGGGGGCAGCGCTCCCGAAGCTAAAAATAGATGTAAAATTGCCTTGGAAAAATCTAGTAATTTCTAGTCAATCTAGGCTGTTCATTAGGTGGATGGTCTGACGGTAGAATTTATGGCTAGTTTACGGTTTTTTTCCCTAGAAGGCAACCCCTCACTATATATCAGGGAATTGTATTGCGTCTATGTAGATCTGTATTCTGAGTGAGGAAGAGAGAGGAGATTGAGAGCAAAGAGGGAGTTACAACGGATCTTCTATAGGTTGTATCTCTTCAATTTGCTGGATAATATAATAACAAAAGGACTGGCTGTTTCTCCGTGGACGTAGCCCAAACTGGTTGAACCATGTATATCTGTGTCTCTCTTGTTTTATGTGTTTTTTTTGTTTATATTTCTGCAATATTTATGTGTTCCATTGCTCTGTAATATATAATTTTCTAACAATTGGTATCAGAGCCGAAGGTCTATTTGGCTGATAAACTCGCAAGAGAGAAGGGTTCCTGATTCGAGTGGGAGCAATGGCAGAAGATGGTAGGTTTGGGATCGAAAAATTCAACAGCCAAAACTACCAACTGTGGAAGATGCAGATGGAAGATTATTTGTATCAGAGAGATTTGTACCTACCATTGAGCGGAAAGACAAAGAAGCCGACGAGTATGACAGACACAGAATGGGATATTCACGATAGAAGGGCACTTGGAATGATACGGCTGTGCCTAGTGGCATCGGTAGCATTTAATATTTCAAAGGAAACAACAACAGAGGGTTTAATTTCGGCATTGGCCAAACTATATGAAAAACCCTTGGCCTCAAATAAGGTATTTCTTATGAAGTGTTTATTTAATATGAAGATTTCAGAAGGTGGATCTATTGCAGACCATTTAAAGGATTTTAGTACAGTTACAAGTTAGTTAAGTTCTATAGGGGTAAATTTTGATGATGAAGTTAGGGCTCTGTTATTTCTATGCTCATTGCGAGAAAGTTGGAATGGCTTAGTTATGGCCATTAGTAACTCTGTCTCTGGATCTAGTACTTCAAAGTTTAATGATGTTGTCGGTGCAATCCTTAGCAGGGAAATGCGACACAAAAGCTCCAGTGAGACATCAAGAAATGCTTTGACTGCAGAGACTAGGGGAAGAAAAATGGAAAGAGGAAAGTGCCCAGGATATCGCAGTAAGTCAAGAGAAGGTAGATCCAAGTCTAGATCAAGGATAGTGTGCTGGAAATGTGAGAAGAAAGGACACCTGAAGAAAGACTGCAAGTCTCGAAAGGGAAAAGAAGGAGACATGCAGCAAGAAAACAATCATGAAGCGAATGTAACAGGTGATGTGTTGCAAGATGCTTTGATTCTTTCATTAGAAAATATTATCGATGCCTGGGTGGTAGATTCAGGGGCCTCATTCCATGCCACACCTAATAGGAAACATTTTCATGATTATGTTCGAGGAGATTTTGGACAGGTTAGATTGGGTGATGATAAAGCCTGTAAAATCATTGGAATGGGTACAATTTTCATAAAATAGTAGAATGGAAATCAATGGCTATTGAAGGAGGTTAGGCATGTTCCAGATCTGAAGAAAAAACTGATTTCAAAAGGGCAGTTGGGAGGTGAAGGTTGCGTAACTACTTTCACAAATAAAACTCAGAAGGTCACTAAAGGATCCCTGGTAATAGTGAAAGGAGAAAAGGTTGGTACATTGTACTTATGCAATGGTATTTCTAATTCTGTTAATGCTTTAACCTCTACAGGAGAAGATACAACATTGTGGCATCATAGGCTCGGGCACATGAGTGAGAAGGGGATGCAGATTCTTCACTCATGAAATTTGTTGCCAGGTTTGAAGCATGTTGATTTAAAATTCTATGAGAATTGTGTTTATGGAAAACAGAAGAGAGTCAGATTCCTTAGAGTTGGGAAAGAAAAGAAGAGTGAAAAATTAGAGCTTGTGCATACAGATGTATGGTGACCTACTCAGGTATCATCTATTGGTGGCTCTTTTTATTATGTTACTCTTATTGATGATGCAACAAGAAAAACCTAGATTTATTGTATTCGAAATAAATCTGATGTATTTGATACTTTCAAGAAATGGAAAGCTTTGGTTGAAAATGAGACAGGAAAAAGGTTGAAGTGTATCAGATCAGATAATGGAGGTGAATATTGCAGCAAAGAGTTTGATAGGTATTGTTCAGAGAATGGAATTCGCAGAGAGAAGACAGTTCCTGGAACACCACAAGAAAATGGTGTGTCAGAAAGGATGAACAGGACAATCATGGAGCGTGCAAGGTGCATGAGATTGCATGCAGGATTGCCTTTACAATTTTGGGCAGATGCTGTAGACACTGTTGTTTATATAATAAACAGAGGGCCTTCAAGTTCCTTGGATGGTGGTATTCTAGAGGAGGCATGGAAACGTAAAAAGGTAAACTACTCATTTTTAAAAACTTTTGGTTGTGAAGCCTTTATCCACATTAATAAAGAAAATAGAACAAAGCTTGAGGCAAAATCAAAGAAATGTACCTTTATTGGATATGGTGTTAATGATTCTGGTTATCGCTTATATGATTATGAAAATCACAAAATCATTAGGGACAAAGATGTAATATTCAATGAAAAGGTCTTGTATAAGAATCAGTTGCAGGAAAAGAAACAGGAAAAAGAAAACAGAGAATACACAGTGCTTGACGATATCATAGGAAAAGTGATGGTGCCTGAAAATCATAATGATCAACAGCTAGAACAACAACCACAACAGCAACAAGCACCTCAAACACTTGAAAGTGGTGTTAGAAGATCTACCAAGATAAGTAGACCCCCTGGACGATACTCTCCTTCATTATATTATGTATTGTTAACTAATTCTGGTGAACTAAAATGTTATGAAGAAGCATTGCAGGTAGAAACCAGGAAGAAGTGGGAGAAAGCCATGAAAGTAGAGATGGACTCCTTAGCACACAAGCAAACTTGGGACTTAGTCAGGTTGCCTGCAAGTAAAACAACATTGCAGAATAAATGGGTTTACAAGTTGAAGGAAGAAGATGGAGGTGGAAAAAGGTATAAAGCTAGACTTGTGGTAAAAGGGTTTGCACAGAAAAAGGGTATAGACTTTGATGAGATACTTTCTCCTGTTGTGAAAATGACTTCAATTAGAACTATTCTAAGTCTAGTAGCAGCTGAAGATTTGCATCTTGAACAGTTAGATGTAAAGACAACCTTTCTCCATGGGGATTTGGAGGAAGAGGTATATATGAAATAGCCACAATGATATGAGGTAAAAGGGAAGGAGAAACTAGCGTGTAGGTTGAAGAAGAGCTTGTATGGCTTAAAACAAGCTCCAAGGCAATGGTATCTAAAATTTGACAGGTTTATGTCTGAAAAAGGTTATACTAGATGTCACTCTAGCCATTGTGTTTATCTCGAAAGGCAAAATGATGGCAGCTATATTATATTGTTATTTTATGTAGATGACATGCTTGTTGCAGGTTCTAACATGCAGAAAATAAATGTGCTCAAAAGGAAATTGGCAAACTCCTTTGCAATGAAGGATTTGGGTGTTGCAAAACAAATTCTTGGTATGAGAATAACCAGAGACAGGAAGAATCACAAATTAACATCTCAAAGTGAGTACATAGAAAAGGTGTTGAAAAGGTTTAATATGCAGAATGCAAAACTAGTTGGTATACCTTTGGTTAGCCATTTCAAATTATGTAAGGAGGCATGTCCCAAGACTCAGGAAGAAATGGCTCATATGTCTAAAGTTCCATATGCATCAGCAGTTGGAAGCTTAATGTATGCAATAGTCTGCACAAGGCTTGATATTGTACATGCAATGGGAGTTGTAAGAAGGTACATTAACAATCCAGGAAAATAACATTGGATGGCGGTGAAGTGGATTCTTAGGTATTTGAGAGGTACCACAAATCAAACATTATGTTTTGGTGGTTCAAACATTTCTCTACAGGGATATGTTGATGCAGATATGGCAGGTGACAAAGATAATAGGAGGAGCACTATAGGATATGTATTTACTATAGGTGGAACAACTGTCAGTTGGGTTTCAAAAATCCAAAGTGTTGTTGCACTTTCAACAACAGAAGCAGAGTATGTTGCTGCTACAGAGGCTAGTAAAGAAATGATTTGGTAAGAAGCAGGAGTTGGGTAGGTTATACAGTGATAGCCAAAGTTCCATACATCTTGCAAAGAACTCTGCATTTCATTCCAAGAATAAACATATACAGCTCAAGTACCATTTCATACGGTCAACATTGAAAGATGGACAGTTGAAGCTGGAAAAGATACACACCAGCCAGAATCCTGCAGATATGTTAACAAAAGTTGTAACCAGGGAGAAACTGTGAATCTTCTCAGTTTCAATTGGTCTTCAAGTATGATGAAGAAGATGAGAAACAACCAAGTCCAAAGTGGAGTTATTGTCTAGCAAATGAAGCAGTGGTAGAGTTGCTATAATTAGTCTCCAAGCGGGAGATTGTTGGGGCTGGAGCCTTATTATCTTTTGTATTCAAAGGTTTCAGCCAGATGTATACCCCAGGAAGATTGTACACCCCTCCACGCGGGGGGGCTAATCCCCCCCAATTGGGGGGTCCGGGGGCAACGCCCCCGAAGCTAAAAATAGATGTAAAATTGCCTTGTAAAAATCTAGTAATTTCTAGTCAATCTGGGCCATTCATTAGGCGGATGATCTGACGGTAGAAGTTATGTTTAGTTTAGGGTTTTTTTCCCTAGAAGGCAACCTGTCACTATATAAGAGGTAATTGTATTTCGTCTATGTAGATCTTTATTCTGAGTGAGGAAGAGAGGAGATTGAGTGTTACACTAAAAAATGTCACCATGACTATTTACAATTAGGATGACTCTATCAACAGTCATACTACCCTCTTAGGCAAGTCTTATGCCTCTGCTCTCCATGTCAAACTCCAAAAAAGAGAGAAAGTCTTTCAAAATGTATTTATCTCTGGGGACGCAGCTTCTCTCAACCTTATCTGCGGGGACGCACCCAAGGTTCACAAAGGTTGTGTCTTTGGACGCTCTGTATGTAAAGATGCAGGTGCGTCCCCCTGAAAAGGTTAAAATGCGCAAGTTTCATCTTTAAAAAGTCACTTGTGGTTATTTCTAGAGCATTCTAGAAGGTTGTTCGACGTGTATTGAGCGCCTCCAGATGGTTCATGCACTCCTACCAAAGAGGAACTTATCCCATCAATAGGGGAGCTATCCCATCCAAAGAGGGGACTATCCCATTGATGGTGGACCTGATTAAATTCCTCTTGAACACTATAAATGCAGGCATTGGGCCAGAAGGAGAGGAGGTTGAAAGCTATACATTTCTAAGGGTAAACGCTGCAGGAATTAGGACTCCCATTTAGAAGCTTGTGAGGAGAGATTGCCATATTTGCTTGTTCTATTTGGAAGTGGGTGAGCTTTGTCAAAGTAAAGGAAGACTCTTGTGGACCCTGGAAGGAGCTTGCACAACACCAAGGCTCAGGTTGTAATGGTTCCTTTTGATTACCTTTAATGCAAATTGGTCCATTCTTCTCAATAGCTTCTTGTTTATGAGTTATTTCATGTACTCCTTGGTCTATATGTTGAATATGCTTTGTTTTATGTTATAATCAGGTGCTATTTAATTGTTTGACTGTTGGTGATTGCAGGTTTTGGAGAAAAGGAGGAGCTCATCCAGATCAACAAAGCTTGGACTTCTACAACAGCGTTTGGACAAAGGTAAGAACGAAACACTTGACTTCTCATATCATAATGCATGTTTAGAGAAGGATAGCTCTAGTTTGTTTTGTTTGTCATTAGAATGTCTTAGACTTCTAGGAAGGTCGGTTGTGTCCGCACTTTTGACTGATTCCGTGTGAGAAATTGGCGACTCCGCTGGGGATTCCATTAATGAGAAAAGTCTTTTCCTTTGTGTGAACTTTGCTTTGAGAAAATTGGTTTATTTTTCTGTTTTTGGCTCTGTGACTTTGTCTGTGGGTGGGTTAGCTTAGGATTAGATTCATTTTGGTTTTTCTTGAGTTTTTCAGTAGGACACACCCTCTGAGTGCTGCACAGTGCATCCCTAGACGCACTTTTGCTGTGTGCACAGAGCGGGCCCGCACCTGTGCTAATGGGTTGCCTGCGTCCCCTGCTAAAATTTGAAAAAATTCCTTTTTTTGCATTTTTTGCTCTTAGATTTTGTTTTTTCTTAGTTTTTACTGCCCAGATTCATTAGTCCCTTGTCAAAAATCTTCACCTGAACTTGTTTCGATAGCATTGAGTGTTTTAGTGGATTTCATCGAAGTATAAGCCCTAGGGTTTGATTTTGAGTAGGTCTTGTAGTGACTTTGGTGGTAGAAGTTGTCAAGCCTTAGATCTCTCTGGTTTTGTCAGCATTCTAAGAAGTCAGACCTGTCATAAAGTCTACCTGTGAGAGCAACTTACCATTGAGTTGTCTCTTGGGCCAATTTCGAAGTGCTTGTTGTTTAAGTCTTGAATTCCATTTTACAAAAAGAACAAAAAGATTTGAGTTTTGTTTTGACTAGTCTTTTGATTCTGCATTAGCTGGTCCTTGATTTGATTTTGATCAAGTAAAACAACCTAGAATCATCTTTGTGAGCTTTTGCCTTGTTAGGTTTGCTTAGAGTAATTTCTCTTTTGATTTGCTTGTGAGTCAAGTTTTCATAGTTTTTGTAGCTTTTGGGTTTGTTTTTTGTTAAGATAGGTTTATATGCTTTATTAAAAAGAGAAAATACAAAAACATCTCCTTTGAAAAGTTTTGTTTCAAGTAGCTTTGAAAAGTTTTGAAAGAAAAAGAGTTTTTTCGTGCACGTAAAGAGTGGTCATGTTTGCATGCTTGAAAAGAAAAAGAGAATTGTTTCTTTGATTGTCTTTTCTAAGGAAGTTGTTTTCTCTAAAATTTGCATTCTCTCAACTCTCTTAGTTAAGAATTTCATTGAAAAAGGAAAGTAGCGTAAATCATCTTAGGTGCATCTTTTTAGTGGTTTGAGTCGAGTCTACACACCATTGGTTTCACTTCCACTACCTTTTGTCTTTAAAGAAAAACCATAAAAGTAACGCTTAAAGTAAAATCGACGTAGTAACTTTTATTTACTAGGGCTCTGAAACACCAATTTAGATCAGGCTAGTGTCTTGGAGTAGGTGAGTAATTAACTCTCCAAGACAACAAAACCAAACAAGTAGCTTATCTTGTGATAGAATAAATCCAATTGTCTCACTTGTACTCTGGGAAAGCTCCTCTTAAAGGAGAAGCACGAGCTCGTGTCCGAACCAGTGAGGGGATCAATCCCCCCTCGTTGGGAACGACGCCAGACACGCACGTATTACAAACGGTAAACCTCGGATTAACCATTGTCGAGGAACCAGGGGTCACTTGTCGGTAAACCTTGGATTATTGTCAAGGAGCCGGCAAGGGGATTGAGCTTGCTACTCTGCCCTTGCGTGCTGTCGGAGTTTAGACTGTTCCCCCAGGTGCATTTGTTGCGGTTGGTAACCTTAGTGACCATTATCTTTAGGATTCTACCGAGGTGACGGTGGAGGGAAGATCCCACTATACCTGGAGCAGACGTCGGCTAGACTCACTTGGATTTTCTGGGGGGTTCACTTCACTCGAGACGGTTAAAGTGGAGGAACTTGGTCCAGTCTATTCATTAAGCAGGTTGCCGGGGTAACTGTTCCACCCGCCACTTCTGTACTGAATCCAGCGAGGTTGGGCTTCATCACCAACTAGCGCTTTCGGTCTGGAAGGCTACTGTTTGTGTTTGGTTTGACGCCCTAGATTCTTTAGGCGTGTGATTCAAATTTGTTTGGTTCTTTAGAGACTTTAGGTGGTTTGATTTGAAATTTTATTTTGTTTTCGTGTGTAGTAGTTAAAAGTTTTTAGCTGTGGCGGAATTACCGAGACAGTCCCGTAGACTTCGGGGCCAATCTCCTGAAGTTGTTTCTGTGGCCGAATTGTTGAGAAGATCCCGTAGACTTAGGGGATCACCTCCTCGAGACGATCCAGGTAATCTAGAAGGTTTAAAGGTCCTTGTAACTCCTCCTAGTGGCAGTAGAGTAGGTTCACCTGAAGAAGGAGAATCTTCCTTGGTGGTCCATCCAGATTACCAAAGTTTAGAGACAGGTTATAATCCCGAAGCTGTTACAGTTTCTGAGCTTGTTGGTAGTTTTTCGTCTGCTAGTGATACAGGCGAAGAACCAGAAATATCTGAACCTGTTACTCTGACTTCTAGTGTTCCTGATTCACCGAGAATCGAAAGAATTATCACTGAAAATCTTCCTACTGGTTTGATTGCTATTGAAGAACTTGTTCCAGAGGAAGAAATAGGCGTCTATAATCGTGAGGATCAACTTACCCTTGATCTAAGAGAGCGTGAATCTATCTTTTACAGTCCTCCTAGAAGTACTACTTGGTACCTTTCGTTAACCAATTATTTAGACAACTTTGGGCTGGGTTTTTCTACACCTCGTACTCCTTTTCCACCTGGAGGTATTCATACTCCTGTAAATATGTCTGTTCAGTCGTCCGTGTTTACGCAAAGTCCTGAATCTTTCTTACACGGCGGTCCTTCTGTTCCCACTGGGTATCAATCTCTTTCTGGTACCTTTGCGGGGGCATCTCCTCAACCCGTTGATCATGGGTTATTAGTTGGAAACAGTGGTAATGTACCATTGGGTGTAGGAGACATTTACATGATGTCAGGTTCAGTTCCTGTTTCCCAACCTCAAGGTGGCCAATTACCGCCTGGGGGGCAGCCTCAGTTAATGCCTGGGGGGCAACCTCAAGGTACTTCATTCGTGTCTGGGGGGCAACCTCAAGGTCAGTATGCTCCTATGGGGCAATACATACCTCAAGGTCAACCCCAGCCTCAATATTTACCCCAAGGTCAACCTCAGTATCAATATCAACCTCAAGGATGGCAACCTCAAGGATGGCAACCCCAAGGGTATCAACCCCAAGGGTATCAACCTCAAGGATACCAACCTCAAGGTCAAGGTCAACCCCAGTATCCGTATTTACCTCAAGGTTATCAACCTCAAGGTCAATACTCAAGTCAAGGTTATCAACCACCTCAAGGTCAATCATATGGTCAAGGTATGGGAACTGCACCTTACAGTTATCAATCCTATCCTCAATCCGGCTACAGATCTCAGTATCCTCAACTTGTTACGGGTCAATACCCTGGAATGTTAGTGTGGGAACCGTCACAGGGTCAACAGATGTTGCAGCCAAGTATACAGTCGATACCTCAAGCTGGACAACCCGTAGTTTCTGGTCCACCCAGCAACCGCAACCTGTCCAGTCAAGTGTTCAAACTTCTGTAACTTCGGTAGTTACTCAGCCGCCAATTGCACCTAATACTCCATCTCAAATGGCTGCTGCAACTACCGCCACATCTACCATACTTACTTCTGGAGTATCGACGGCTCCGGTTTCTACTGTCTCTGTAACCACTCCTCAGACATCTTTACCGTTGTCCGGATCTACGATTCAAACCACGGTCCAGATGCCTGTAGGCCAGCCTGGTATAAGTACGGTTGTCACTACTCAACCTCAATTTGTTCAACCTCCCTACCAGGGACAGTATCAACCTGGGCAAGTTGTCCAACAACCGGTTTACCAGTATCAACCGTATCCTGGGTACACTTATCAACAACCTCAGCAACCCCAGTACGGTCCGGTTAATCCTGGTTTTCCAGGAGGATATAATATCCCAAATGCAACTCCTGTTCCTAGTTATCCTGTATATCCTCCTCCTGGGGCCGGTATTGTGACCCAGAGTTTTAGAGATCCTAACCGACAGTTACCGTTTATCGCAACTTTGGATTTACCAGACTTGACGCGCCTAACGAATGATCCAATTCAATATCTTCCGTTCTGGCCGCCAATGCCAAATAAGTTGCCCAGCGATATACACAAGTTAGAAGGTAAGTCTGGGGAGGATCCGTCCAATCACGTGATGACTTACCACCTCTGGTGTGCTTCAAATTCTATCTCGGATGATTCGATCCGCTTACATCTTTTCCAGCATACACTCATTGGTCTCGCGGCCAAGTGGTACATTGAGTTACCACGGGCCTCTTTTTACAATTTTAGCCAGTTAGCTACCTCGTTCTTAACTCACTTTCAGTTGCCGGTCAGATACGATAACGGCACGGAGTTATTAACTTCACTAAAACAATCAACCTCCACGTATATTTCCGATCACATTCATGAGTGGAGACGTCGAAGAAGGCTAGTGAAAGTTTTTATCCCGGACCAAATCTTAGCTGAATGGTTTGTTAAATCATTATTACCAAGGATTACTGAAGATGTAGCTAAGGACGGAGTAGTTACTGAGGAGCAAGTCATTGCTCAGGCGCAATACCTTGACTTAGTTTACACTCAGTCGGGTACATTACACGAGAAGATTCTGGATCTTCCAAAGTCGAATCAAATCGCTGCTGCTCCTTCGGGATCTCATGCCGCTGATGGTATGATAGGTATCGTGAATACAAAGAGCAAGAAGAAGTCTTCCAAGGCTTCAACTACTCCTATTATCACTTTGCCTGATTCCCCGACAGGAGAGTCTTCTCCTGAACTTACCGCCGATATTCACGCTGTAGAGTCATCTACGGCCAAATCAAAAAACGGCGGAAAGAAGAAAGGAAAGAAGAAGGCTAAAGCAGACAAGGCTCCGAAGGAGAAAACAGAAAAGTCGGAAACCAATGACGAAAAGCGCAAACCTTGATATCCTTGTCTTATTTGTGAAGAGGATCATTTTACGAGAGATTGCCCTCATTGGGCCGAGGTTGTGAAAATAGTCAAAGGTTCTCCCACTCCTGCTGTGTTAAAAAATCCATTTCCGGAGCAGGAGAATAAGATGATAGGTTCTTCCTCGAATGCCAGTGAAGAACCCATTTCGATGATGTCTCATGTGAGGATTGCGACTCGATCGCATGATTATGGTAGTAAGAATCCTGTTGATGGTAAGGAAGCAGAATCTTCTCACTCTAACCCATCAACCTCAGTTCCTGGTTCCGATCCACTACAGATCGAGAAACCTAACCCGGACTTAGTAATTAAACCGCCCGCCAAGGGTGTACTTCGCAGGTCTGCTTTCAATCCACATGCGAGAGCGGCCCAGAATTACAACATTGTTGAGGACTTAGTTGTTTCACCCTCAGCAATGTCGGCGTTAGAAGTGCTGCAATCATGCCCAACACAACGAAAATTGCTTTTGTCGGCTATAGGAGCTGTTGATGTTCAGGACTCGAATCTAATAATCTTCGATCTAGAAAATAGTACACCACGTCTCCCCCATCAAATGGCTTTCCAAATTCCAGTGATAGTAAAAAACAGGCCTATTCATAGGACTGTGATTGATGAGGGAGATTCTACGTGTATTATGTCGATTCAATGTTGGAGATCCCTTGGTTCTCCTTCGTTGAACCAATCCCCCACCATCCTTAAGGCCTTTGATGGCCGTGGGTTCCGTCCGTTTGGTATTCTACAGGAATTGCCTATAGGGGTAGAAGGTAAAACCGTTAGTCTGGATGTGGAAGTGGTTGATGCCCCTCTAGACTACAACCTTCTTTTGGGTCGAAGTTGGTCATATGCTATGACAACGATCGTTTCATCGGTCTTCAGAGTAATTAAGTTTCCACATAATGGTAAGATCGTGACTATTGATCAGCTGACATACTTTTCATCCGACCCAGCCTCTTCAGAGAGTATCCAGCATGTCGGTAAGACGACAATCCCTTATAGGGACGTTGGTGTAGGTTTAGTTAAAGATTCTGGTTTACTGGGAACTTTTCCTCTCCCTCCACTCAGTGTAGGACCTTCATTTGCAACAATTCATATGATTACATCAGAAAATATTATTTATGATGATCCTTGGATTGTCCCATCTGACTCTAAGATAGACTCATTCGGTGATGCTATGCCCTTGAGTCCATATGAAATTGCTTATGAAGATCTCATGTCTTTTACCGACTCTCATTCAACCGAGATCGACCAAATGAATGTGGTCAGTGAAGAATCACTTTTCACCTCAACCTTAGAATGGATAGCGTTTCCCGAAGTCGTGTCATCTGACGAACAACTTCACGAAATCCTAAGTGTAGACGATCTACCATGGGAGGATCTCTGTTGGCATTATGATTCAAGTGTTGTCCTTGATGGAAACTCACTCAGAGGTTGGTACAGGTGCTCAGAGGTTGGTACAGGTGATGGCAACTTAATCAGAAGATAGATCTTAGTACAGCATGCCAAGGAAGTTCATATACGCAGGTCCGTTAAGCCCAAGTAGCGTGTACACGCTAGTTGGATTCAGAAAAAGCGCGTGTATGTGGAAAAGTACCTTTGGTCCATGGTGGTTAGTCCTTGGAAGTTGTGCCTATGGTTTCGGACCATTGTGTCTCGACGGGCGTGTCGATCTCTAGTTTTGAAGTTGATGGTATTATGTTACTATGGTTTTGGCTCTTGGTATTGAGCAAGGCCTAAGGCTATATAAGGAGAAGAAGATCATTAGGCAAATTCATCTTTGACAAGGCTTGAATATCTAAGAGAGAAAGAGATCTGATATGCAGGTTCTGGGTTGCTTGATCTAAGCCAAGGAGAGATCACATCGGTTGATGGAAGACTAGATCTAAGGATAGATCGGGATCTAATGGTTTGAAATGCACTATCATGATATGGTTGATTATGCGTATTTCTAGATCTACATATTGTCGCAATGTTATGTTCTGGGTCTAACTGATGTCTGGTACAGCTGCAAATTAAGAAAGTTTATTTTTAGATCTGTACGCAGGTTGGCTTCGGTAAAAGCGCGTGTATACGCGGGTTATGCTCATTGAAGTAGCGTATATCTCTTAAAGCTTGATTTTTGGGTTTGCAGTTGGATCTGACTGTTATTGCAGAGTTCTGTAGACTGCTTTGTGTTCTGGCATCTGGTGATTGACAGGGTTCAGTGGTTCAGTGATTCAAAGCTTGATAATACTAGTATTGGTTGTTTTATGCTTCAATGATCTGTTGTGAAAGTTGAATGAATTGAGGTCTACAGATTGTAATGTTGTGCTTCAGGAATATCCAGTCTGAAAATGTATGAAAGGTGGTACCTGAAGGAAAGAAGATTGTAGGTCAGCACCTACGTACTAGTATCTTGGCTAGTACAAGAGCAAAGGGGGTTGGAGCTCCCTTCCAAGGAAGTTTGGAGAACGAGAGAAGGTTGTAGCCTTCTGCAGGTTGTAGCCTGCGTACTGGTATAAGGCTGCACCAGTACAAAAGATTGTAAACTGAAGTTTCTTATTAAAGAAAGATAGAGACAACTTGCAGCAGGTGGTTTTCACCCACATTGGGTTTCCACCTTATATCTTGGTGTTCATGTGTGTGGTTTTTGGTCTGTTCTGTTATACTGCATCTGCTTACTATTAATGTGGTTAACAATGTCCTGATGAACTTAACTGAAGAATAAGCTAACTAAATTATGAGTTTTCTACTTATACGATGTTTTATTTAGTCACAGTAGCGTGTACACGCTGATTCACTTAACTGAAGTAGCGTATATGTTTCTGAGCATTGAAAAAGTTTGATTGATCTGATAATACTGATTCACCCCCCCTCTCAGTATTATTTCCAACAATTGGTATCAGAGCAGGTCCTTCAGAGAAGCTTGATCGCTTGAAGGAATATCATTCATCATGAGCAACTACGAGAAAGAAGCATCAATCAGGCCACCGATTTTTGATGGAACAAATTTCAATTATTGGAAGGTAAGAGTTACTGCATATCTTCAATCTCTTGGTACAGAACTTTGGAACATTGTAGAAACAGGCTATGCTTTTCCTTCAGCTACTCCTACAGATCCAGCTGAGAAAAAGCAGTATGAAACAAATGCAAAAGCAGTCAGTACTCTATTAGGAAGTATATCCCAAACAGAGTTCATGAAGGTCATGCACTTCAAATCAGCAAAAGAGATATGGGACAAAATGATCACTAGCTATGAAGGAGATGAACAGGTAAAGCAAGCTAAACTTCAAACTCTCAGGATTCAATATGAGACTCTCAAGATGTATAATGATGAAAGTGTGGCTAATTATTTTCTTCGGGTAGATGAGATTGTTAATTGTATGAAAAATTTGGGTGAAGAAATAAAAGAGACTATAGTAGTTCAAAAGATTCTAAGATCATTATCCCCCAAGTTTGAATCTAAAGTATCTGCAATAGAAGAAAAGGAAAATCTTCGTGTTCTCACTATGTCTCAGCTACATGGAATTCTAACTGCTTATGAAATGAGAAAGGGAGGTCCATCAGACAGAAGGGAAGCTGCTTTTAAGGCATCAGGAAAAGAAGATTACTATGAAGCAAGCCATGTTCCAGAAGAAGAGGAAGAAGAATCAAATTTTGTCAGAAATCTCCAAAGGGGTTCTGGAAGGTTCAGAGGTAAGCTACCTTTCAAATGCTTTGCTTGTGGAAGAGTAGGTCATTATGCTGCAAAATGTCCTTATAAGGATAAAGGAAAAGAACCTGCTAGATGGAACAAGAAACAAAGTGCAAATAAGAAAAGTTACTACACCCATGAAGATAGTGATGGCTTATCAAACAGTGATGAAGATGAACAAGGTAATAAATATAAGCTGTTAATGGCATTTGAAGATGATGATTATGAGGATGCTGTAGATGTGGATAATCTCTATAATGAAATTACTAGACTCAAGAGATGCATAGAAGAAAAGAATGTGATCATTGATACTTTGCAATTTCAAATTGATGAAAAGGAAAAACATCTTGAAAAACTAGAAGGTGAAATTGTTGGTCTCAGAAAAGAAATTGAGAAAACAAAAGCTATTAATCTTAAGTTTGTCAAAGGATCTGAAACTTTGGATGAGATTATCAATGTGTAGCGGTCTCCTCTAAACAAGACAGGTTTGGGTTATAATGGAGAAACTTCTCAAGCATCCACCTCAAAAAGTTATCTTGATGCAGCAAGAAGAAATGAGCAGAAGAACAATGAAGATAATCAGGTAAAGCAGGGACGAATTACAAACAGAAACTATCAGGGACAATCCTTCTTAAGGGTGAACAAAAGCTACAACCAACCACAGGTAAAATCTTCTCAGTTTAGCTCAAGAATAGATGAAAATAGAAACTACAATCAGTTGGCTGGTAGATTCAATAACCGCAGAAGCTTCTTCAATGGACAATGCTTTTCTTGCCATAACTTTGGTCACAAAGCAGCTCAATGTGTTGCATATAAAACAATCATGACTAGGGAAGCTCAAAAACAAAGAAGTATGACAGGGATTACAAAAAGGACCTATAACAACTTTTCGGTTCTTGAAAATGAAGTTGAATGTTCTATTTGCAATAATTTTGGTCATAAAGACTCTGAATGCAGGAGCAGGTTTCAGGAGAAAAAGGAACAAGCCACAAGCACCAAAACATGGAGAATAAAAGAATCACAACCAGAAAGATGTGGGATAGCCTTTTATGCAGAAGGTCAAGAAAGTCTATGGTACATTGACAGCGGATGTTCGAAGCATATGACAGGGGACAAAGAAAAGCTTGAGTCATATACCGCATTAGAAAAGGGGAAGAAAGTTTCTTTCGGGAACGATATCTCTGCAGCCATAAAAGGAAAAGGTGTTGCTCCGTTGAAAGAAGAGGTCAAAGCAGGAAATGTTTTATATGTTGATGGATTGAAGCATAATCTTCTCAGTGTCAGTCAGATGTGCGATCAAGGAACTGAGGTAATATTTAGATCAAATGGATGTTGTGTTCGCGATCTTGATACAGGTAAAAAAGTGATCAAAGGAAGAAGGACTCCAAATAATCTATATATCTTTGAGGAAAGACAACAATGCTACTTAAGCAAGGATGATGAACATTGGCTATGGCATCGAAGGTTGGGACATCTAAGTTTTTCACAAATAAGGAAAGCATGCAAATATCAGGCAGTTCGTGGTCTTCCAGATATCAAAATTCCAGACAATACCATATGCAAATCTTGTCAATTTGGAAAGCAAACCAGAACTAACTTTCCAGAAAAGGAAGGATCAGCTAGCATGCCTCTCGAGCTAGTCCATACAGATGTATGTGGTCCATTTAGGAAGAGGACACCTTGAGGAGAAGAATATCTGATATTATTCATTGATGATTTCTCCAGATTTGTTTGGTTAGGGCTCATGAAGCACAAAGATGAAGCATTCGAAAAATTCAAATCCTTCAAAGCCTTGGTTGAAAATGAATCAGGACACAAAATTAAGTGCCTCAGATCTGACAGAGGTGGGGAATTTACCTCAAACGAATTTTTCGATTTCTGTGAAGAACATGGGATAAGAAGAGAATTCTCTACAGCTAGAACTCCTCAACAAAATGGGGTTGCGGAAAGAATGAACAGAACAATCCAACAAATGGCTCGTGCAATGCTTGATGAATCAGGTACTCCCGCAACCTTCTGGGGTGAAGCTGCACATGCTGCGGTTATTATTCTCAACAAAACAAATGTCCGAGTAAACAGCACTCAAACACCTCATGAGCTCTGGAGTGGTGAGACTCCTTCGGTGAAGCACTTCAAAATCTTTGGGAGCAAATGTTATATTAAAAATACTGATGAGCAACTTGGCAAACTTGAACCAAGAGCAGATGAGGGCATTCTTCTTGGTTACTCTCCATATAGCAAAGCATACAAGTGCTACAATAAAAGACTTGGCAGAATTGTTGACAGCATTGATGTAGTGATTGACGAGAAGGGATATATTCCTAGGCAAGTTCATCATGAAGACATTGAAGAAGATGAAGGTTACCCCCAAAGGCGGAATGATGAAGAAGAAGAGCCTCAAGAAGAAGAAGAATCTCAAGAAGAACCAGAGGAGCAGACAAGAATAGAAGAGAAGACTCCATCCAGATATGTTCAAAAGAATCATCCAGAAACTCAGATTGTGGGGCAGAAAGAAGCAGGAGTACAAACAAGAAGGACACTTGCAGAAGCTTCAAGCTACTTGGCATTACTCTCCTCCATTGAACCACAAAATGTGAAAGAGGCATGCAAAGATGAATGTTGGGTCAAAGCAATGGATGAAGAACTTGAGCAAATCGAAAAGAACAACACTTGGGAATTAGTTCCTAGACCAAAAGATAAGAATGTAATAGGAACAAAATGGGTCTTCAAGAATAAATTAAATGAAAATGGAGAAGTAATTAGAAACAAGGCCAGACTTGTTTGTAAAGGATATGCACAGCAAGAAGGAATAGATTTTGAAGAGACCTTTGCTCCTGTGGCAAGACTTGAGGCCATCCGAATGTTCCTTGCTCTCTCAAGCTTTCAAAACTTCAAGGTATTTCAAATGGACGTGAAATCAGCCTTCCTGAATGGAGACTTAGAAGAAGAAGTATATATTGAGCAGCCAGATGGTTTCATTCTTGGGAATGATCCAAATCTTGTATGCAGATTGAAAAAGGCACTCTATGGACTCAAACAAGCTCCAAGGGCTTGGTACTATCGGTTGGACAAATATCTTCACCAACAAGGCTTTTCAAAAGGATCAGCAGATAGCAATCTCTATATAAAAGTTGAAAATGACAAATTGCTAATACTTGTTGTTTATGTAGATGATATTATTTTTGGCAGCAATGAAGAGACTATGAGTCAAAACTTTGCCTTGGTTATGCAGAAAGAATTCGAAATGTCACTTCTTGGAGAATTGACATATTTTCTTGGATTGCAAATCCAACAAAATGAAGGAGGTATCTTCTTGTCTCAAACCAAATACCTCAAGCAGATCTTGAAGAAGTATGGAATGGAAGAGTCAAAGCCAGTATGTACACCCATGGTTACAGGATGCAGCCTCAGTGCAAATGATGAATCAGCAGCAGTTCACCAACCCACTTATAGATCCATGATTGGGAGTTTGCTTTATTTGACAGGTACTCGACCAGATATTACACATGCAGTAGGAATGGTTGGAAGATTTCAAGCCAACCCAAAGGAAACTCATCTTCAGGCAGTCAAAAGAATCTTCAAATATCTTCAAGGGACCCAAAACTATGGCTTATGGTATCCTAGAAATACAGATCTCACTCTTCATGCTTACACAGATGCAGATTGGGCTGGAAGTGTGGATGATAGGAAAAGCACAAGTGGTGGTGCTTTCTTCATGGGTTCCAGACTAGTATCTTGGTTCAGCAAGAAACAGAGTTCGATTGCCTTATCTACAGCTGAAGCAGAATATGTGGCTGCAACATCCTGTTGTACACAACTTCTTTGGATGATGCAGACCTTGCAGGACTTTCAAATCACTTGCACTCCACCCGTCTCTATCTTATGTGATAATACAAGTGCAATCAGCATTTCAAAGAATCCAGTCATGCACTCAAAGACCAAGCACATACCAATCAAGTACCATTTTCTTCGGGAACAAGTGCTTGAGCAGAAGGTTAAGTTGGAGTATGTTCCTTCTAAGGAACAAATTGCTGATATTCTTACAAAACCACTGCCCAGGGAAACTTTTGAATATCTCAGACAAAAGCTGGGAGTAGTAGATGCTTCATCCTGCTGTTGAAGCTTGTCTGTTCTACAGAAAAGTTGGTATACGCAAGTTACGAAAGGTATATACGCGTATACACGCGGATTTATGCTGGGAAAGTCGCGTGTATGGTGTACGCATGTTGCAGAGAGTATATCCGCGTCCATACGCTGGTTCATGCAGGAGAAATCGCGTATATGAAGTTCTGAACAGCAAGGGCAAACTCTGGAGTTCTGAACAGCAATGGGTATGTCAGAATTCTTCAGGCACGGTTTCAGGGAGTGCAGCAGGTACAGGTTCAGGGGGAGCAGCTTAAAAGTCTCATAAAGCATTGTTGGCATTCAGATGTTTTGGTTGTTGATTTCAGGAAAAGGAGCTCAGAAAGAAATCCTGGTTGCTGATCTAAAAAGATGTTTATAATATGCTGCTGATGATTTTCATAAGTCTTGGTCTAGATCTGTTGTCTCTATGTCATGTATCTCTTGTGATATCTCTTTTTATGGTGTCAAGGTCATGTAACGGCCTATGTTGGTTTCCCCACTATGCCTGGGATGAATGCTGTAATATAATTGGTTATTTCTGATATGTCCCCTCTTGGTAGGGAGTATGGATGTAAGTATTAAGTCTTTTTGTGATAGGAATGTCCCTTGTGGTGTATAAGTCTTGGTTCTTGTTGAAGAACATCTTTTGCAGATCTGGCCTACTGTCAGGGGGAGCATGAGTCTGCACAACCAAGCAGAGGTATCAGCATGTCCTCAGGGGGAGCACAGCCCTTTGCTCTTGATGTCAAAGGGGGAGAGTGACTTGGTGTGGTGGTTGCCATCAAGTCCAAAGGGGGAGATTGTTGGCATTATGATTCAAGTGTTGTCCTTGATGGCAACTCACTCAGAGGTTGGTACAGGTGCTCAGAGGTTGGTGCAGGTGATGGCAACTTAATCAGAAGACAGATCTTAGTACAGCATGCCAAGGAAGTTCATATACGCAGGTCCGTTAAGCCCAAGTCGCGTGTACACGCTAGTTGGATTCAGAAAAAGCGCGTGTATGTGGAAAAGTACCTTTGGTCCATGGTGGTTAGTCCTTGGAAGTTGTGCCTATGGTTTCGGACCATTGTGTCTCGACGGGCGTGTCGATCCCTAGTTTTTAAGTTGATGGTATTATGTTACTATGGTTTTGGCTCTTGGTATTGAGCAAGGCCTAAGGCTATATAAGGAGAAGAAGATCATTAGGCAAATTCATCTTTGAAAAGGCTTGAATATCTAAGAGAGAAAGAGATCTGATATGCAGGTTCTGGGTTGCTTGATCTAAGCCAAGGAGAGATCACATCGGTTGATGGAAGACTAGATCTAAGGATAGATCGGGATCTAATGGTTTGAAATGCACTATCATGATATGGTTGATTATGCGTATCTCTAGATCTACATATTGTCGCAATGTTATGTTCTGGGTCTAACTGATGTCTGGTACAGCTGCAAATTAAGAAAGTTTATTTTTAGATCTGTACGCAGGTTGGCTTCGGTAAAAGCGCGTGTATACGCGGGTTACGCTCATTGAAGTAGCGTATATCTCTTAAAGCTTGATTTTTGGGTTTGCAGTTGGATCTGACTGTTATTGCAGAGTTCTGTAGACTGCTCTGTGTTCTGGCATCTGGTGATCGACAGGGTTCAGTGGTTCAGTGATTCAAAGCTTGATAATACTAGTATTGGTTGTTTTATGCTTCAATGATCTGTTGTGAAAGTTGAATGAATTGAGGTCTACAGATTGTAATGTTGTGCTTCAGGAATATCCAGTCTGAAAATGTATGAAAGGTGGTACCTGAAGGAAAGAAGATTGTAGGTCAGCACCTACGTACTAGTATCTTGGCTAGTACAAGAGCAAAGGGGGTTGGAGCTCCCTTCCAAGGAAGTTTGGAGAACGAGAGAAGGTTGTAGCCTTCTGCAGGTTGTAGCCTGCGTACTGGTATGAGGCTGCACCAGTACAAAAGATTGTAAACTGAAGTTTCTTATTAAAGAAAGATAGAGACAACTTGCAGCAGGTGGTTTTCACCCACATTGGGTTTCCACCTTATATCTTGGTGTTCATGTGTGTGGTTTTTGGTCTGTTCTGTTATACTGCATCTGCTTACTATTAATGTGGTGAACAATGTCCTGATGAACTTAACTGAAGAATAAGCTAACTAAATTATGAGTTTTCTGCTTATACGCTGTTTTATTTAGTCACAGTAGCATGTACACGCTGATTCACTTAACTGAAGTAGCGTATATGTTTCTGAGCATTGAAAAAGTTCGATTGATCTGATAATACTGATTCACCCCCCCTCTCAGTATTATTTCCAACAATCTCCATCACAGATCTTTGTTTTTACCTAAGGATGATGCATTTGAAAATGATTTTTCATCTATCTTTACCGCTGAATATGTCAAAGATGCTCAGGATCCAACGAAACATTCTGATTCAGAGTTGAATTTAGGGAATATTTCTCGTACTATTCCCATTGATATTTCAGTGAAGCCTGGAATTGAGGAGAACATTCATATAGGTGCCGCATGTACAGAAGATGAAATCCAAACTTACAAGGCCCTAATCCGAGAATTCCGCGATGTGTTTGCCTGGTCTTACGAGGAAATGCCAGGAATCGATCCTGCCATTGTTGTTCATGAAATAAAGACCTACCCGGATGCTAAACCCGTCCGGCAACGGTTGCGTCAGATTCACCCTCGAAAAGCAGCTGCGATTAAAGCAGAAGTCGAAAAGCTGTTGAAAGCAGGTTTCATTTATCCGACCCTGTTAACGGATTGGGTATCGAATATTGTTCCGGTCAACAAGAAACAAGGAACAATAAGAATCTGTATCGACTATAGGGATATCAATCGAGCTTGTCCAAAAGACAACTATCCTACGCCTTATATCGATCAAATTATTGATGATTGTGCCAGAAGTGAAATGTTTTCCTTCATGGATGGTTTTTCGGGCTATAATCAAATCAATATTCTACCTGCCGACCAACCAAAAACGACATTCATTTGTCCATGGGGGACATTTGCTTATTGCAAATTACCTTTTGGGCTTAAGAATGCCGGGGCCACTTTTCAACGGGCGATGTCTTACGCATTTCACGACATCAAGCACATTGTGCAACCGTATCTCGATGATTTGCCTGCTCATTCTTTACGTCGAGCTGATCACCTTGTCCACCTACGAGAAATCTTTATGAGGTGTAGGCATTATCGAATTCGGTTGAATCCCCACAAATGTGTTTTCTGTATAGAAACAGGTCGATTGCTGGGATTTGTTGTTTCAAAAGCTGGCATTTGCGTCGATCCCTCGAAAGTCGAGGCTATCATCAAATTGCCTCCTCCTTTGAGTTTGCGCCAACTCCAAAGTTTGCAAGGGAAAGCTAACATTTTACGCCGATTCATCCCAAACTATGCCGAGGTCACTAAAGGTTTTACACGGTTGTTGAAACAGAATGTTCAATTCTTTTGGGACGAGATTGCCCAACAATCTTTTGATGCACTTAAACACGCGTTGACCCATGCACCGTTGTTGCATCCTCCCAACTACAACCAGGACTACTTCTTATACCTCGCAGCTTCGCATTCCACCATTGGAATGGTGTTAGTTCAAGAAGATGAATTCGGAGTGGAGCATGTGATATATTATCTCAGTAGGACCTTGAATCCCATTGAGCTAAAATATTCGCATGTGGAGAAATTGGCCCTGGCGGCCTTTCAAGCTGTCCAGCGTTTTCGTCACTACATTCTTCTCCGTAAAACTACAGTTATTTCGGATTGCAACCCTATGATTTACATTTTGACAAAACAACTGCTAGGGGGCAAGTACTCTAAATGGATCGTTATCCTGCAAGAGTTCGACTTGGAGTTCGAGAAGTCCAAGTCTAAGAAATCCTTAGTTTTTGCGGAATTGATGTGTGATTTCCCGCGTACTGACACAGAGACTGTGGCAGAGGAGTCCATTGCGGACGAATCTTTGTTTCTTATCAGTACTTTAGATCCGTGGTACGGGGATATAATCATCTATCTCCAAACCCAAACCTTTCGGCCTGAAGCTTCAAAGGCGGAACGTCGAAAAATTCGGTTTCAATCCCAGCAATACAAAATTATTGGAGATACACTTTATCGCCGGGGGGCAGATTTAGTTTTTCGACGTTGTTTAAATCACGAAGAGGCTGAGAGGGTTTTGAATGATTGTCACTCTGGAGCATGTGGCGGTCATATGTCTGGGTATGCCACAGCTCAGAAGGTGTTGCGCACTGGTTACTTCTGGCCATCTGTGTTTAAGGATTGTATCATTGCAGTCCGGAAGTGCCACAACTGCCAAGTGTTTGATCGAAAGATGCGCGCACCACCTGCTCCTCTCCACCCTATAATTTCCGTTGGTCCATTCGCCAAATGGGGTATCGACTTTATTACTTGTAACCCTCACTCGGCCGGGGGGCATGCGTATATCATCCTCGCGGTTGATTATTTCACTAAATGGGCCGAGGCGATGCCTACATTCGACGCAAGCGGCAAAACAGCTGCAGTTTTCGTATTCAATCATATTATAACTAGGTTTGGTGTCCCACAAGCAATCATTACTAACCATGGGAGCCATTTTCGAAACATCATGATGACTGAGCTTACAAGCCAGCTTGGTTTGCGCCACGACAGCTCTACTCTGTATTATCTGCAAGCCAACGGTTTGGTTGAGTCTATCAACAAAGTTCTGGTTATCATGATCCGACGAACCATTGGTATTCATCGGTCGAATTGGCACAACATGTTATTTTCGGCGCTATGGGCATACCGAACCTCAGTGAAAACCTCAACAGGGTTCACTCCTTTCCAGCTAGTTTATGGCTTGGAAGCTGTGTTACCCATTGAATGCGAAATCCCATCACTTCAAATGGCTGTCAAATTACTCCCAGCTACTTCTGAAGAGGAGAAACGTTTATTGTACTTAGATAAATTAGATGAGACTCGACGTGACGCTGCATTGGCAATCGAGACTCACGCAAAGCGAATGAAAGCTCAGTATGATAGAAATGTGACCCCTCGAAGTTTTTCGGAGGGAGACCTAGTGCTTTTATATGATCAAGCTAACGATAAGCTAGGTGCTGGAAAATTCGTTCCCATGTGGCATGGACCCTATATTGTAAAGCGAAAGCTAGCAAAAGGGGTTTATGAGTTGGTAGATTTTGATGGGGACTCTTTGGGTAAACCCAGAAATGGACTTTACCTAAAGAGGTATTATGCTTAAATGGTGGGTATGGAGAAGTTTTAGTTAGGTTAGGTTTTCTTTCTAGCTAGTATGTTTGTTAGTTAGTGAGTGTGCTTAGCTTAGCAAGTGTGTTTTTCCGTCGTTATTCTGGCTTATTTTGGTTTTACTCCTGATATTGCAGATGTCGACGCCTCTCCAAACATACATTGGATTTGCTGATGGTGCTTGTCGTAGTACATGGAATATCTCTTCCGCAGCTTGGGTTATCTATTCACCCTCTGACGAGTTAGTTTCTATGCATGGGGTAAGCCTCGGTCAAACAACGAACAACATTGCAGAATACAGTGCAGTGGTTGAATTATTATCCGAATCTATTTCATTTGGAATTCGACGTTTGATAGTGAGGTTAGATTCTGAACTTGTTGTATTACAGCTTAATAGAGTTTATGCCATTAGAAATCCTGTGTTATTAAGGTTGTTTTTGAGAGTGCGTCTCTTGGAACGTGAATTTGATTACATTGAATATCAGGATATTCCAAGGTCCTTAAATACATTAGCAGATGCAATTGCTTCTCGAGTGTTGGACAGACATTTACAATAATCATGCAAGTAAATTTAAAAACATTTGATCATACATGTTAAACAAGATAAGCCGGTAATAGTGATATATATATATATATAAATAGGAGTGTGTCAAAAAATATACATCGTCTTCGATCATAGGTTGAAAAACACCTTATGATCGGCAAAAATGATAGAGTACAAAAAGGTCAAAATGTCACATGTGTCTACAAAGTGACTAGCCAATCACTGGTGGTGCTCCCTGTACAACACCACTGCACAGGATACCTTGCGCAAAAATCTCCTAAATGGTCCAGGAACCGCGACTACATAGCGCTGAAGTTTGATAGGAATATCATCCATAGTAGTCTCAGGCATATCCGCCGTCAGACGCTCTAGATCTTGCTCCAACTCAGCTAGTACCTCTGCAGCCGCCGCGTCCTGTGGGGCCGGTACCGGTGCAACTGGATGTCTTATCTCAAAAGGCCGGAGGTTGGCTGGACGCTGTGGACCAACATCTGCATTTTGAAAATTTTACTGTCAGTTTTGAGACGATATATATAAAAAAAAAAAAATACATAATTTGAAAACTTGTGAAAAATAAAGTACCTCTGTCATCCCATTGTTCTCCTTGTGGAAGAACCATGTCCGGATCACCTCGAAAATCTACTCTGGAATACGGAAAGTCCTGGATCGAGAAAACCTGGTCTTCCAACCAGTGAAAGTAACTATCAGAAAATCGAACAACTGCCGCGCCCTCGTCAGGATGCCGGGCCATCACCGCAACCCATCGTACCAGCTTTGGCTCCCGAGGACCCAATATATCAACAGTGAGTTGCTGAGGGATCAGCATCGGAACTCTCTCTAAGGCAAAGCTCACGACTAAAGGCCCATATCCAAAGGTTTTCAGTCGTCCGTTCTTTGCCTTAGTCAGTTGGCTCTTCACGTTAGCCGACACAACATCACACCAGTTGAAAATGGTGCCTTGGTAACAGTCAATTGCCATCCGCATTTGGGACCCGGAAGCAATGTGTAAAGCGGTCGCGCCGCAAATTCTGGTAACCGTGAACGCTATGACTTTGAGTTCACGCAGAGTGATGTGTTTGATCTCCACGCCTTTCGAATGGTGAGCACCAGGTGTGCACCAATCTTCCCGGAGACTAACAAGGGATTGGCCACCCGGCCTAGTCCCGGCTAGATTGAGTTGCTCACCTCTGTTTGGCAAGCCAGTGAGAAAGTATACATCCGAGGGCTCTATCTCGAGCTGGTGCCCTCCTATGTAAAAGCATTGTTCTTGAACGTTCCATCTCTCAACCATCCATTCTAAGAATCTTACCTGAGCCCTCATGCCAGGTATGGCCCAGTATTTATATAGCCCGCATTCTTTTAGGGCATCAATGGAAGGTTGATGTTCAATTGCAGCTAAATCAACGTCTTCATGCTCTCTTTCTCTCCAATCCAACATGGTGAGTGCCCTATACACCAAGAAACAATGATTAGAATTGGTTTGAGGAAATTTGAATGGTTATTTGTGGAGATTGGGGTTTTAAAATCCGCCTTTCACGGAGGACGCACCCCACGTTTACAACACAGGGCGTCCGGACGCAGCTGGCCTGAAGGTGGGCTGCGTCCCTCGACCATTTTCCTGTATAGGAAAAAGTCGGGGGACGCAGGTCACCCGAAGGGCACCTGCGTCCACCGAGGGGCGCATTCTAAAACCTAAACCCCCCAAAAAACAAAACTAAAACATAAAAATCAACTTTAATCAGATGAAAATGAAGAGTAGGATGTTGTAAAATACCTGGAAGAGACGGCATTCGATTCTGACGGTCGGATTTTCCGCAACAACCACGGGAAGTTTCTTGCCAAAAGCTCCTTTTTCAACCTCAACAGTCAAACGGTAAAAATGACATGGTAAAAAGTCCTTTTATAGGTTTTTTGGATGAATTGGTTCATTTTTCACCATGGAAAGATGTTTTTCGATGTATTTTTGCCTATCTTAAACAGGTATGAGTAATGTGTCGCTTTTGTGCAGGACAAAGGGACTTAGAGGGAAAATTGTCATTTTTCACAAACCAAAATATCAGAGTCATCTTTTAAGCCCTTTTCTGACTCCTAAAAAATGAAAAGATTGCCGAGCGTTTCTTTTACACTCGTTAAAACGGAATTAAAAGACGGTCCCCTTATATCTCTTTTCTGACCGTAAAATCAGGAAAATATTGCCGGGTTTTTGTCGTTTCAAACTCGATACGGAAATAAAACGACGTGTCCTTGATCGCTTTTTACTTTTCAGGTCAGTGACACTAATTATGAAAGTACTCCTTGGTCGCAAGATCAAGCAGTTCCCCCAGGTATTATTTTATACTTTTTCGGGCTTGAGGGACACAAATCTACGAAAAAGTTCAACTTGGAGTCTTCTTAAGTTTTTCAGACTCTGTAAAATTGAAAAACGCCGAGTTTCTCCTATACTGGACTCGTTAAAACTTCACAGTAAAGGACTTGTTCAATTACAAACAGGAACGAACCACTCCTTCCTAGGGTTCGAATCAAAACTAGGTTGGACTCATCCGAAGGATGAGCTTATAATCAAGCATATGTTATCCTCCTCAAGCTTGTTAAAAATAAAGAGGTACTTGCCAGAAATGGTGGGGGAAAAGAGAGAAGAATGAGCCTATTTGTTACCTTTTGTCTCAGAAGAAACTTTATTACCACTCTTGAACACGACACTTTTTCATTCACCTGGGTTGGGAAATCCTTTACCTCACAGTTGATCAAACCACTTTGAAAGTCTTCAGCCGGGTTCCGGGGATTAACTTTGAGTCGTTTATCACCAAGCCATCTGTCGTGTCGTTATGTGTTCAAGAGGTCTACAAGCAAAAACTTTCATCTGCAAAATACTTGTCATCCATTTGACCATCCCTGAGTCAGTCCTTACAACAACATTTCTTCAACTTGAACAATGATTTCGTGTTGTGGGCTTGCCTGCAACGGGTTGCTTTCTATCGACATCAGCACATTCTCTAGAGAGATGACTTAGAAATCGTCAGTACCTTGAAGTTTGCATGCATCAATGACAGGTTTCTCGCCTTTGACGTCAGTTTACATCATTGACTTTCGATCGAAGGATTCCGTGAAATGTTCGACATCAACTCATTCATTCACATCTCATGGATTGTACTGGGTACTTTGAGAACCATTGACATTACTGGTGGTCTCTCTCACACTTGTTAACAGTTCACATCATCGACTGGTAATCAAGTGGTTTCTACCATGTTCGACATCGACTCATTTATTCGCATGGCTAGAATCGTACCAATTCGAGAAGTAGAAATGAAGACCCTGGATCGAGTCTTTACCATCCAGGCTGCGAGGAGTTTTGTATTCATTATCTAAGTAGACTAATCATAAACAGATGGCTGCATCCATACTGTGTCTACAAAAGTCTATGATTATGATGTACTACAAAATCATTCCTGTATCAGAGTAGTTAGTCTGTTAGTTAAAGTTTTAATCTGAGTATGGGAATGCCTACCTCAGTGATGATATAATATTATACATGTATTTTGTGTTGAAAATTGCAGGTTCTGACCAGGCTCTCCACGAGATAATCCTTGAAATGATAAAGCGCTTCACCCTTCCTAGATAATACAAAACCCTAATCTATTCCAGGCTTCGCACTTTAGGGGGCAATCTGTTACACTAAAAAATGTCACCATGACTATTTACAGTTAGGATGACTTTATCAACATTCATACTACCCTCTTAGGCAAGTCTTATGCCTCTGCTCTCCATGTCAAACTCCAAAAAAGAGAGAAAGTCTTTCAAAATGTATTTATCTCTGGGGACGCAGCTTCTCTCAACCTTACCTGCGGGGACGCACCCAAGGTTCACAAAAGCTGCGTCTTTGGACGCTCTGTATGTAAAGATGCAGGTGCGTCCCCCTGAAAAGGTTAAAATGCGCAAGTTTCATCTTTAAAAAGTCACTTGTGGTTATTTCTAGAGCATTCTAGAAGGTTGTTCGACGTGTATTGAGCGCCTCTAGATGGTTCATGCACTCCTACCAAAGAGGAACTTATCCCATCAATAGGGGAGCTATCCCATCCAAAGAGGGGACTATCCCATTGATGGTGGACCTGATTAACTTCCTCTTGAACACTATAAATGCAGGCATTGGGCCAGAAGGAGAGGAGGTTGAAAGCTATACATTTCTAAGGGTAAATGCTGCAGGAATTAGGACTCCCATTTAGAAGCTTGTGAGGAGAGATTGCCATCTTTGCTTGTTCTATTTGGAAGTGGGTGAGCTTTGTCAAAGTAAAGGAAGACTCTTGTGGACCCTGGAAGGAGCTTGCACAACACCAAGGCTCAGGTTGTAATGGTTCCTTTTGATTACCTTTAATGAAAATTGGTCCATTCTTCTCAATAGCTTGTTGTTTATGAGTTATTTCATGTACTCCTTGGTCTATATGTTGAATATGCTTTGTTTTATGTTATAATCAGGTGCTATTTAATTGTTTGACTGTTGGTGATTGCAGGTTTTGGAGAAAAGGAGGAGCTCATCCAGATCAACAAAGCTTGGACTTCTACAACAGCGTTTGGACAAAGGTAAGAACGAAACACTTGACTTCTCATATCATAATGCATGTTTAGAGAAGGATAGCTCTAGTTTGTTTTGTTTGTCATTAGAATGTCTTAGACTTCTAGGAAGGTCGGTTGTGTCCGCACTTTTGACTGATTTCGTGTGACATTGAGAGCGAAGAGGGAGTTACAACGAATCTGTTGTAGGTTGTATCTCTTCAGTTTGCTGGATAATATAATAAAATAAGGACTGGTTGTTTCTCCGTGGACATAGCCCAAACTGGGTGAACCACGTATATCTGTGTCTCTCTTGTTTTATGCGTTTTCTACGCAAAGAAAGGTTCCCTAGGGGTGAGTACAACAAGTTGAAGCTTAAAAAGATTGGCCCTTGAATAATTCTGTGTAAATTATCTGTGAATACCTATGAATTACAGTTGCCCATAGGAATAGGCATTTCGCCTATCTTCAAAGTGGCAGATCTGTTTCCATACACTACCAGTCCTGAAGACAACAGTACGGCACGACCAAAATAGGACCCCAGACGGAAAGCAGTTCTTGGATGAGGCAAATGCCTTCAGCTCAGCCCCTTGAGATCGAGAGAATTCTCGACACACAGGTGGCCAAGTGAACTCGCAGAAAAGAGTACCTTCAATACCTTGTCAAGTGGAAGAACTGTCCCATTGAGGACAGTTCATGGCTTGACGTGGCACAGATACAGCGTGCAGGATATTCTGTCGAGGAGCTCATGGAATGGAGCCATGAATTTTTATTACCCTGGGAGCCTGATGTAGGAGCATCCAGCTCACTGTGAACAAAACGAATGTGTTTGTCTCACAAGTTACATGTTGACAGGTTAACAATTCACTGTACCTGAGTCTTTTAAATTCCTTTAATTTCTAGCATTTAGGACTTGACAGCAAGTTATGTTTTTAATTTCATTTTAATTTCCTTTAGTTACTGTTTTGAATTAATTATAGAATTTAGGTGAACAGAAATTAACATTTATCCAATTTAACTACTTGTAACTGTTGACAATTTCTAAAACTGTTCAACAAATCATACAAAAAGGAAAAAATGAGACATTTGAAGGATTGATTCCATCATAGCAAAAAAACGAATAAAATCATACAAGAGATTTTTCAATATTATCTTAGTCCATTCGTAACTGAACATATTTTCTTTCCGTTTCATGATAAATTGAATGCATTTACAAACAGTTTCATGATAAATTGAATGCATTTACAAATAGCGGCAAGAACTGGTAGAATAATTGTTTTTACAGGAATCAAAGAAAAAATAGAATTGACAAAGCCGAGAGTAGGTGGGAGTGACTACATCAAATCTACAAGCGAGGCTATAGTCAAACACGAAGACATCCAGTAATGATAAAGACCTATAGTTACAACAATACGCTAATCATTTTTGCAAAAGAAATCACCAGAGTAGACAAAGGGTTTCATACAAGAACAAATCCATTACAGTAATCACCATGTATCTTCCAACTGAAACATTGTAATTTCCTTACGAATATCATACAGGAAAATTTATACAAATATCTAAATCATTACAGTCCCAAGATAGAAAAAATACATTGCATGTTCGACAAAGCGACTGGGTTCAAAACCCCAGTATTAAAAACAAGCAAACTAATTGTGAGTGCTAAGACCTGAACCTAGAGAAGACCTGACTGACAAGCTAAGAGTCGTGACTGCATACAGGTCCAAAACACTTACAAAGTACCCATACCAAAACTATTGACGAAGTCGAACCAGAAAACGACTAAGAGGGGAGCCGAGGTTCATACCCTAGAAACCCTAACTACTAATAAGTGATTACAGGAAAAGACCCTACCCGTTTGGCCAACAATAGCAGAACTGAAGTCCACACCTGAAGCGCCCGACAAACCGTCTCCAAGGATAATAGCCATACTCTAGAATTGTGAGAACATTAAAATCCTAAAACAGAGTAATGCAAGGTGAGAGTTTGTAAGCTTATGCTTACCAGAAGAGAAACGTCGAACTGGAGAAAGGTTTCAACTGATCACCAACCAGCAAGGGAACCCTACTCACACAGGAGCAAGTCCCTTAGCATAACCAGAAAAACTGAATGAACAGTTAAAGCATAGAGGGAGGACTTACCACCGTATAGTCGACGAGTTGAGGCCGAACGCTGAGTCCCCTGATGGCAGCAACCTGATATACCACAGTCAAATAATCAATTAAACAACAGAGTACATACGATGATAGAAGAAAATAGTATAGGAACAAATGCATTCAGAAAATAGCAACCCCAAATAGCACCCACGAAACCTATAAGGCAGAGAAGCCCAGTAGTAGACCATAGAGGACCAAGTCTTGAGCCTCTTGAGCTCATTGACGGAGCGAGAAGTATAAACAGAGCCATCTCATTAACAGAACCCATATATGGGAACAAGGTTGAGGTTAAAGACTACAAACAGGGCCCAGTGAACAGAGCAGAGGTCGAGGTCACATACAGGTCAAGCGCCACTAAAACAAACCACCGGAAGTCGCAGAGGAATAGTTGAGAAACCCTCTCAGCCACCGGAGAACGAAGTGAAATGCCAAGTGAACAAAGGTCAGGGGTGTAATCCAAAGGCGGAATAATGTATTTCAAGGACGGCAGGTGTTACCCCCACCTCAATCAACAAGTACCAGCAATTAATTAAACAGTCAAAAATATCAACCACCAAATCACAGAGAGCCTTATAATTGTAATCACCACATTAATCATAACTTAATTGTTGATTAATCATGAGGTTCAAAAGGGCTAGACCCATCATGGGATGTGTAAGTTTGTCCATGAGTTCCCCTTTAAAATAAACATAAAGATAAAAAATAAAAATAAATAAATAAATAAATATGTTCTAAAATAATTAGAAGTAAAAATATTTGTGAGCAAGATGTTATATATATATATACTCTATTTAGCATTCACAAATACAATTTAAACAACGAAAATTAACACAATGCATTTTGGTAACACAATACCATGCACTCTAAAAAAGTTTACTAAGTGAAGCAATGAAATTTGATCCATCTCGGCTCATGTTATAGATTTATGCTTTAATTGAAGGAAACTTATTCAAAATCAATAATAAATATATCTTTAATTCCAAATATAAGTTTTTACTGACCAATAATTGCAAATATAAGTTTTTAACACATTGTATTTTGCACTCTTAAAAAGTTTACTAAGTGAAGAAATTTGATCCATCTTGGCTCATGTTATAGGTCCATGCTTTAATTGATAGAAACTTATTCAAAAGCAACAATAAATATAATTCCAAATATAAGTTTTTAACACATTGTATTTTGCACTCTAAAAAAATTTACCAAGTGGAAAAATTTGATCCATCTTGGCTCATGTTGTAGATCTATACTTTAATTGAAGAAAACTTATTCAAAAGCAACAATAAATATATCTTTAATTCCAAATATAAGTTTTTACTCACCAAAAAAACTTCAAAAATTAACTTTATTATTTTTTATAATTTTATTTTCTTTTATAATTATATGCTCATGAAATTTATAAAAATTAATTTATCATATTTTTTATAATCATATTTCCTTCAAAATTTCATTACAAAAATAATAAAAATACTAATATATTAATTAAATAATAATAATATAAATCACACACTAACAAAAATATTTGAATCTTATAAGAAAATAAGTTTTCAATAAATTTTCAAAAATTTATCCAATGAAAAACTAAAAGTACATATTCAAGCCATCTCTCGCAAAAATTTATCCAATGAAAAACTAGAAGTACATGTTCAAACCATCTCTCGGGCCTAAAAGCATCAGCATTAAGGCTCCTGAGGCATTTCATTCTGCCCGTAGAATAAGGCACATAGCTCACTATATTACCTTTCTTTATTTTGTATCCATCTGGTCAGGTATCAGCGGAGACCGCATAATTTCCATCTTGCAAATTGCTATGATGTGATCATTAAAAATTAACACAAAATGAAGGGTTTTAAGTAAAAATATTTCATTTATATATATATATATATATTTTATTAAATAAAAAAACTTCACTTTAAAAAGTTGGTTTATTCTACTTGTTATAAGTTTTTGAAGATTTTCAAAACATACATTTCAGTTAAATTTCTCCAATATATTGGGAAAACCGTATTTTAAAGAATAAGAAGTTGATTTGACCAAAAAAATGTTTGGTTTATTCTGATAAAAACTCCAAATTACGGTAGTTGCGAACTCTTCAGAATCATTGCCGCCTTTATGAAGGTAGGATTTTCGCCTTACCATGCTTGTTTTCTTTAACTCGTTGCTAACACCTAAGAATCTCTTCAAACTCATGACAAGTTCGTTCAATATTATCATTTTTTGAATAGAAAATATGATTCCCAAGTGTGTCACAGCGGCTATGGTTACCCAAGTTGTTATTATTATTATTATTACTTGAAAGATCCCTTTACTTCGTCTTGATCAACGCTATAAGCAATATGATATCATCATATCCTCGAATAATGGCACAGTGGGCATTATAATAGAGAATTTGTGTTCAAATGGGACATATCAGCAGCTTTGGGTCAGAGAACATCTAGCTAATGGCAGGTATGCACAGTGCCCACTTTGTCTGGAGTGTCACTTGCATCCATATAAATGCACTCTAAAGCGCAATATTATTCTTCTTCCAACCGTGATGCAAGCTAGACTATTATTCTTCTTCCAACCGTGATGCAAGCTGGACTTTCGTGATTGTTGTTCTGTTTCACAAGAAAAGAGTTGTTTTGCTTCAATAACCTCCTGGTAAGGTTTTCAACCTGGCTGAAAGCTACAGATGTTGGATTTAGAGACGTCTAATTACAATAATTGAGTTGGACATGTTTGCATTATGATTATGATGTCAAATACTGTCAGCAAGATTACATTTATGTAATGATTAAAAATGCCAAATAATGTGATTAATTAAACCATGGCATTATACGTATTTAAATAAAGATTTGGATACAAATACATATAGAATAATGTTAATCAATTACAATTGTTAATGGACCGATTATAATTGATTAAAAATAATAGCAGTAATAAATTTGAGCTGAATAAGGAAATCAGAATCCATTTTGATTGATTGATTTCAAAATCTGAAATTTCAGATTTCTTGACAGACTTGTTTCAGCTAAATTTTAGGCTGCCCTAGGATTGGTGTTTTGCACTGCTATAAAAGGGCTGAGTCTCCAAGGCTTGCAATCACTCAGAAAAATTGTTTGCTCCATTGAAGACTAGGTACTCTGTCATTTAGGATAGCCAGAGAAAAGGATTGCAAGTTCTTGGAAGGATTCAAGAGCCAACAACTCAAGTAAAGCCCAGGAGCCTTTTGAAGATGGAAAGTAAGTTCCGCTGTGCATTGTTTTTTTTTTTTTTTTTTGATTTCTTACAAAGGATTAGATCTTGGTTAATGGTTAAGGGGTTTAAAGTAATTAGGAAAACCTATAATGTAAACCTATCAATTGGTATCAGAGCCTAGCTTCATGTAAGAACTGTCTCTCCCGATAATTTCTTTGAAGAGAAATTATTATTTCAGGGTTTGTATTGAAATAGACCCTTCGCTGTTTTTTCTGTCTTCATCTGGGCGAGATACTGAGTGACTGAAAATCCAAGTCGGCGATTTGTCTTCATCCTTAGGTTTGTAACGCACTGAGTCTGTGAACTTTAGCGTTGTGCTGGAAAGACTTCCTCCTATTCTTACTGCCAACCTGCTGGA
The DNA here is from genome assembly GCA_031772625.1 of Pinus tabuliformis. Taxonomy (NCBI): domain Eukaryota; kingdom Viridiplantae; phylum Streptophyta; class Pinopsida; order Pinales; family Pinaceae; genus Pinus; species Pinus tabuliformis. Next base: position 1,299,453,523 of record CM062809.1, read on the forward strand.
ATTGTTTGACTGTGGGAGTCTCATGAGGAACGCCCGCTCTGTTTACAATTCTCATTTCATATCAAAGTCAAAATTCAAAAGAGGTTTAGTTGCCATGTTTTAAGTGTGGAGTGTCACACGGATAGGAAAGATCTTAAATTATTAAACTCGGCATTTATTTTTATGATTCAATTTGTTACTGCTGCCTTGGAAGAGCCATAACCAGGTTATGCCATCATGTCATGTTTTGGGTAGTATTTGCTTTGTGAGCTGCGTATATTCTTCATGGAGCAGTAAATATATCTTTAAGAACTTTGATAATAATTAATACTGGAAAGTTATATTTTTTTTTCATTTTTTCAAAAGGAAGACAATTCTGAAGCGCATTACAGATAACTCAGTATTAAAGTTGGATTGGTGCAAGGGATTCCTTGGACAGTTCCTTCAGTCGAGCAATTGAATCCTGGCAAAGTTATTCTATGTTGACATTTGACTAGTGGGTGCATTCTACAGCACCTGTTAATCGTTGATTGAATTGAATAAATTCTAGGGTTTATCTTGATTTCTATGGGTTGAGAACATAAGACATATATAATTCTGACCTGTGACCAATTTGATTACCCTGTGACATATTTTCCTCATGTTTCCTAGTGCTTGAACTTGACAGAGATGATAGATCTTTTCTGTTTTCAAAGACGCCATATCTTCCATATTCTCCGGGGTCATGATCGGTCCTGCTGAGACGAGTTAACTCAGTCAGTTTGATACCCTGCTAGTGAGTCAAACTGGCTAGCAGCAATGCAGACCCTCTAGGACTTGTAGGCTATTCACTGCCCTGCAAGTCGAACTCTCAGAAGGATGGAAAAAGATCGTTGCCATCAATTATAACTACCAAAAGCGAAAGGAAAAACCCTCATTTGGAATGAATTCTACTGTTGAGTTTTCGTCAAGTCTGAGTTAAACCGTTAGAATCGTTTGCCAAATTGAATTTTTCAACTTTGATTTTGAATATGCTTACTGCCTATTTTCAAAACCTCCGTACTTCATTGTCGCGGAAGCGAGTTATGGTGTCTCTGTTGCAAGGCTTTCCAAAACAACAAATTTGTTAATTTTTAATAATGTGATTTCTCACTGCCCGTGCTCAAACGTTGTATTTCGTTGTTGGGGAAGTGGGTGATGGTGGTTTTGAATGCAGTGTTGTGCAACACAACAAAATCGTACTTTTATTTAAAAATTTCCATGTTTCAAGAAGGTTATGGTGGCTCTGTATACAATGCTGGCCCAAAACAACAAAATAATATAAATTATAATTATGAAGTATTCTAACTAAGTTATTGCCCATTTTCAAAATCTTTTTTATTGTTGTCTGCTCTGGTGGGTTTGTGTGCAATGTTGTCCAAAACAACAAAATGGTATGTCTAATTCTGAGCATTTTCAGCGTGTTGGTTGACAATGTTATATAATAAATCTAGCCGAGTTGTGGCGTTGATTTATCTTTGGGATCTGGCTTTCTGGAGAGGGCCATTTTCAAAGTGCTTGTCATATGCAGAACCCTGGTTATGACAGTCTTCATTTGCATTAACATTGTTGTTTTAATATTTATGAATCTCAGTTAACAATTTTTCCGATCTTTAATTCTTCTCTTCTTCTGCTATGTACAATATTGGCAACCATAAAATTATTTAGTATTCTCTAAATAAATTATTGAAGCATTTCTAAAAGGTAATCATTGTAGAAACTGCTAAAGTTTTACTAAAACCTAATAATTATTTTGATGAATATAGTTGACATATTAAATTTAAAAGAGTTATGAGATACTGTATTCTATATAGGACGAGTGGATTCTATAGGTACGTCCTAGATTAGGTTTTAGACATAATTTTGGAATCTAACTAAAGATGGTGTTTGGTATACATGTGTTGTTTTCGCATGAGTCAAGCATTGATGTTCGCAAACGAACCGCTCTCTGTAAGACGATTGCAAGGATGACTCATGACAAGTTGAAGTAACGTGCTGGCAATGGACGTGGGTGTTAGCTTTCCCAAAGGAGGGTTGGCGCCTGCTAAGTTGTTTGGTGCATAAGGGTTTCCTGAAGGTAATGATTGCACCCAAAGGTGTTTCATTACTGAATGGTGTTTTGGCTAAAGTTTTAATTGAGAAAATAGTTTTACACATGCCTTTAGATAGATTTTAGAATTATGATTAAATCGTGACGCATCGTATCTAAATTATTTCCTTGTTCTTGAATTTTTCAGATCCAAACATAATGTTAAGTCTAAGTCAGATTAAGCCCCTCATGGGGAACAATTTCAAACAGTGGGAGGAAAAGCTGAAATTAGTCTTAGGGATCATGCAATTGGACACAGCATTGAGATTTGATCGCCCCAAGCCTAATAAAGAGAGTGAGGTAACTCCTCAAGAGAAGGCTGATATTGCTAGATGGGAGCATTCAGATCGCATGTGCATAATGGTGATGAAGCAAACGATCCATGAGACTTTTCGAGGCATCATACCTGATACAGAGACAGGCGCTATTGAATACCTTAAGGCCCTTGAAGAAAAATTCACAAAGAGTAAAAAGACTGATGTGAGTACACTCTTTGTGAAGTTGGAAACAATAAAATACAAGGGAAAAGAAGGGGTTAGAGATCATGTTATTGAGATGACAAGACTTCAACGTGCCTTGAAAGGGCATAATTATGACATCTCTGATGAGGTTCTCATTGAGTTCATTTTTCTGTCTCTCCCGTCTAACTTTAGTCAATTCAAGATGACTTATAATTGTCAAAAAGAGACGTGGACATTACCTGAGTTTGAGGCTCGGTTGGTGCAGGAGGAAGAGAGACAGAAAATGACTAAGGGAGAAAGTGCTCATGTAGTAACATCTAATCCTAAGGGTAAAGGCAAGAAGCGCAAGTTTACTGCCAAGGAAAAGGGACCTACCAAGGTAGCTGCAAACAATGCCACGCAGAAAAGCAAGAAGGAAGATACTTCTGCGAAAGCAGGAGAAAGGAACTGTTTTTTCTGCAAAGCGCCAGGACATACAAAGAAATTCTGCACCAACTATCATGCATGGTTGGCAAAGAAAGGTATGTCTCTTGCTTTGGTTTGTTCTGAAGTTAATTTAAGTTCTGTATCTAGATATACTTGGTGGATAGATTCAGGTGCAACGACTAACATCAGTATGTCGATGCAGGGTTGCCTAAGCCATCGCAAGCCAAGTGAGGCAGAGCGCTACGTTTACGTAGGAAATGGCAATAAAGTAGAAGTGGAAAGCATAGGAAAATTTAGATTATTATGTAAGACAGGATTTTATTTAAGTTTTGATGCTTTAGTGGTTCCATCTTTCAGAAGGAACCTAATTTCTATATCTTATTTGGACAAAAATGGTTATGTATGTTCATTTGGTAATGGAAATTTCAGTTTGTGTCAAGATTCTAAGCTTCTTGCTTCTGGTATCCTGTCTTCTTATGATAATCTTTATTTTCTAGATATAGACACTTCACATTCAGAGGCACTGCATATAGATAATAGAAAACGTAAATTAACTTGCAAGAAATCTGCAACATTATGGCACAAGCGATTAGGACATATCTCTATGAAAAGGATAGAACGTCTTGTGTCTAATGAAATTCTCCAACCTTTAGATTTTACAAACTTAAGTGATTGTGTAAATTGTATAAAGGGAAAACAAAATAATAAACGTAAGTATGATGCAAAAAGGTGTAATGATGTCTTAGAATTGATTCATACGGATATCTGTGGTCCTTTTCCAAAGGCTACAAGAAATGGTGACCGTTACTTTATCACATTCATAGATAATTATTCAAGATATGGTCATATTTACTTAATAAAAGAAAAGGCGGAAGCATTAGACGTGTTCATAAAGTTCAAAACGGAAGTTGAGTTACAACTTAACAAACGTATAAAGTCCATTCGTTCTGATCGTGGTGGTGAATACTACGGTCGTTATGATGGATCAGGAGAACAGCGTCAAGGTCCCTTTGCAAAATACTTAGAGGAATGCGGAATTGTGCCTCAGTATACGTTGCCAGGTTCGCCTGCAATGAATGGTGTTGCTGAGCGACGAAATCGCACCCTTAAACACATGGTGAGAAGTATGATTGCTCGTACAACTCTACCTGAGAATTTGTGGGGAGAAGCCTTAAAGACTGCAGCATACATACTTAATAGAGTGCCTACTAAAGCAGCTAATAAGACCCCTTACGAGTTATGGGTTGGGCGCAAGCCTAGCTTGAATCATTTGAGAGTTTGGGGATGTCCATGTGAAGCTAGGCCTTATAAGCCAAGCAAAAAGAAACTGGACGAAAGAACCGTTAGTTGTTACTTTATAGGCTATTCTGAACGATCTAGGGGGTTCAAATTCTATAATCCAACAGAACATACAGTTTTCGAGTCAGGAAGTGCAAATTTTTTTGAGGATAATGAGTTTGTGGGGGGAGATATGACAAAAGATAGTATTTTTGAAGAAGAAGAGACGAATGCGAATGAGACTATGGACCAAAGTCCTAGTTTTATTCAAATTCCGATTGCGTTTAGAAATACATCTTTTGACAATGTGCAAACTTCATCATCCCAAACAACTCAGTTAGAAACTCAACATGGAATAGAGAACACAAATGGACCTGAACCCAACCCAAACCCTCACATTGACATGACAAATGTTGATGGCCTAGGGCCTGTGGGAGAGTCAGAAGTTGGTAATGATGTTCTTCCTCCTGTTGAAGATCAAGTTGTAAATGAACCTCAAGAAAATCTAGAGCCTGTGCCAATTAGGAGATCTACTAGAGATAAAACATCTACACAATCAAAGGATTATGCATATCTTCAAGAACATGAGTTTGACATTGGCATGTTTGAAAATGATCCTGTTAATATCAAACAAGCTGTGGAAAGCTCTAACTCTCAAATGTGGATTAATGCCATGAATGAAGAGATGAAATCTATGTATGACAATGACGTTTGGGATATCGTTCCGTTGCCTAGAGACAAGAAACCCGTTGGTTGCAAATGGATATTTAAGACTAAGCGGGATTCTAAAGGCAATGTTGAAAAATACAAGGCACGTCTTGTTGCGAAAGGTTTCACACAGAAAGAAGGCATTGATTATAAAGAGACTTTCTCTCCAGTTTCATCGAAAGAATCTTTAAGGATTATATTGGCGCTTGTAGCACATTATGATTTAGAACTTCATCAGATGGATGTAAAGACGGCGTTTCTCAATGGTGACATTGATGAAACGATCTATATGAAGCAGCCAGAAAACTTTGTATCAGGTGATGCAGGGTCTATGGTTTGCAGACTTAAGAAATCTATCTATGGGCTAAAACAAGCATCTCGACAATGGTATTATAAGTTTCACCAAGTTATTAGCTCATTTGGTTTTGAGTCTAACATAGTAGATGAATGTATATACCTTAAGTTCTGTGGGAGTAAATTTATTTTCTTGGTTTTATATGTAGATGACATATTGCTTGCCAGTAACAACAAGGACATGTTGCATCAAACTAAGAATTTTTTATTTAAGAACTTTGAAATGAAAGATCTTGGTGATGCATCATTTGTTCTAGGGATTGAAATACTTAGAGATAGATCTCAAGGTATTCTGAGGTTATCCCAGAGGAACTATATCGATAAGATTCTAACAAGATTTGGCATGCAAAACAACAAACCAGGAGATACCCCTATATCAAAAGGAGATAAGTTTAGTCTGAAACAATGTCCCTAAACTGACTTAGATAAAAACCTCATGAAAGATATTCCCTATGCCTCAGCCGTGGGTAGCATCATGTATGCACAAGTATGCACGCGTCCGGATATTGCGTTCATTACCGGAATGCTAGGGAGATATTTGAGTAACCCAGGTATGGAACACTGGAAGGCAGCCAAGCGAGTGTTGAGATACCTAAAGAGAACAAGGGACTATATGCTCACGTATCGGAGATCGGAACAGCTCGAGGTCATTGGATACACCGATTCTGATTTTGGAGGATGTGTCGACAGCATGAAATCAACATCAGGATACATCTTCATGATGGCAGGTGGTGCTGTGTCATGGAAGAGCGCTAAACAGTCATTGGTAGCCTCATCCACTATGGCAGCTGAATTTGTTGCATGTTTTGAAGCATCTAATCATGGTGTATGGCTGAAGAACTTCGTCACAAGTCTGAAAATTGTGGATTCTATTCAGAAACCACTCAAATTATTATGTGACAACAATTCAGCAGTGTTATACGCATCCAACAACCGAAGTTCGTCAAAGTCGAAGTACATTGACATTAAGTTTTTGGTTGTAAAAGAGAGAGTGCAGAATAATGAATTATGTATAAAACACATAGGTACAGACTCCATGATTGCGGATCCTCTTACTAAAGGATTACCACCCAAGAAGTTTCACCAACATGTTGCTTGTATGGGTGTAATATCTGTTTAGGATAATTAGAAAAATGTGGGAGTCTGAATATGTTTTAAGTTCTGTTTTTTTGATGTTCTATGTAATGCAATTGTAAACAATTTTGATGATATATACACGTTGCATTCAGTTTTAGTTTCATTATTTCTTTCTTTAAAGTTTAAGTTTTTGGCCTCATACAGTAAAGTAAAGGTGACTCAATTAGAAATAGGCACGTCTAATCACACTTGCGTGTAATTTCTAAACTATATGTCCAAATCAGATTCATGTCATTCAGTTATGTTGGCAGCGTGATTTATGTCAGTTTAGTTGCGAATAAATGTGACAAATGCCGCTTAAGTCCTTTGTTAGCATAATTGATGGACGGAATTGTTTAAGAAATACGATAAGTAAAGACAGAAAAGTTGCATGCAATAAAGTTAAGGATATATAATCAAAAGGTTGCACTTGTCCATGTGGGAGATTGTTGGATTTAGAGACGTCTAATTACAATAATTGAGTTGGACATGCGTGCATTATGATTATGATGTCAAATACTGTCAGCAAGATTACATTTATGTAATGATTAAAACATGCCAAATAATGTGATTAATTAAACCATGGCATTATACGTATTTAAATAAGGATTTGGATACAAATACATATAGAATAATGTTAATCAATTACAATTGTTAATGGACCGATTATAATTGATTAAAAATAATAGCAGTAATAAATTTGAGCTGAATAAGGAAATCAGAATCCATTCTGATTGATTGATTGATTGATTGATTGATTGATTTCAAAATCTGAAATTTCAGATTTCTTGACAGACTTGTTTCAGCTAAATTTTAGGCTGCCCTAGGATTGGGGTTTTGCACTGCTATAAAAGGGCTGAGTCTCCAAGGCTTGCAATCACTCAGAAAAATTGTCTGCTCCATTGAAGACTAGGTACTCTATCATTTAGGACAGCCAGAGAAAAGGATTGCAAGTTCTTGGAAGGATTCAAGAGCCAACAACTCAAGTAAAGCCCAGGAGCCTTTTGAAGATGGAAAGTAAGTTCCGTTGTGCATTGTTTTTTTTTTTTTTGATTTCTTACAAAGGAGTAGATCTTGGTTAATGGTTAAGGGGTTTAAAGTAATTAGGAAAACCTATAATGTAAACCTATCAACAGAAAGTAAAACCCTATCTATATCCTTCAATAAATAGAGAAAACTTTGAAACAAATGGATAAAACCCTATCTATATCCCTCATTAAACAGGAAAGATTTGCAAAACAAAAAGAAAATTAACATGCTTGTTGAAATATTAATTTCAACGGCCGTATTTTACAAAACCACCCACAGTTTTCCCCGCACCACCTTTCACGCAGAGTGGTATTCTTCGTGAGCGCTCCGACCACATTCACTGATCAACGCGTGTCCACGGTGCTTTTCCAAAACCACTCATTCCCTGGCCGGCAATGATCGTGCCGTTTTGACCTCGGGGAAAATTGTTTGGAATTTTTCATGGGAAAATACCAAAAACCAAACAAACAAACACCACAGAGCCAATGCTCTGTTTCCTTTGCTCCAGTAACCTTTGCACAGGGAAGCTATTAAAAACAAATATACTCATAGCAGTCCATTACACAGCCATAAAATTCTTGTATTCATTAAAGCATAAAATACCTGAAACATATTCATCCTCTTTTACTGAGAGGGATTTACCAAAAACAACATTCAACCAAAACTCTGTTTTCACCCTGAGAATTTACTGAGCTGGGTTTACTGCTGTAAAACCCTTTTTACATTACTGCTGTAAAATAAATTTACGTATGCTTACCAAAGAAAAAATTATATGCCTCCCCTGCTTGCGGTATTTTACTTTTTTTTCACCACCAGTTAACAAAAACATTTCTTAACAATATGCACTCCCCTCTTTTCTTTTCTTCATGCACTTTTAACAATATGCACTCCCCTCTTTTCTTTTCTTCATGCACTACTGTGCATTTTCTTCTTTCACACTACACGCTCTTCATTACAATGAGCAACTCATTTTTATGCACTGCTGTGCATACTTTTCACTCTCACACAACACAATGTCAACTCAAAGAAAATATATGCGCTCCACCGTTTTTTTCAATATGCACTGCTGTGCAATCATTCTTGGCTTTTCGCTGCTCCTCTGGTTTTTTTTATTGGTCAACGCATGTGCAAAAACATTACAACCCTCGAGCACATGTCTTTTTTTTTTGGCTCGTTATATACAAAAAACATATATATAAAACCAAAACAAAAACACCTGAAAACTTTATGTGCCGTAAATAAAAAACATAAATATCTACCTACTTTCTACGACACCATTTATCTTGAGTTTAATTCTTTTGCAGAAGGGACATGCGGTCAACGAAACTTGACTCTTACTTCACGCATGATTTTTAATTCGATGCAGGTTCGTATGTATCTTGGAGCAATCGACGACAGAGGTAGATGGAGTAAATCAGACGGCTGACAAGAATATCGGAAGCCAGTTTGCTTCAGAACTTTAGCGCCCGATAAATTACATTTGCTTACGTATGGGGAAAGCCACGCGTCTGCCCCATATTATATCGGGCTCTTGTGTACGAAAACCACTTTCTGCTGGAAGGTGGTCCGATATTGGAAGGCGGTTTTGCTGAGCGGTTTGGGCGTTGGTACGGCTGCGTGCTTGCTGAGTTGATGGTGGATTTGGCTGATCACTGCCCTGCCATCGCTGTCACGGTCCACGTCCGCAAACTCTGCTGCAGTTGGAATTAACATTCCAACACTCCCCTTTAATTTCAACTGCTGGGCATTCTATCATACCCAAACACTTCCTCACATGGAGGGATTCACCAACACTGCTGTTACAAAGACATCTTCCTCACATAGAGGGATTCACCAATCTTCCTCGCATAGAGGGATTCACCAACTGCTTCTGATGCAGTTCCACAAACAACAAAATAGTCTTCCTCTTAATAGAGGGATTTACCTGAGACTATGCTTAAGAGCACCTTCCTCATGACAGAGGGATTCACCTGTGACTATGCTAAAAAGCATCATCCTCTTGATAGAGGGATTTACCATGTGTATGCTAAAAAGCAATTTCCTCATGACAGAGGAATTTACCATGACACTGTGCTGAAAAGCACCTTCCTCTTTAATAGAGGGATTCACTAAGAACTTCACTTCCTCTCACGGAGGGATTACTGCCAAACACTGCTTTAGATGCATTTTCAAAACAAAACATTCATTGCACTGTTGTGCATACTCATTACATTGTTCTTTTATGCTGCTGCATATTCTCTGCTGCACTGTTGTGCCATCTTCTTTGTCGCGTCTACCCCACACTACTGTGTCTACACTTGTTGTTGTGTTGCTGCACTTCACTTACATTTCTTTGCAAACTCTGCATTGCTGTGCATTCTTCAAAGACAGAATACTCTGTCTTTTCTGGAACAATTACTCTGTCCCACCTTACAAATTTACACTGCTGTGTGTAAACATTTCTTACATTCACTGTTGTTGCATATGTTGCATTTCAATTCAATGAACAACACATTCACTATACTTACATTTACTGCTGTAAAGAAAAGAATTTCTTTTACATCTGCTGCTGTCCATTACCTTTCATTTCTTCAACAAAAACTTCATGCTGCTGCATTTTCTTATTTACATTGCTGTGTAAAAACACATTTCTTCATTCTCTCTTAGTTCTGGTTTCATTTTCTTCGCACTACTGTGCTTCTCCTTCTTGCCATCACACTGCTTCCTTTTCACTCATTACAATGCGTTACTTGCATATAAAAGGAATCATTCTCACGGTGCTGCGTTTCATTCTCCGCACAAAAACAATAACACAGGCTGCTGCCTTTTCTTTTTACACCCTTGCTTCACACAATCTTAGTCTTCATTTATTATTTTTTTTATTTACACTATGCACTGCTGTGCAGTTCCTTTCATTTTTCTGCTGCCACACATTACCATTCACCCATGTGCATTAAAAATCTGTTGTCCCTGTTTTTCTTTATGCATTTATTTGCATGCTGCATTGCATATGAAGAAAAACATTACATTTTTTTTTTACTGCTGTGTATTGTACTCACTCTGCTGTGAGTATGTTCTCTCACATTACATAGAAGGAAACTACCTTCCATTGCTATGCATTTCAATGCATGTGCTCCATAACAAAAAAATTCAGAAACTGTTGTTTTATGTTCTATCTTTCCACTGCTGTGAGGGTCTCCATGCTTTGCATACTTTTCTTATTGCGCTGTTGCACTTCACATTTGAGCGCTGCCCCTTTTTCTTCTCTGCTTTTATGGCAGATTTAACTTCATTTTTTTCCCTTATAAAAGGTCTTCATCAAAGAGTGACTGTTAAGATAGTTCAACAACAAAAATTACAAGCTCCCCTTTAATGTATGCTTGTCTTCTTTTGGCAGACTCTGCTCAAAACAAATTTAGATCCACTGGGGAGTTCAAGGGGTTTTCAGATTGCCTTTCCTTCCTTCTCCATACTTGTGTAACTTTCTTCTTTTGCATGGGTCTAGCTTGCATAGGAGCCCATGTTAAGTTACAGTCACGTGCCATATGCCCAATGTTATGACACTTGAAACATTCAACATTGTTCATGAATAAGAATTCATGATTTCTTCTTACAAAATTATTTCTTGGAGATTGTCGGGGACCACAACATCTATCTCCATGAAATGCTCTACAATCTTTTGCCATATGACCAAAGTTTGAACAAGCATAACAATAACCAAAAAATGAACTTTGGTACCTGGGAGATGGAGGTTTCCTTGATGTACTATTGAAGCCTTGCTGCCTTGAGATTCTTTGTTGATAACTATTGCCTCTTGCCTTTTTTCCATCAGCTACATTTCTTCTTGGAGCTGGTTTTCTACTTGGAGCAAGATTTCTTCTATTGCAGCCTTCATTTTTCTCCTTGCCTTTGCTGGAACTAGGAGCATCACACCTTCTTCCTGGCTTCTTCACATCTCCTTTGCTTAAAGCATCTTCATCCTTGTTTGAGGGTTCACCTACATACCCAAGTCCTGATTTATCAGATGGAGATCTGTGATAGCTGAGCATGTCATCCAAAGCTTGAGAGCTCTTCATGATCTTGTTCATCCCTTCAACCTTCTTCCTGAGGAGGACAGTCTCTTCTTCCAAATTTTCACATACATTATTTTTCTTTGCTAGTTGTCCCTCAGTTTCTTCTTTGCTATGAGTAGCTTTAGCTGCTGCTATTTTAAGGGAGATAATATCATACTTCATTTTGGAGATTTCTGCTTGACTGCTCTCCATTTTCTTCTCAGCTTCTTGCGCCTGCTTCCTGGCTTCTTGTAGTTCAGACTTAAGGGAGGAGACCTCTACCTTGTATTGTGCAATCTCTTCTACAAGCTTGTTCACTCTCTTGTACCCTTGTTCAAGTTGACTTGTCAAGACATCTTCCTACTTCTTTGCTTTATTTAGCTGATTTGTCATTGATATGACTTCTTCATGATGTTTCCTCTTGCATTGATCAAGCTCCTTCTTAAGCTTGACAAGCTCTTCATCCGTTTCTTTTACTTGAAGTTTGATGAGGTCAACCTTCTCACTTTCAGTTTCTATGATGGGTTCAGAATTTTCTTCTTCACTGATTGTCATGGTCAGTGCTCCCTTTGCATGAAGGTCATGCATTCTGTCCCAAATATCCTTTGTTGATAAATATTTCCCTAGATTCTTCTTCACAGAATCAAGTAGTCCATCCAAGATAGTCTTTGCTGCTTGTGCATCATACTCCATGGATTCTTTATCCATCTTGCTATCATCAATCACTGATTCCCAAATTTCAATCCCTTGAGACTGTAAGACAGCCCTCATTTTTATTTCCCATATATCAAAGTTCCCATCGAACCTCGGAACCTCAAATACAATGCTTTCAAATAGATTGTTTTCTATTTTAATAGAGGAGGGAGACACATTTTTAGCAGGCTTGGAGGCTTTGTTCTTTGACCTTGCCATTCTTAACTATTTTTAAAATCCCTGACTGTGTTTTTAAAATGACTCACTGTTTCTTCAACAGCAACACAAAAAAAATTTTGAGGAATACCTGGGTTCTTTTGCGTGAGACTTCACACTCTTGGAGAAGCTTTTTCTGCTACAACAAGAGTCTTTCCTTCAGCTTCCTTGACACTTTTAAAGAGCCTGAACCTGCTCCGTCACCATCAAAGAGCCTGGACTAGCTCTGATACCACTATTTGAAATTTTTCATGGGAAAATACCAAAAACCAAACAAACAAACACCACAGATCCAATGCTCTGTTTCCTTTGCTCCAGGACCTTTGCACAGGGAAGCTATTAAAAACAAATATACTCATAACAGTCCATTACACAGCCATAAAATTCTTGTATTCATTAAAACATAAAATGCCTGAAACATATTCATCCTCGTTTACTGAGAGGGATTTACCAAAAACAACATTCAACCAAAACTCTGTTTTCACCCTGAGAATTTACTGAGCTGGGTTTACTGCTGTAAAACCCTTTTTACATTACTGCTGTAAAATAAATTTACGTATGCTTACCGAAGAAAAAATTATATGCCTCCCCTGCTTGCGGTATTTTACTTTTTTTTCACCACCAGTTAACAAAAACATTTCTTAACAATATGCGCTCCCCTCTTTTATTTTCTTCATGCACTACTGTGCATTTTCTTCTTTCACACTACACGCTCTTCATTACAATGAGCAACTCGTTTTTATGCACTGCTGTGCATACTTTTCACTCTCACACAACACAATGTCAACTCAAAGAAAATATATGCGCTCCACCGTTTTTTTCAATATGCACTGCTGTGCAATCATTCTTGGCTTTTCGCTGCTCCTCTGGTTTTTTTTATTGGTCAACGCATGTGCAAAAACATTACAACCCTCGAGCACATGTCTTTTTTTTTTTGGCTCGTTATATACAAAAAACATATATATAAAACCAAAACAAAAACACCTGAAAACTTTATGTGTCGTAAATAAAAAACATAAATATCTACCTACTTTCTACGACACCATTTATCTTGAGTTTAATTCTTTTGCAGAAGGGACATGCGATCAACGAAACTTGACTCTTACTTCACGCATGATTTTTAATTCGATGCAGGTTCGTATGCATCTTGGAGCAATCGACGACGGAGGTAGATGGAGTAAATCGGACGGCTGACAAGAATATCGGAAGCCAGTTTGTTGCAGAACTTTAGCGCCCAATAAATTACGTTTGCTTACGTATGGGGAAAGCCACGCGTCTGCCCCATATTATATCGGGCTCTTGTGTACGAAAACCACTTTCTGCTGGAAGGCGGTCCGATATTGGAAGGCGGTTTTGCTGAGCGGTTTGGGCGTTGGTACGGCTGCGTGCTTGCTGAGTTGATGGCGGATTTGGTTGATCACTGCCCTGCCACCGCTGTCACGGTCCACGTCCGCAAACTCTGTTGCAGTTGGAATTAAAATTCCAACAAAAATTGTGATAGCCGTTCGATTAAATTAACTTAACGGACCTGCACCATTTGAATTTGGGTGAAGTTTTTTGTTTGACCGCCCACGTGAAGTAATAAATTGAATTTACTGCATCCGTAAAAAATGCAGGAGTGTGAGGTAGTTTTGAAATGCACAGCAGCGCGAGTGTGTTGTTTGTGGAATGAGGGAGCACGAAGGAGCGTGGAATTTTTCCCCTGTTTGTTGCGCAATGAAAGAAAATTTCACAGCGGAGAATATAATGTAATGTTTTTTTTGGTTGAAAAATGTAATGGGAACAATGCACAGATGCGAATGAATGTATGTTTTTTTTGGTTGAAATGTATGTAACAGCAGGGCATATGTAAAGAAATTTACACAACAGTAAATATAAAGATTTTACACGCACAACAATGTTGGATTTATTTTCTAAAAGAGCCAGAGTAATTTTTTGTGTGGAAGTTCTTGGTGAATCCCTCTGAGAGAGAGGAAGAAATTTGTATCAGGGAGTTTATTAATGAATACAAAGTTTTTATGTGTGTTTTTGAACCTCTGTTCTCTGGAAATATTTTTTTTGCTTCCCTGTGTTAAGATCCTGTGCAAAACAGAGAATTTTCTCTGTTCAATAATTGTTTGAAATTACCAGAAATTTCCAACATGGTATCAGAGCTTGTCTAGGGTCTTTGAAGGTGTCAAAAAAGCTGAAGGAAGGATTTTTGTTGCAACAACTTCTCCAGCAGAGTGAAGACACAGTCAAGAAATGATCCAGGTATTTCTTAGATTAGTTTTTTGTGTTACTGCTGAAGAAACAGTCAGTTATTTTAAATACATAGTCAAGAATTTGAAGCATAGTTTAGAGTGCAAGAATGACTGGCTCCAGCACTAGCACCAGCACTAGCATGGGTATTTTTAATACTTAGCTCCCACAGTTTAATAGGAAAAACTATGACTATTGGGCAATAACCATGAGAGCCCTGTTTGCCTCACAAGATCTATAGGAATTTTTTGAATATGGGTTTGAAGAACCAGCAGATGAAAATGAGTTTAACAGATTAACTCAGGCAGAGAAAGATCTGTTGAAGAGCAATAGGAAGAAGGATTCAAAATCCCTCATATTTTTGTATCAAGCAGTGCATGAGAGTATGTTTCCAAGGATATCAGCAGCTAAGACATCCAAAAAAGCATGGCAAACTCTTAAGACAACCTATGAAGGCATGGAGAAAGTGAAGACAACAAAAATACAGTTGTTGAGGAGAGATTTTGATAATCTATGCATGAAGGAGTTAGAGAATATTGACTCATTCTTCACACAGGTGATTGGTCTGGTCACACAGATAAGGATTCATGGAGAAGTTCTTGAAGAAAGGAGGATTGTGGAGAAACTGTTGAGGGTCCTACCCTCAAAGTTCGATGTGATTGTCACCACCATAGAAGAGATAAAGGATCTCACAAACTTTTCAGTCAATGAACTACATGCATCACTGATCACACATGAGCAGAGATTGAGTAGAAATGAAAACTCATCTCTAGAGCATGCCTTCAAGAACCAGATTTCCTTTGGAAGAGGAAGAGGTCAAGGCAGAGGAAACAAGAGAGGAAGAGGTAGAAGCCAAAACAGAGGTGGAAAAAATAGTCCAGCAAACACTCAAGGAAGAGGCAGCAATCCAAATCAGAACCAAGGCCAAGGCAGCAACCAACAAAGTGAACAACATCATGTTCAAGGACAAAGGTATGAAAAATCCAATGTTCAACGTTACTACTGTAAAAAATATGGGCATTATGCAAATGAATGTAGGAAGAAGCAGCATGATATGAGTAATAGAATTAGTGAAAATTTCACTAGAGAAAATATCATCCAAAGAAATTTGTTTTTAGCCTGTAATATTGCTGAAGAAAAGAGTGAATATGTATGATTTCTAAACTCCGGTTGCAACTACCAGATGATAGGAAACATAGCCCTGTTTTCTATATTAGATCAGAACGTGAAGTCACAAGTCACACTAGGGATTGATAACAAAGTTTCTGTTACGGGAAAAGGAGAAGTAAATGTCTTAACAAAAAAAGGTGAAAAGAAAACCATAGCAGATGTTTATTATGTTCCTAGAATGAAATGTAACCTCTTAAGTATTGGACAGCTTGTTCAAAAGTGTTACAATGTTTTCTTTGTGGATGATGTATGCACCATCATGGATAGAGCACCCAACGAAAAATGTATTGCTGAAGTGAAGATGACGAGGAACAGGATGTTCCCTCTCATAATGAAGGCAGATTTGAAAAATAAAGAAGTAATAGCAGCAGTGACAGAAGAGGCTTTCCAAAGCGAACCGAAAGATGAAAATTGGTTGTGGCACTTAAGATTTGGACATCTCAACTTTCGAGGTCTTAATTTGTTGAGTAGAAAAGGAATGGTAAGAGGATTACCATTGATAGAGAAACTAGATAGCCTTTGTGAAGATTGTATCTTGCGGAAACAACACAGAGAAAGTTTTCCATCAGGGAAAAGCATAAGGGCAAAAGCACCCTTAGAAATTGTCCACTCAGATTTATGTGGACTGATGCAAACTCCATCACTTGCAGGCAACCACTACATATTAACATTCATTGATGATTTTATAAGAAAAACTTGGGTTTATTTCTTGAAGAACAAAAGTGAAGTGTCTGAAAAAATTCGAAATTTCAAGGCACTTGTAGAAAACCAAAGTGGGCTGCATATCAAAGTTCTAAGAACTGATAGAGGAGGTGAGTATATCTCCAAAGACTTTCTATGGTTTTGTAGAGAAAATGGAATTCATAAGCGGTTTAAAACTAGGTACACCCCGCAGCAAAATGGAGTTGCCGAAAGGAAGAATAGGACAATCATGGATATGGCGAGGAGTATGTTAAAGGCAAAGCATTTGCCAAATGATTATTGGGCTAAAGCAGTACATTGTGCATCGTACATTTTGAATAGGTTTCCTACAAAAGCAGTCATGAACAGAGTGCCGGAAGAAGCATGGAGTGGGAGAAAGCAAGGAGTCACCCACATGAAAGTTTTTGGATGTGTGGCTTATGCACACATTCCATATCAGCTAAGTAAGAAGTTGGACAACAAAGGGGAGAAATGTATTTTCATTGGATACAGTGAGGAATCCAAAGCCTACAGGTTGTATAATCCATCCACCAAAAAGTTTTTTGTGAGTAGAGATGTTTAGTTCATTGAGGAGGAAGCTTGGGATGGAAGCATAGAGAAAACAATGAATGTTAAAAACTGTTTATCTCATGATGAAGATGATGAGGAGATGGCTGAAATACATCTCCAAACAACAACACCAACACAAGGACAGCAAGGGACACCCTTGAGGAGAAATGAGAGTGCTTCTCCAAGCACACCACAAGGAGGAAATTCAAGTGCTTCTCCAAGCACTTGCATACCAAATGAAAGAGGTAAGAAGTTCAGAAATTTAAATGACATTTATGAACAAGAGGCAGCAAATGAAGGTATGAATTGTTTGTATGCATTATATTCTCATGTTGATGGCCCTATTCATTTCGAAGATGCAATCAAGGATAGGAAATGGATAGAAGCTATGGATGAGGAGATCAATGCCATAGAAAGAAACAAGACATGAGATTTAGTTGAATTACCAAAAGGAAAAGAAGTCATTGGAGTTAAATGGGTTTACAAGACCGATAGTAATGCTGAAGGCAAGATAGAAAGACACAAGGCAAGACTTGTTGTCAAAAGATATAAGCAGCAGTATGGGAGAGACTATGAGGAAACTTTTGCACCGGTCGCTAGAATGGAAACAGTGAGAGTAGTGTTGTCCATAGTAGCAGAACACAAATGGAAAGTTTACCAAATGGACGTGAAGTCAGCATTCCTAAATGGAGTGTTAATGGAAGATGTTTACATTGAACAACCTCCAGGCTATGAAAAGAAAGGCCAAGAGCACAAAGTGTGCAGATTGAAGAAATCTCTTTATGCGCTGAAGCAAGAACCAAGAGCATGGTACAGTAGGATAGATTCCTATCTACTAGAAAATGGATTTGACAAATGTGAGGGAGAACCCACCCTTTACATCAAAGAAAAGGATGGGAAAATTCTAATTTTTGTGTTATATGTTGATGATGTTATTTTCACAGGTAATGATGATTATCTCATTGAAAATTTCAAAACAATCATGAAAGAAGAATTTGAAATGACTGACATGGGTTTGCTAAGATACTTCTTAGGAATAGAAGTAGAAAAAAATGGAGATGGGATTTTTATCTCACAGGCGAAATATGTTAATGAAGTATTGGAAAGATTTAACATGCAGGACAACAAAGCAGCAATCACTCCCATAGTGATGGGATTAAAACTCAGCAAAGAGGACAACAACAAGGATTTTGATCCTAGTTTGTACAAGAGCATAGTTGGCAGCCTCATGTATTTGACTGCAACTAGGCCGGATATAATGTTTGCTGTTAGTTTAATTTCCAGATTCATGGAGAGGCAAAAAGAAGCACATTGGCAGGCAGCAAAAAGGATTCTGAGGTATGTTAAAGGTACTAAAAGGTTTGACATTTTATATACTACTTCAGAATGTTCAGATTTAATTGGATACACTGATAGTGATTGGGCTGGAAGTGTAGATGATCAGAAAATCACATCCGGTTATGTTTTTCACATGGGTTCAGGAGCTATTTCATGGGCTTCTAAGAAACAGCCTATTGTAGCATTGTCTACAGCAGAGGCAGAATATGTGGCAGCAACAACAACAACATGTCAAGCAGTTTGGATGAGAAGAATGTTAAGGAGCTTAGGCCAAGAGCAGGAAAAAGGAATGATGATTTTTTGTGACAATAGCTCAGCTATTGCATTATCCAAGAATTCGGTGTTTCATAAGAGAACGAAACACATTGACACAAAGTTTCACTACATCAGAGAATTGGTAAACAAAGGAGAAATTGTTTTACAACATTGCAAAACTCAGGAGCAGGTTGCAGACATTCTGACCAAGCCATTGGGACAAAAAGTTTTGAATTTTTTAGGAAATGTTTGGGTATGACTAATAACCCAACAGTTGAAATTAAAGGGGAGTGTTGAAATATTAATTTCAACTGCCATATTTTGCAAAACTGCCAACAGTTTTCCCCACACCACCTTTCACACAGAGTGGTATTCTTTGCGAGGGCTCCGATCACATTCGCTGATCGACGCGTGTCCATAGTACTTTTCCAAAACCACTCATTCCCCGGCCGGCAATGATCGTGCGGTTTTGACCTCCGGGGAAATTACGATAGCTGTTCAATTAAATCAATGGACCTGCACCATTTGAACTTGCGTGAAGTTTTTTGTTTGACCGCCCATGTGAAGTAATAAATTGAATTTACTGCATTCGTAGATTTTCAGTAAATGTTGGTAAGATATTTAATTTTAATGTTTTTTTTACACAGAAGTATGGGCACATAAATATTTTTGGTTATGTTTTTTATTGTATATGTGAAAAAAAAAAAACACAGCAGTGTGAGGTAGTTTGAAATGCGTAGCAGCGCGAGTGTGTTGTTTGTGGAGTGAGGGAGCACGCAGCAGCGTGGAATTTTTCCCTTGTTCGTTGAGCAATGAAAGAAAATTTCGCAGCAGCGAATATAATGTAATGTTTTTTTTTGGTTGAAAAATGTAATGGGAAGAATGCACAGAGTGCGAATGAATGTATGTTTTTTTTTGGTTGAAATGTATGTAACAACAAGGCATATGTAAAGAAATTTACACAACAGTAAATATAAAGATTTTACATGCACAACGGTGTTGGATTTATTTTCTAAAAGAGCCAGAGTAATTTTTTGTGTGGAAGTTCTTGGTGAATCCCTCTGAGAGAGAGAGGAAGAAATTTGTATCAGGTAGTTTATTAATGAATACAAAGTTTTTATGTGTGTCGCTGAACCTCTGTTCTCTAGAAATATTTTTTTTTGTTTCCCTGTGTTAAGATACTGTGCAAAACAAAGCATTTTCTCTGTTCAGTAATTGTTTGAAATTACCAGAAATTTCCAACAATGCTCTGTTATGGCTCACCTTCGCACATGTATTAAATGAAAATGGAGAAGACTCGATGTTGTTTATCGAAGCAATGTGGTGCTGAAAATGGAGAAGACTTGATGTTGTTTATCCAAGCAATGTCGTGCTCTGCTATGGTTCACCGTGGCGCCAAAGAATCCCTTCATGACTCCTTGACAGGATTTGAGTATTGACTGTACAGGGAAAGTAAAATATGTTGTTCCTGAAATATTGATTGCTGAATAAATAGATTAACCATTAAATTTAATTCCATAAGGCACACTCATTTCTGCTCTCTTCTCCTCTCTCTCTCTCTGAACACAAACGGTGAGTGCAAACAGTTAGAATCAGTTTCCAATCAGTTAAATTTCTAATTTTGTTGTTTACTATTATTAAATATTAATTGAATATTAACTTAAAATTATTATTAACTAAACTATTAACTGTGTATATTAATCTAATGGCTAATTCCAAAAGGCACACTCATTTCTGCTCTCTTCTCCTCTCTCTCTCTGAAGACAAACGGTGAGTGTAAGCAGTTAGAATCAGTTTCCAATCAGTTAAATTTCTAATTTTTTTGTTTACTGTTATTAAATATTAATTGAATATTAACTTAAAATTATTATCAACTAAACTATTAACTGTGTATATTAATCTAACAGCTCATTATTATTCAATCGTCTAACAACAAAATTAGCAACCAATTGCTCTTGGCAATAACAAAATTATAAATGAAACTTCACACCCACAAAAAAACAACTCTCTTACCATAACTATGGTCGATTTGCAAGAGGAAATACCATTTACCAATCTGTCATAAAATTAAGATTTTACATTCCTAAAATCGTTTTGATAAATGAAATTTCATTCAAAATACTAACCGAACCATGAGTAGCCATTCTAGAAATTGTACTCGACTCCAAATCTAAGGAGTCAACCCGCTTGAACTTGCTGCCATGAGAGTTAGCATGCAGCTTGTTTCCTTTTAAAACATCACCCTCTTCATTCTCCATTCCATTAACCATCACCTCCATCGGCACGTTCTTTGGTTCCTTCGAGGCCATGCAGTTTTTTAAAGAGGAAAACTGGCGTAACTTGAATAACATCATAACTGATTAATACCTGTCGAAAAGGGAAACCTGCGTAACTTGAATAACATCGTGATTGATTAATACTTGTCGAAAATGAATCTAATGGTCTAGACTATTTTAATTGTCTAGCATTCAGATCAATGGCCCATGAAAGTATAGGTGGCTAGGAAGGAAAGTTATTTTCATAGGGAACGCTTTACAACGTAATTTTTTTTTTTCACAAAAATGAGCTTTTTTTGTATGTTTGGCATTGATGAGGCTACAACGTAGTCATGTCCAAGAATAACACCCAAATAGGGCAGTGAATTGAATTGATGACTTAACATCTAGGAGTGCCTTAACAATGCACCCGATAACAATCTATCCAAGATCTAGTGGACAACAAAAATGAGATGAAGCTATACTACATTTGCACCCAGATGCAACAGATACACAAGAAATGAGTTACATGATTACATCTAATGGTTGATCACTTAGAGAGGAGATTAATGCCAATAGAAAAGGATTGACCAACGAGGCTACTAAAACTATATGACAAAAATAATAAATCTTACAAAAATTTCCAAGAAAAAGGGAACATTGGCATTATGAATACATTAGAAATTGGAGTGGGAATCCTCTTCTTCACGTCAATTTATATTGGGGAGTGATCTTCTTGTATTCCTTCTAGAAACACTTGATTCTAAATTGTGATTGGTCTTGGTAGAGAATTTTTCCTACAGACCTTCAATTTATTATCGAAGAGAGTCCATTTTAGTAGCTTCACACATCATATTTCCCTTCATTTCTTGAATTTCCTCGAAAAGAGAGATTATGGTTCACATTTTCTCTTGTTGAATCTAGGTAATCTTCAAATTTTCCAATAGGAAGGACTTGAATTGATTAATGCAATTATTACTCAGACTCATGCCTTCAATTATAGAAACTTTTCTTCTACTAACCCATGCCTAGAAGGGGAAGGATAACCAAAAAATCCTTTTCGCCCTCTACAAAAATCTCTCAAGCCCTATAGTGGGGAAAAGAGGTTATGGACAGGGAAATTCAACAACTGGGCAGGAAAAGCTATGATAAATATAGAAAGGAGATGACAATAAACCCCTCTGACAACTTGAAGATGACACACTAGGCACTAGAGCACCATAGTGCACCTTTACGGAGTAACAATGTAGATTCTGAAAGGAAGAAAAGAGACAAAGACCCAAAGAAAGATGTTTCAGATAGGGATGGCCACTAAGATGCATGGAAGGGGAATTGACAACCAATTTAAAAGAAGGAGAGACAATTTTGATAGGCAGGAGTGAAATCATGCTTGCAAAGGAGGGATAAATTATAAAGAGACTAAACACAAGATGAGAATTTGAGTAAAATCTGGAAGAAAAATCCAATGGCTCTAGTGGAAAGATTTATTGATATTATCTTGATACTAGTGAATGCAGTAAACCACCCCAATAATTTTTCATCTTGATAATCACACAAATACCTCAGCAAGGAACTTGAGAGTCTGCAAAAAATTCCTCCACCCACAATTACCCCCAAACTAGAGAGTGCAACATCTACAGGCTGTAGAGCACCAGAGAGCCATTAAGATAAACATTGGAAGGGGTGTCCCACATGTAACACTTTGAATCCCTCTATGCAATTGTTAATGTTATTGTATTGCACTGCTCATGAATGATTATGCATTCAACGGTTCATAGAGTAATCATCCAAGTCATTGTGTTAAGTTTCTTATGCTGCTACAAGTACTAGGCAATGATGTCCAATGATGGCACACATTCCTAGATGCCTTAGTTCATCCATATGACCTTCTTGCAATTACCTCAAAATTTGTCCAACGAGGCCTACTATCATATGTTATATACATAATATGCATTTGTCTTCAAGGTGCTAAACCTTGCCACAAACAAATGTGACTGTTCTTGGAAATGTTCCAAAAAAATCAATTGGAAAATGTTATTTTGTGCTTGAATCACTATGGAGATAAATTCAGTCATGAATTAGTGATCTGTAATGCAAACTTGAAGGTTATGGAAAATTTGCAAGTAAAATTTTATGTATTTTAGGCAATGGATCACTTTGCAAAACACATAAAATAATAGTTTTTGTAATTGAGTTAACAGTATAAACAGAGACAAATATACTATATGAAAAACACATAACAACAAAAATGATAAAGGAGTTCACACCTCTCCTGGGGTACATCTCCTTGTCCAACTTCCAACATTGGGCCTCTTTCATTAAGTGCTCAAATTTTTGTTTACATAGATTTACAGTGCTTATAATGTAAAATTTATGCCTACAATGGCTTTAGAACAGTAAAAAACCCCCAACTCGGCTCTTGTTGGGCTCAATTTGGCCAAAAACTAAAGAATTTATCCTCTCTAGAAGATTTCTCTCCTAACTGATCTACAAACTAGATTAATATGCTATCCATCCTATGAATCCATCTTTTTTGGGGGGCGTCGAGTGACAATTTCAACTGGGGCCGGTTAGATTCACACCAAATTAGGTGAAAAATGTTGCTCTATTTAAATTCCCTATAATTCCTATGGCAGAAGGCCTAGGTTACATGGGGCCATGCGCCTCGGGGCTGGGGCTAACCACCCACCCCCGTCGACATAGCCACTAGGCATGTCGGCACATGGTCTTATGGAACGCCATAAAACCTGCCATCTGTGCCATGGTTCTGTGTCACCATATAACCTTAGTCTTGGGTTAAATATTAGCCCCCATTCTCCACTTGTGTTTTCATTCCATGTTGTGTCTTATGACCTTGGGTTGGAATTAACTCTAGTCCCCCTCAACTATTACACTTTGATCGTATGTTATATGCACGAGGCCATGGGTTTGTCCCAAATGTTTTGCCCCCGTGACTATAGCTCTGATCCAGTGGTTAAAAACCGTGGTTGCCGGAACCTTGGGTCAAGGGTAAGCCCTCCCCCTTAGCTCTTGATGTATGTGGTTCCATATTGTTGGGTGTGGAGCTTGATTATCTTCTTTATTTAGAGGTATTTCCACATTGGACCCCTCTTTGCCACCCATAAAATATATGTTGTAGGGGGGGTCTGGGGGGGCGGCTGCTATCTTTGGGAGCACCCCGCCCCCCCCCCCCCCCCCCCCCCACCATGGTGAGGAGATCGATAGCAGCACCCCCGAAGCTAAAAATAGATTTGAAATTGCCTTGTAAACTGTTGTAATTTCATAGTCAATCTAGGCCATTCATTAGGCAGAGATCTGACAGTAGAAGTTATGTTTAATTTAGGGGTTTTTTTCCCTAGAAGGCAACCCCCCGCTATATTGTTGGCATTATGATGCATGTGTTGTACTTGATGGCAACCCACTTGTAGCATAACAACTCTCTTGTATATGGTAACTAGATGAATCTACACAAGAGATATTAGACGTGACATTAATACATGGTAGTTGTGTTAACAGATGTGATGCAGGGCAGTTCAAAGGAAATGTACAATGACAATTCATAGTGCAGCAAGTTAACATTATGATACAGATGTTGTCCTTGATGGCAACTCACTCAGATGAAGATCAAAGTACTACAGGTTAACAGTATTGAATTACAGTTCAGGGTACACAGAATGAAGAAAGTAAGGTATACGCAGGTTCACCTTGACCAACCCACGTATACACGTAGGTGCATTGAACAAAAGGAGTGTATATGAAAACACACACTTTCACAGAAGGAAAAGCGCGTATATCTTGGGAAAACAAGTTTTTGGGTCCAAGGTATTTCTTTGGTCCAAGGTATCTGACCCAAGGTATTTGTTCCGTGGTATTGGTCCAAGGTATTGGTCCTAAGTGGTTTTGGTCCATGGTATTGAGAAAGGCCTAAAACTATATAAGGAGGAGAAGTTCATTAGGCCAAGGCATGCAAGTCTCGAATATCTGATGAAGTGTGAGATCCAATATCTAGGTTATGGGTTTATGATGCTTTGCTTGATCTCAGCCAAGGAGGAATCTCAATGATTGATGGAGGACAAGATCTAATAGGGATCTTATGGCTTGGAATGAATCATCTCTATATGGTTTGATCATGATTTTTCTAGATTTGTATACTGATGCTTGTGATGTTCTATAAATATTATGATCTGGGGATAACTAAAGTCTGGAATAGCTGTAAAACTATGAATGAATATTTACAGATGTATACGCAGGTTGACTTTGATAAAAGCGCGTATACACATAGGTTAGACACATCTAAGTAGTGTATACCATATGAACTATGATGTTTGAAGTTACAGGTGGTTCTAGTTGTTGATGCAAAGTTCTAAGTCCTAGTGACTATTTATTGGTGATAGTATTCTTCATATTCAGATTGGTTGATTGTGATTAGCTTCAGTGTTGATGGATGAGATCTAATAATGGATCAGGATCATAATGACTTATCTCTATGTGATATGATGGACTAGATCTAGTTGCTAACACACATATTATTCTTTTGTACGTAATGATCTGAGTATGTCTGAAGTCGGGAAGTGCTGTAAAGTTATAAGTAAGTATTTGATGACATATACGCTGGTTCGCTTTGGTGAAGTTGCGTATACACGCTGGTTCGGCTCTTCCAAGTAGCGTATGCACTCTGATGCATGGTTTTTGATGATACAGTTGGCTCTGAATATTGTTGCAGAGTTTTGGGTTCTGCTCTATGTTCTGGTGACTGTGGTTTGATGACAGGGTTTCTGTTGGGTTGTTTTATATTCTTTCCACGTAGTTAACAGGGTATTTTAAGGGCACCCGTAACCCCACTTTATGGGGTCCGGGGTAGCGCCTTGGAAAATTTTGGTTTTGGACCCTATGTTAGGTTGGGCGGACCCACCTATGGTTTTTTGCATGATTTTCGCACATGTTTCTTTTGGACGCGATGGCTTTCGGTCCATAGTATTGGATGCTTCAACATGTATAAATATGTATTGTAACATTGAAAGGAACATAATGAAAAAATTAAGCTGGTAGTCCCAGTTTTGGGATCCAGTGGGAAAATCTTTGTGTATATGTGTTTTATGTGTTATGCTCTCGCATTGTTTTTTTTTTTTGTGTTTTAGAATTCATATGCAGGTAATTTTTGTACGGGGTTAAAACTTACATTTGGTATCAGAGCTATTTTGGCTTCAAGGGGATGCCTTTGTTGCTGAGGGGTTTCGCTTGGGCCTGTGGTAGACCCTGCTCAGTGGGAGATCTACGAGATCGATTCTGGTAGTGAAAGAAGATGGCGAGCAGTGGAAAGATAGAGATCGAGAAATTTAATGGTCAGAGTTTTGAGTTGTGGAAACTCAGGATGGAGAATATATTGGTGGATAAAGACCAATGGATCACGGTAGATCCAGGTACTAAAGCAACGAGAGTGTCCAATGAAGAATGGAAGAAGTTGGATCGGAAGTCAAAGAGCACAATACGATTGTGTGTCTTAGATTCAGTATTGCTGAATGTATCAGGGGAAACTACAACAAAGGCTTTGTGGGACAAGTTAGGTACTTTGAACCAATCTAAGTCTCTGGTGAATAAACTGTTCCTTTGGAAAAAGTTGTATAACCTAAGGATGAAAGATGGGGACTCAATGACAGAGCATCTAAATGCATTTAATACTGTGGTAAGTCAGTTAGTATCTGTTGATATTAAAATATCAGATGAAGATAAGTGCATTAGTTTGTTGTGTTCTCTACCAGATTCATGGGATAGTCTGGTTATTGCAATAGGTAGCAATGCAATTGCCTTGCATTTTGATGAAATAGTCTCATCCTTGCTGACGGAGGAGATGAGACAGAAAAATATGGAGAGCCAAAATGGTGATGCCTTGTCTGTACGAGGGTGGATCTAGAATAGAAACAAAAATAAGTCATTGAGTGGGAGATCTAAATCTAATGGGAGATCTAAATCTCCAGGAAAACCTGTAAAGGTGGTGTACTGGAAATGTGGAAAGGAAGGGCACTACAAAAGGGATTGTAAATCTAAAGCTCCTGACAAAGGAAAGGGATCTGATGAGGCTCCTTCTACAGAGACGAAAACCACCTCAGATGAAGGTGGGGATGTTTACTTGGCTTCTTCAAGTATACATGTAGATCATGAGGCATGGTTGATTGACTCAGGTGCATCCTTTCACTTCACTCCCCATAGAGAGTGGTTCTGCAAGTATGAGAAATATGATGGTGGTGATGTCTTCTTGGGGGATGACAGGAAGGCTAGAATCGTTGGTCACAGAAAAGTAAAGTTGAAGTTGCAAGGTGGAAGGGTTAGAACGCTTCCAGGTTTTCTACATATTCCTGCATTAGCCAGAAATCTAATATCTGTTAGAACGCTGGATGATGTAGGTGTAAAAACAGTGTTTGAGAAGGATACCTGCAAGATGGTTCGGGGAGCACTGGTATTGATTCGGGGAGTTCAGATTGGAACTCTGTACAAGCTTCAAGGTAGCACTATTATTGATGGGTGCAATAGTTCTGTGGTTCCTGAAAGTGGAGTATAAAATCTAGTGGTCTTTGGAGAGAAGACTATGCTATGGCATCAAAGGCTTGGACATATTGGAGAAAGGGCCTTCGGATACTTCATGGTAAAGGTATGGTAGAAGGTATGAGTAATAGCTGTCTGGATTTTGATTTCTGTGAAAATTGTGTATATGGGAAGCAGAATTGGGTGAGTTTCCCCTCTGGTATTAAGAGGGCGAAACAAATATTAGAACTTGTGCATAGTAATGTGTTTGGACCTGTGTAGGTTCCATCACTGGGTAAGTATGTGTACTATGTATCATTTATAGATGACTTCTCAAGGAATACATGGATATATTTCCTTAAGAAGAAATCTGAAGTCTTTGACAGGTTTAAAGAATTTAAGGCTTTGGTGGAAAACCAGACAAAGAAGAAGATAAAAGTGCTGAGGATAGATAATGGTGGAGAGTTTTGCAGTAAGGAATTTGAAGAATTCTGTAACAAGTGTGGTATAGCATGGCAGAAGACTACTCCATATACACCTCAGCAAAATGGAGTTGTCGAAAGAATGAATAAGGCGTTGATGGAAAGGGCAAGAAGCATGCTCAGTGGTGCCGGGTTAGGACAGGAATTCTGGGTAGAGGCGGTGGATACTGCATGTTACCTGGTCAACAGGTAACCTTCATCAGCGTTGGAGGATAAGACTCCACAAGAGGTATGGACTGGTAAGAAACTCTCTCTTTCACATCTGAGGGTATTTGGATGTGATGCATATGTACATGTTCCAAAGGAGAAACGAACCAAGTTGGATAGTAAATTTGAAAAGTGCATCTTTATTGGGTATAAGGATGATTTAAAGGGTTATAAGATTTGGAACCCAGTCACATGGAAGGTTTTGTACAGCCGAGATGTGGTGTTCAGAGAGGTGAAAGATTTTATTAAACATGAAGTCCAATGAAAGGAACCTGAGAAGATAGAGTTTGACCTAAAGGAGGAAGAATCAGACTCTACAGTAGAGGAGGAATCAAAAGATGAAGAGCCACAAACTCTGGCTGTGAGAAGATCAGTTCAAGAAAGAAGGCAGCCTGAAAGGTATACTCCATCTGCTTTCTGTTCAAATTTTTCTTTATCTATTACTGTCGATGATCCCAGAACTGTGAAGGAAGCAGTAGATTCAGAGGATGGAAAACTCTGGAAAGAGGCCATGGTTGATGAAATGGTATCTTTGCACAAAAATGAGGCTTGGGATCTGGTGGAGTTGCCGACTGGAAGGAAACCCATTGGCAGCAAATGGGTGTTGAAAAAGAAGACAAATGTAGAAGGAAAAGTGGAGAAATACAAAGCTCGATTGGTAGCAAAAGGTTATTCCCAGGTGCCGAGAATTGATTTTGGTGATATTTTTTCTCCTGTTTCCAAGGTAACTTCTATTAGATTACTTTTATCTGTTGTTGCTACTTTTGATTTTGAGGTAGAACAGATGGATGTGAAGACATCATTTCTTCACGGGGATCTGGAAGAGGAAATCTACATGAAGCAACCTAAAGGCTTTGCAGCGAAGGGTAAGAAAGAACTAGTATGCAAGTTAAAGAAGTCTCTGTATGGGTTAAAACAGTGACCAAGGATGTGGTATCAGAAATTTGATACATTTATATAGGGACTTGGCTTCACCAGAAGAAAAGAATATCACTGTGTGGATTTTAAATTAATTGGTGACCGTGTTATTTATCTGGTCTTGTATGTGGATGATATGTTGCTGGTTGGAAATGAAAAAGAAATTATCCAGGATTTGAAGACTCAACTATCCTCCAAATTCGACATGAAACATCTTGGTGCTGCAAACTATATTTTGGGCATGGAAATTAAAAGAGATCGAGCAAAGAGGAAGCTTTTGTTAAACCAGAGGAAGTATGTCGAGACAATACTCCAGAGGTTTAATATGTAGGATAGTAAACCAGTGAAGGTTCCTATTCCTGTAGGTGTGAGGTTATCTACTGAACAATGTCCCAAGACACAAGAAGAGGAAGAGGACATGTCCCATTTTCCATATGCAAGTGCAGTCAGTAGCCTGATGTATGCAATGGTCTGTACTAGACTAGACATTGCACATGCAGGGGGAGTATTGAGAAGATTTATGTCAAAACCATGAAAGGAGCATTGGATAGTAGTGAAGTGGGTTTTTAGGTATTTGCGTGGCACTAGTGATTATGGTCTGTGCTACCAAGGAAGACCAGGATTGGGCAGAGTGTTGGATAGTCATGGCTTTGTTGATGCAGACTGGGTTGGAGATCTGGATCAGAGAAGATCTACAAGTGGGTATGTGTTTAACCTATTTGGAGGTGCAGTCAGTTGGATGAGTAAGAAACAATTTGTAGTGGAACTATCAACTATAGAGGCAGAATACATGGCAGCCACTCATGCAAGCAAGGAAGTAGTTTGGTTGCAGAGATTGTGTTCAAGTATGGGGTTAGTACAGGATGCTATAAGGATAGACTGTGAAGCCAAAGTGCAATTTTCTTGGCAAAGAACCCTGCATATCATTCAAAGACAAAGAACATTGATGTTCAGTATCACTTTGTGAGGGATATGATAGAATACAAAAAGGTGTTGCTGGTAAATGTGGACACTTTGAAGAATACTGCAGATGCATTGACAAAATCTATGAGCTATGAGAAGTTCTCTTGGTGTAGAGAGACAACGAGCATTTCAAGGCTGGGAAAATGATTAAGCTCTCTTGTGGCCCCTTGTGGAAAGAAAACAACAAGTGGGAGAATGTTGGGTTGTGTTATATTCTTTCCACGTAGTTAACAGGGTGTTTGAAGGGCACCTGTAACCCCACTTTATGGGGTCGGGGGCAGCGCCCCAGAAAAATTTGGTTTTGGACCCTATGTTAGGTTGGGCGGACCCACCTATGGTTTTGTGCATGATTTTCGCACATGTTTTTTTTGGACGTGATGGTTTTTGGTCCATGGTATTGGACGCGATGGTTTTCGATCCATGGTATTGGATGCTTAGGCATGTATAAATATGTATTGTAACATTGAAAGGAACATAATGAAAAAATCAAGTTGGTAGTCCCAGTTTTGGGATCCAGTGGGAAAATATTTGTGTATATGTGTTTTATGTGTTATGCTCTCGCATTGTTTATTTTTCTATGTTTTAGAATTCGTATGCAGGTAATTTTTGTACAGGGTTAAAACCTACAGTTTCAGTGATTAAGTTTTTGGGTGATTCAGGGAGTAATGATTGAGTATTCAATGAATGGGTAATGCAATAGTTGTATTATAGTGGTGATTGATTTTGAGCTTCAATGTTGTTGATGGGTCCAGTATGAAAATTGGATGAAACGTGGCCTTCAGATTATGATGTTGTGTTCCAAGAGTATCCAGTTTGAAAACTTATGAATCGTGGTACTTGGAGGAAGAAAGAAGGTCGTAGCCTTCTGTAGGTTGGCACCTACGTACTAGTAAATATATCGGCTAGTACAAGAGCTAGGGGGTTGTAGCTCCCTTCCAGTAGAAGCTAGAGAACAAAACAAGGTTGTAGCCTTCTGCAGGTAGAAGCATGCGTACTGGTATGAGTCTGCACCAGTACATTGCTATAAATAGATTTTTTTTATTAAAAGAAGACAAAGACGACGACAACAGGTGGTTTTTACCCACATTGGGTTTCCACCTTACATCTTGGTGTTCATGTGTGATGCTTATGTGTGATGGTTCTTTCTGTTATTAATTGCACATGGTTACTATTTAATGTTTAAATAAAGTACTCATACTCAGATTAAAGATCAACATATGATGAATTAACATAATCATTAGTTTTTTGGATATATGCTTGTTTCCTTAAACATAGTTGCGTACACACGCGGGTTGCCTTCATTGAAGTAGCATATATGAAATTGAGTAAGAAAAGAAAAATATTATTGACTTGACTAATATTGATTGACCCCCCACCCCCCCCCCCCCCCCCAGTATTATTTCCAACATATATATGAGGGAACTGTATTGCATCTAGGTATATCTATATTCCGAGCAAGAAGAGGGAGGAGATTGAGTGAGAGAGAAGAGGAAATTACAGTGGATCTGTTGTAGGTTGTATCTCTCTAGTGCGTTGGATAATATAAAAGGAAGGACTGGTTGTTTCTCCATGGATGTAGCCGAAATTGGGTGAACCACATATATTTGTGTCTCTGTTGTTTTATGCATTTTCTATGTTTATATTTCTGCAATATTTTCTGTGTTCCATTGCTTTGTAATATATAATTTTCTAACTGGTATTAGAGCCGAAGGTCTATTTGGTTGATAAACTTATAAGAGAGAAGGGTTCCTGGTTCGAGTGGGAGCAATGGCGGAAGATGGTAGGTTTAGGGTCAAAACATTTAACGGCCAAAACTACCAACTGTGGAAGATGAAGATGGAAGATTATCTGTATCAGAAAGATCTGTACCAACCATTGAGCAGAAAGACAAAGAAGCCGACCAGTATGAAAAACATAGAATGGGATATTCTTGATAGAATGGCACTTGGAAAAATACGGTTGTGCCTAGTGGCATCGGTAGCGTTTAATATTTCAAAGGAAATGACAACATAGGGTTTAATGTGGGCATTGACCAAACTATATGAAAAACCCTCAGCCTAAAAAAAGGTATTTCTTATGAAGAGTTTATTTAATATGAAAATGTTAGAAGGTGGATCTGTTGCTGATCATTTAAATGAATTTAATACAGTTACCATTTAGTTAAGTTCTGTAGGGGTAGCTTTTGATGATGAAGTTAGGGCTCTGTTATTTATGTGCTTATTGCCAGAAAGTTGAAATGATTTAGTTATGGCCATTACTAACTCTGTCTCTTGATCTAGTACATTAAATTTTGATGATGTTGTCGGTGAAATCCTTAGCGAGGAAATGCGACGGAAAAGCTCCCGTGAGACATGAGGTAATGCCTTGATTACAGAGACTAGGGGAAGAAGAATGGAAAGAGGAAAGAGCCCATGATATTCCAGTAAGTCAAGGAAAAGTAGATCCATTTCTAGATCAGGGATAGTGTGCTGGAAATGCGAGAAGAAAGGACACCTGAAGAAAGACTGCAAGTCTCGGAAGGGAAAATAAGGAGACACGCAACAAGAAAACAATCATTAAGCGAATGTGACCGATGATGTGTTGCAAGATACTTTGATAGAAAATATTATTGATACCTGGGTGGTAGATTCAGGGGCCTCATTCCATGCCACATCTGATAGGAAACATTTTCATGAATATGTTCAAGGAGA
This sequence comes from Pinus tabuliformis, assembly GCA_031772625.1. Classification (NCBI taxonomy): domain Eukaryota; kingdom Viridiplantae; phylum Streptophyta; class Pinopsida; order Pinales; family Pinaceae; genus Pinus; species Pinus tabuliformis. The sequence goes on from CM062809.1 coordinate 1,299,486,210, forward strand.
TTTTGGACAAGTTCGATTGGGTGATGATAAACCCTGTAAAATCATTAGAATGGATATCGTTTTCATAAAACATTAGAATGGAAATCAGTGGCTATTGGAGGAGGTAAGGCATGTTCCAGATCTGAAGAAAAATCTTATTTTAATAGGGTATTTGGGAGGTGAAGGCTGAGTGACTACTTTTACGGATAAAACTTGGAAGGTCACTAAAGGATCCTTGGTAATGGTAAAAGGAGAAAAGGTTGGTACATTTTATTTATGCAATGGTATTTCTAATTCTGTTAATGCTTTAACCTCTACAGGAGAAGATACGACATTGTGGCATCATAGGCTCGGGCACATGAGTGAGAAGGGGATGCATATTCTTCACTCAAGAAATTTGTTGCCAGCTTTGAAGCATGTTGATTTAAAATTCTGTGAGAATTGTGTTTATGGAAAACAGAAGAGAGTCAAATTCCTTAGAGTTGGGAAAGAAAGAAGAGTGAAAAATTAGAGCTTGTGCATACAGATGTATGGAGACTTGTTCAGGTATTATCTCTTTGTGGCTCTCATTATTATGTTACTTTTATTGATGATGCAACCAAAAAACCTAGATTTATTGTATTCAAAATAAGTCTGATGTATTTGATACTTTCAAGAAATGGAAATCTTTGGTTGAAAATGAGACAGGAAAAAGGTTGAAGTGTCTCAGATCAGACAATGGAGGTGAATATTGCAACAAAGAGTTTGATAGGTACTGTTCAAAGAATGGAATTCGCAGAGAGAAGACAGTTCCAGGAACACCACAAGAAAATGGTGTGTCAAACACGATGACCAGGACAGTCATTGAATGTGCAAGGTGCATGAGGTTTCATGTAGGATTATGTTTACAATTTTGGGTAGATGTTGTAGATACTGATGTTTATCTAATAAACAAAGGGCTTTCAAGTTCCTTGGATGGTGGTATTCCAGAGGAGGCATGGACAGGTAAAAAGGTAAACTACTCATTTTTAAAAACTTTTTTTTGTGAAGACTTTGTCCACATTAATAAAGAAAATAAAACAAAGCTTGAGGCAAAATCAAATAAATGTACTTTTATTGGATATGGTGTTAATGATTTTGGTTATCACTTTTATGATTATGAAAAACACAAAATCATTAGGAGCAAAGATTTCATATTCAATGAAAAGGTTTTGTATAAGGATCAGCTGTAGGAAAAGAAACAAGAATAAGAAAATATAGAATACACAGTGCTTGATGATATCACAGAAAAAGTGATGGTGTCTGAAAATCATAATGATCAAGGGCCAGAACAACAACCACAACAGTAACAAGCACCTCAAACACCTAAAAGTGGTGTTAGAAGATCTACCTGGATAAGTAGACCCCATGAATGATACTCACCTTCATTATATTATGTACTGTTGATTGATTATGGTGAACAGGAATGTTATGAAGAATCAGTGCAGGTAGAAACTAGGAAGAAGTGGGAGCAAGCCATGAAAGAAGAGATGGAATCCTTAGCACATAACCAGACTTGGGACTTAGTCAGGCTCCCTGCAGGTAAAACACCATTGTAGAATAAATGGGTTTACAAGCTAAAGGAAGAAGATGGAGGTAGAAAAAGGTATAAAGCTAGACTTGTGGTGAAAGGGTTTGAAACAGAAAAAGGGTATAGACTTTGATGAGATATTTTATCCTATTGTTAAAATGACTTCAGTCAAAACTATTTTAAGTCTAGTAGAAGCTAAAGATTTGCATCTTGAGAAGTTAGATGTAAAGACAACCTTTCTCCATGGGAATTTGGAGGAAGAGATATATATGCAGCAACCAAGGGTATATTAGGTAAAAGGGAAGGAGAAATTAGTGTGGAGGTTGAAGAATAGCTTGTATGGCTTAAAACAAGCTCCAAGGTAATGGTATCTAAAATTTGGCAGGTTTATGTATGAACAAGGTTATACTAGATGTCACTCTGATCATTGTGTTTATCTCAAAAGGCAAAATGATGGCAGCTATATTATATTATTATTGTATGTAGATGACATGCTTGTTGCAGGTTCTAACATGCAGGAAATAAATGTGCTCAAAAGAAAATTGGTGAAGTCATTTGCAATGAAGGATTTGGGTGCTACAAAACAAATCCTTGGTATGGAAATAACTAGAGACAGGAAGAATCGCAAATTAACATTGTCTCAAAGTGACTACATAGAAAAGGTGTTGAAAAGGTTTAATATTTAGAATGAAAAAATAGTTAGTATATCTTTGGCTAGCCATTTCAAATTAAGTTAGGAGGAGTGTCCCAAGACTCAGGAAGAAATGGCTCATATGTCTAAAGTTCCATATGCATCAGCAGTTGGAAGCTTAATGTATGCAATGGTCTACACAAGGCTTGACATTGCACATGCATTGGGAGTTGTAAGCAGGTACATGAACAATTTAGGAAAAGAACACTGGATGGCGGTGAAGTGGATTCTCAAGTATTTGAGAGGTACCACAAATCAAACATTATGCTAAATTAGTGGTTCAAACATTGCTCTACAGGGATATGTTGATGCAGATATGGTGGGTGATAGAGATAAGAGGAGGAAAACAATAGGGTATGTATTTACTGTAGGTGGAATAGCTGTCAGTTGGGTCTCAAAACTGCAAAGTGTTGTTACACTCTCAACAACAGAAGCAGAGTATGTTGCTGCTATAGAGGCTAGTAAAGAAATTATTTGGTTACAAAGGTTTCTAGATGAATTGGATTAGAAGAAAGGGTTGGGCAGGTTATATAGTGACAGCCGGAGTGCCATACATCTTGCAAAGAACTCTGCATGTCATTCCAAGACTAAACATATACATCTCAAGTACCATTTCAAATGGTTAGTGTTGGAATATGGATAGTTGAAGCTAGAAAAGATACAAACTAACCAAAATCCTGCGGATATGTTAACAAAAGTTGTAACCAGGGAGAAACTAATATCTTCTTAGCTTTAATTGGTCTTCAAGTATGACAAGGAAGATGAGAGACAACTAGGTCCAAAGTGGATTCATTGTCCAGCAAATGAAGTAGTGGTGGAGTTGATATAATCAGTCTCTGTACACAGCAATTTGTCACTGACCTCATCTCAGTCCCTCCGATGTGTCATACATCAAATACACATGTCCATATCTTCCGACTCATGCAAGAATATTAAACAAGTTCTCTCTAATACTGAAGATTGACCCTTTTTGCCTAAGTTTTTGCATTGTATCAAGGGAACCCTTTTAAGTCTGCGATGATCCTCTGTTTTGAACTGTATCTTCATGACATCGTCGCAGGTGTACACATGCTTCCTGTGACGATCGAATTTTAGGGCTCGACATAAGTCCTCAAGATATTAATTACGACGATTGGTTTGAACGCATTGCTTCCTTGCAATGTTGTCGCCAAGACCTAGTTTATGACTTGCGACGATCCAGATCTGGTGAATTAATTCAAATAGTCGATCTTCCGGGTGATTCTAGAACTGGTTGTTGGATCAGATTGGATCGCTTTCCTCCTTTGGGATCGCAATTCCTCCTTTTTTGAAACCTCCCTTGAGGATAAGCTCCCTCTCCCTCATTTCATGGAGGCTCCTCCTCCTATAGAAGAACTCACCATTGCTATGATCAGCTAGTTACTGGTTGCTAGTTGCTAGTTCTTGGTTTTTGGATTGAAGCAGATTAGATAGCTTTGGTGTGAGTTTGACAAGTTTTCTATGTGGAATTTCTGATAGTTTGATAAGTGGTTGTGGAGTGCCTTAGCCTTCTATTAGAGCTTGTGAGTGAGAGAGAAATATTATCCATTTGGGAGACCCATTCATGAGAGTGAATGCTTGAAAGAACATACTAGTCGGACCCTCCGAGAAGGCTTGCAACGTCAAGGCTTGGTTGTAAGCTTTGCTTTTGATTTATTTTAATATAATTGAGAATGATTTCCTATATATTGTGTACAATTTACTTGATAGCTTATGATTCCTTGACTTTATGATCAAATATATCATTGTTGTTCTCGATTACGTGTTCTGTTGTTTTCTTGTGGTGTTTCAGGTTGATTGCTCATTAAGAAGAAGGAAACAGAAGCTGAAGCAGTGCAATGAAAGCTTCATCGAACACCGGCTTTGAGGTAGGCCTATAACAATGACTATTTAAGGAAATCAATTGTTGTTTTGTTTTGATGTGACTAGACCCACTCTAGGGCCAGAGGGGTTGCCTCTGTCTGCAGAGGGAACACTTTCCTATTTCACAAGTTGGTGACTCTGCTGGGGAGATCCTTTGTATTTTTTCTTCTTGTTTACTCTTGGTTTTCCTTTTGATTTAGTGCCTCTTGAATTTTGGGGTTGCACCTTCAATTTTTGGATTACCTGGGTCAATCTGGGAATTCCCCTTACTATTTGAAAGGATAGCCTGGTGTCTTTTGGGTGTTGTCACTTGTCTTTTCCCTTTATTAAAATCGTTGCTTGAGATAGCTTAACAGCTATGATGATGTCGCCCTGCCCTCTTTAGTAAATCTGTGTGTTGCTGATTACCTATAATGCAGTTGCGACTATTCCTGAAATTGGAGTGTCGCAGAAGATAGGTGTACCCCTGTGACGACGTCGCTCAGTTGTTGTCTCTACACTTGCGATGATTGGCTTATCATCCCAAGTTGCTTGTTATAGGCCCACAACAATTCTTGTACAAGTTTTTTTTTACAACTTTGCCTCCCGAAACCATCAGTCTTGCTTATCTCCTACTGTTTTCTGTCTCCCATCAACTTGTTCTGATTGCTTTGGTTAAGGTTTGTTTCTCTTTGATTTCATTTTAGTGAGTCTTGAGTTTTAGTCCCCGTGACCTAGCTCTTTTAAGTGTTCCAAACCATTTTCTTAGGTTACATATCTATCCAAGGTTCATCCACAACTATCTTATTGATTTGGTTGAGTCTTTTTTCTACTTGTTTTCTTGCTGGTTGATTTTTAGTGTTGATTATTGAACCAATTTTTTCATATTGATTCGATTTCTTCACTATCAAGCATAGATCACAATTGTATGGATCAATCAAGTTTACACTTGCTTGTTTGTCTCTTTAAATTCAAAAAAAAAAAATCAAAATATTGCCTTCATTTAGTATACAAAAGTGAAAGTGCATTTGCATCACGAATTTTCATGTTTGAGAAATTGCAAAGCGAACTTCAAATCTTTCATTAGTAGTATCGATCCATTGTAGGATTAATGTGTTGATGCATTGTGTTTCTTAGCACTTGCACTTTCTTGTCTTGGTTTTGTGTTTACTTGGGAATGAACTCTCTACCTTTCTTTAAGTAGGTGTTCATCAAAACGATTGATGCTTTACTCATTGTAGCTACATCCTAGGAATTGTTGAGATACATTCGATAGGGCCTGAAAGCTGAAACTTAATTCAAGATCAACTCTAAAGTCAATTGAATGAACCTAACAATACATTGGAACTTAACGCACATTATTTAGAGGTCTAGGCTTAGATGTGCTCCGGCGTCGTTAAACCTGGTCACTATTGTTTTCGCTTAAGGTTGGGTGATTCCTCCTTCTGTGACTCAATAGGTGCTAGTACGAACTTGTGCTCCCCTTACCGTCGATTATATATCGGGAGACCCCACTAGGTTATCATCCTACATCCATAGGCAGCCGTGTCTGCCACCTTACAAACCGTAACACACCAAACACAGCATTCAAGAAGATTTACTGCCATATGGAAAGTCCTTGGTCATTTCTCTTTCATTTGATCACCAAAGTGTATATGCAGTTTTACGGTTTGTCTGTTAAACCTTTTGCCTAGTTCTATGGAGTAGCCACTTTCATTCCTTTTCAACTTCCTCAAACAAAATGATCATCTAAACACTTGTCCTTTCAGGCTCATTAAACCTCGAAAGAGATAGAGTCATATTTTCGTCCTTTTCTTGACTTTTGAAGCATGAAAAGGTGCAGTTTTGTTCTTGTGTCATAAAATTTACTACCCACGAAATATTCCTGGTAACAATTAGAGTTATTCGTTATAGTTCGAGTGTTTTTCAGGCTCATTCTTGATGGCAACAGTCCCCGAGTCTACCGACCAAGTTCTTCCCCTAGATGGAACTCCTGGTATGTTTCCTCCTTTTGGAAATGTCGGTGCTACGTATATGGCAACATTGTCCTTGCCTAGGTTAAACATCGGTTTGCCCGTTTGGCTATTTTCAACCTCAGTGTTCCCGAGCGTCATGACTCCTGTCCCATCGTCTCCTTTGTTTGAATCATGACACAATGATTCCAAGGTTGAGCCTACGCCTTCTTCCCCTATTTCTTCCTCCTCTCCTCCTTTGCCTGGTGAAAGTTCTACATCTAGTAACCAGGAGGCTAAGAAGAAGAAGAGGAAGACAAAGAAGAAGAAGAATTTGGATCAGTGTTAGACCACCCATGTAGCTAATGTCTCGAGTACCTCACCACTCTTTCCACCTTCTGATCCTCTATGGAAGGTTAAGTTTCCTTATAAATTCTGCACAAGCGACCATCTTCTTCATGATTGTCCTAGCATTCCTAGGATTTTAGAAGTTTGGTCTCACAATCTGGCTTGTCCCTCATCATCCTCTAAAGCTCATGACAATGCTACCCTCTCAATGGGCAGCGGTAAGTAGACAGGGAAGATTCGATTGCCCTGTAGGCTCTGTGAAAGCAACCATCTCCTTCACCTTTGTCCACTCTTGGATAAAGCTTCCGTCATTTTGGAAGGTCTTATAACTTCTTCCCCTCCGCTTCCAATTGGTTATCAGAGGCTCTCTTTAGACCCTCTCCCCATTGACAAAGAGATAGATATGGATTCTTCTCTTGTCCGTCCTCCTTTTCCCAAGCCTGGCTGTGCCAAGCCTGTTCCTAACCAACCATTGGTCGGAAAGAGTGTCGACTTGGGTTCACCACCCATTGTTCACTCTGCTCCGGAAGAGCATCACAATCACACTGCTCATGTTCTTCTCATCTCGTCAGATTCTCCTGAGTCCTAGAATGACCCTCCTATTCCTGCTGATCAAGAGCGTCCTTCTTTGGTTCCTGTAGAGCATGGGGGCAATCATACGATACCCCCGCCAAGTAGTTCAGTTGTTTATTTTGACTGGAGCCATTTGACTGCATTCTTCCTTCCATCCTATGTGCCTTTCTAGATTATTATACATTCCTATAATAAGGCAGTACCTAGCACTCTCTTGGACTACGGGGCATTTGTCAGTCTTATGCCTTCCACTACTTGGCAAGCTTTGGGCTCCCCGCAACTTGTGCCTGTTACTCGGAATCTGTTAGCATTTGACGGAGGAACTTGTCAACCTTTTGGGATCCTTCCCAAGCTTCCTGTGACTTTGGGAGGAAAAACTGTCTATATAGATGCGATGGTTGTCCAAGGTGCTTTAGATTTTAGTCTTCTTCTTGGCCGTGACTATATTTATGCCACGGGGGCTCATGTTTCTTTGATTTTCTGTGTGGTCTGTTTTCCGCACAATGGAAGAATGGTGACCATAGATCAACTGTCATTATTTGGTCACCCAATGCCTCCTGTGATGCCGTCGTCCCTTATCAGTTCTTGCTTGCAAGTAGTACCTTCCTCGCCACTGGTCAATTATGTGGCTACCCATTCCACCTCCGCATCTGTTCATGATCAAGAAGATGGTCTCGTACATCATGTACTAGGGGCATTAGAACCCGATTTGTCATTGGTGCCTAATGACATGTGTTCCTCCCAAAGTGTGGTTCTTTCGTCCAGTGAAGATCTCTTGGGTGTCATGTTTTCATATGGCCCATGAACAAGTAACCCCAAGGAGAGTTCTTGTTCCTGTGTCAACCTCGTTAAAAAATGAAAACAAGAGTGTTGAGCATAGTTTTCATCTTGTGTCAAGCTCTTTCAAAAATGAAACAAGTAACCCAGAGGAGAGTTCTTGTTCCTGTGTCAACCTCGTTAAAAAATGAAAACAAGGGTGACAAGCATAGTTCCTTGTCTTGTGTCAAGCTCGTTAAAAAATGAAACAAGGAGTCTTGAGGAAAGTTCTTGATCTTGTGTTAACCTCGTTAAAAAATGAAACAAGGGTTATGAGGATAGTTCTTTTACTATGTCAACCTCATTAAAAAAAATGAAACGACTCCCTTTCCAAATTAAGTCTTTGATTAAGATCTCGTCAAATCCAAGTCGAGTCTTTCCACAATCTTGAAAGTGAACCTTCATTCCATCCACTCCATTGGATGCAATGAAGCTTGGGGAGAATGTACCTTGATTTGCATTATTATGCTAGGGGCATGCGAACTTATAACAAGCATAGTTTCTCATTTCAAGCTTGTGTAAACATGAAACCATACCCGATTTACACCTCGTGATTGCCATTTTTATCCGCTAAATTCTGCTAGATGACCCTTGGTTGTTTCGTTCCATCATCGCCATCTCTTTGGCTGATCATATGCTTTTACTTGGTTGTTTTTTTCCTTTACTGAGGGACCACAACGATGAGTGGTTTTATTAGCCAGCCTCTTGACCATTACATGTTTTGAGCAGTTCCACCATTGTCAGAACCAATTTCTACCCTTTATACCACTCGTTCCTCCAGGATGAGTCTCCTTTAAGCTTTTTTCTGACTCGTTGAAAATGAAAAGATTGCCAAGTATTTTTCCCTTTTTGACTCGTTAAAGAGAATAAAAATGGGGGTCTGCTTTCAGCTCTTTTCCGACCATTTAAAAATGAAAACATAGCCGATCTCTTGTCATTTCAAGCTCATTCTTGGTTACGAAATGTCGTGTCTCCAGTAAGTTTTCTACTTTTTTGGACTGGAAACACTATTTACGAAAAGTACTTCTTGACCAAAATGGTCAAGTGGTTATCTCGAGTATCGTTTTCTACCTTTTCGAGATTGAGAGACAAAAACTTATGAAAAGGGCCCACCTAGAGTTTTTCTTTTCCATTTCTTTTTCAAACTCTCTAAACATGAAAAAGACTCTGAGTTTTACCAATGTCAGACTTGTTAAACCCTAACAACATTGGACTATTCACCATGACGAGACTCGAGCTTCTCCTCCCTAGGGGTCGTTAAAATATCACTAGGTTGGATTCGTCCGAAGGTCAAACTTATATTACAAGCATATGTTATCCCCTTCAAGCTTGTTTTTCAAAAATAATTGGGGTACTCGCCAGCAATGGTGGGGGAAAATTTGGAAATCGTCGTTGGTTACCTACTATAGCTAGTCACTCTCAAACATCGACACTTTTGCCTCTTGTCGGGTTGGGATATCCTCACATTGTCATTGGCCTTCTGGGGTTTTGGGTTGCCATTTTTCCTCATTCCATCTGATCCATGTTGTCTCCGTCAGACCTTTGATCCCTTGGTACCAAAATGCTACTGCATTCTAGAGTCGTGTCGCCAATATGTTAAAGATTAAATCCTTCTACAGTTCACACCCTTACCTCCTCCTCTGATGCTCTGTTTCACCATCTACCGCTTGTTCCTTGTCTTGTGTCATTGATGGGGGAAACATTATGGCCCTCCTGTGACAGATCACCTCCTGTCGACACCAGCTCATTATATAGGAGGTTGATCTAGAGATCCCTTTTGGTACCTTGGAGCTTGCATGCCTCAATGGCAAGTTCTTCGCACCTAATGACGGACTTTCATTATTGGTCTTCGATTGGGTGATTCCATGAGTGTTCGACTTTAGATCACTTTTCACTTTTATTGGATTGTACTGGCAATACCTTGAGAACCATTGGCATTATTGTTGGTCTCTCTTGCACTTGTTAACAGTTTTAATCATTGACTAGTAATCAAGCGATTTTCTATCATGCTCGACTTCAGCACCTCTGTTCGCATGCTAGAGATTGTACTATGATTGGTTAGGGTTTCAAGACCCTGGACAAAGATTACATACATTTGGGCTGCGTGGATTGGTTCGTGATTATATGCATGACTCTTTGATTGGATGGCTATGACCATACTTGAGTCCTTATGGATGGCTGCGACCATACCTTTATCATTATATATGGTCTTATCGACTGGATGGATGCGTCCATACCACAGACCAAGTTTCATATTTATTTTGGATGGCTGCGCCCATGCCTAGACTACATGTATTTCACTATCAGAGGTATCAGTTGTACTTGTGCCTGCAGATTCTCCGTGGTCGTGTTTCGGCTCAGTTATGATTTCGTAAATAATTTCACCCCTCCCACTCTCTCGGGCTTCATGCTTTAGGGGGCATTTGTTACACAGTAATTTGTCACTGACCTCATCTCAGTCCCTCCGCTGTGTCATATATCAAATACACATGTCCATATCTTTCCACTCATGCAAGAATATTAAACTAGTTCTCTCTAGTATCGAAGATTGACCCTTTTTGCCTAAGTTTTTGCATCATCTGAAGTGAACCCTTTATAGTCTATGACGATCCTCTGTTTCGAGCTGTTTCGTCACGACATCGTCGCAGGTGTACACATGTTTCCTGCGACGTTCGAATTTTAGGGCTCGACACAAGTCCTCAATATATTAATTGCGATGATTAGTCCGAACGCATTGCTTCCTTGCGATGTCATCGCTAATACCTAGTTAATGACTTGCGATGATCTAGATTTGGCAAATTAATTCAAACAGTCGGCCTTCTGGGTGATTCTAGAACTGGTTGTTGAGTCAGATTAGGTCACCTTTCCTCCTCTAGGATGGCAGTTCCACCTTTAGTGAAACCTCCCTTAAGGATAAGCTCCCTATCCCTCATTTCATGGAGGCTCCTCCTCCTATAAAATCACTCACCATTGCTATGATCAACTAGTTAGTGGTTGCTAGTTCCTAGTTCTTGGTTTTTGGATTGAAGCAGATTAGTTAGCTTTGCTCTAAGTTTGACAAGTTTGCTATGTGTAATTGCTGATAGTTTGATAAGAGGTTGTGGAGTACCTTAGCCTTTTATTAGAGCTTGTGAGTGAGAGAGAGATATTCTCCATTTGGGAGACCCATTCTTGAGAGTGAATGCTTGAAAGAACATACCAGCCAGACCCTCCGAGAAGTCTTGCGACGTCAAGGCTTGGTTGTAAGCTTTGCGTTTCATTTATTTTAATACAATCAATAACGATTTCCTATATCTTGTGTACAATTTACTTGATAGCTTATGATTCCTTGACTTTAAGAGTAAATAGATCATTGTTTTTCTCAGTTACCTGTTCTGTTGTTTTCTTGTGGTGTTTCAGGTTGATTGCTCATTAAGGAGGAGGAAAAGGAAGCTGAAGTGATGCAATGAAAGCTTCATCAAATACCGGCTTTGAGGTAGGCCTCTAACAATGACTATTTAAGGAAATCAATTGTTGTTTTGTTTTGCTGTGTCTAGACCCACTCTAGGGCTATAGGGGATGCCTCTATCTGCAGAGGGAACACTTTCCTACTTCACAGTCTCCAAGTGGGAGATTGTTGGGTGTGGAGCCTGATTATCTTCTTTATTTAGAGGTATTGCCACATTGGACCCCAGTTCGTAATGTGGTGGCAACGCCGCCCGTAAAATATACACTGCAGGGGGGGTCCAGGGGCAGGCAGCCATGACCTTTGGGAGCCAGCACCCTCGAAGCTAAAAATAGATGTAAAATTGCATTGTAAAATGTTGTAATTTCATAGTCAATCTAGGCCATTCAGTAGGTGGATATCTGATGGTAGAATTTATGTTTAATTTAGGGTTTTCTTTCCCTAGAAGGAAACCCCTCGCTATATATGAGAGAATTATATTACGTCTAGGTAGATCATTTTCTGAGTGAGAAGAGAGACAAGATTAAGCAAGAGAGAAGAGGGAATTACAACGGATCTGCTCTAGGTTGTATCTCTTCAGTTTGCTTGATAATATGAATGGAAGGACTAGCTCTTTCTCCGTGGACGTAGCCCAAATTGGGTGAACCACATATATGTGTGTCTCTCTTGTTTTATTCATTTTGTGTGTTTCTATTTCTCCAATATTTTATGTGTTCCATTGCTCTATAATACATAATTTTCTAACAATTGGTATCAGAGTTGAAGGTCTATTTGGCTGATAAACTCGCAGGAGAGAAGTGTTCCTAGTTCGAGTGGGAGCGATGGCAGAAGATGGTAGGTTTATTGTCGAAAACTTTAACGGCCAAAACTACCAGCTATGGAAGATGTATATGGAAGATTATCTGCATCAGAGAGATTTGTAGCAACCATTGAGCGGAAAGGCAAAGAAACTGATGTGTTAGAAAATTATATATTACAAAGCAATGGAACACATAAAATACTACAGAAATATAAACACAGAAAACACATGAAACAAGAGAGACACAAATATATGTGGTTCACCCAGTTTGGGCTACATCCACCCCGAAGAGACACAACCTACAACAGATCCGCTGTAATATCCTCTGTTTTCTCTCACAGTCTCACCTCTCTATTTCTCGCTCCTAGAATACACATCTATATTACAGCCTCAATATAATGCCCTCATAAAAAGAGAGGGGTTGGCTTCTAGGGCAAAAAACCCTAAACTAAACATAAGTTCTACCGTCAGATCATCCACCTAATGAACAACCCAGATTGACTAGAAATTACTATACTTTTACAAGGCAATTTTACATCTATTTTTAGCTTCGGGGGCGCTGCCCCCAAAACCCCCACAGAGGGACCTCTGGCCCGCGGACCCCCCAGCTGAGGGGGATCGACCCCCCTGAACCCCCGCGGGAGGGACAAGTCCCCCCCGCACCCCCTCGCGTGGAGGGTTGTACAACTTCCCGGGGTATACATCCGGCTGAAACAAAGACCTCTGAACAATCATGCTCCACACCCAACAATCTCCCACTTGGAGAATGATTGTAGCAACTTCATCGCTGCTTCATTTGCTAGAAAATGACTCCTCTTTGGACCTAGTTGTTTCTCATCTTCATTGTCATCCTTGAAGACCAATTGAAACTGAGCATGTTCTCAATTTCTCCCTAGTTACAACTTTTGTTAGCATATCTGCAGGATTCTAGCTAGTGTGTATCTTTTCCAGCTTCAACTCTCCATCCTCCAACACTAATCATATGAAATGATACTTGAGTTGTATGTGTTTAGTCCTAGAATGAAATGTTGAGATCTTTGCAAGATGAATGGAACTTTCGCTATCACTGTATAATGTGCCCATATCATGCTCCTTACCCAATTCACCCATAAACCTTTGTAACCAAATCATTTCTTTACTAGCCTCTGTAGTAGCAACATACTCTACTTCTGTTGTTGAAAGTGCAACAACAATTTGGATTTTTGAAACCCAACTGACAGTTGTTCCACCTACAGTAAATACATATCCTGTAGTGCTCCTCCTGTTATCTATGTCACCTGCCATATCTGCATCAACATATCCCTGTAGAGAAATGTTTGAACCACCAAATCATAATGCTTGATTTGTGGTACCTTTCAAATATCTGAGAATCCATTTCAGTGCCATCCAATGTTCCTTTCTTGGATTGTTCATGTACCTGCTTATAACTCCCAATGCATGTGCAATATCAGGCCTTGTGCAGACCATTGCATACATTAAGCTTCCAACTGCTAATGCATATGGAACTTTAGACATATAATCCATGTCTTCTTGGGTCTTTGGGCACATTTCCTTACTAAGTTTGAAATCTCTAGCAAAAGGTGTACTAATTGGTTTTGCATTGTGCATATTAAATATTTTCAACACCTTTTGTATGTACTCATTCTGAGACAATGTTAATTTATGATTTTTCCTGTCTCTAGTTATTCTCATACCAAGGATTTGTTTTGCAGCTCCCAAATCCTTCATTGCAAATGAATTTTCCAATTTTCTTTTGAGCACATTTATTTCCTGCATGTTAGACCCTGCAACAAGCATGTCATCTACATACAATAACAATATAATATAGCTGCCATCATTTTGCTTTTTCAGATAAACAAAATGATCAGAGTGACATCTAGTATAACCTTGTTCAGACATAAACTTGTCAAAATTTAGATACCACTGCCTTGGAGCCTGTTTTAAGCCATACAAGCTCTTCTTCAACCTGCACACTAGTTTCTCCTTCCCTTTTACCTCATATGCTTGTCGCTGCTGCATATATATCTCTTCCTCCAAATCTCCATAGAGAAAGGTTGTCTTTACATCTAACTACTCAAGATGAAAATATTCAACTGCTACTAGACATAAAATAGTTCTGATTGAAGTCATTTTAACAACAGGAGAAAATATTTCATCAAAATCAATACCTTTCTTCTATGCAAACCCCTTCACCACAAGTCTAGCTTTGTACCTATGTTCTCCTCCATCTTCTTCCTTCAGCCTGTAAACCCATTTATTCTGCAATGTAGTTTTACCTGCAGGCAACCTGACTAAGTCCCAAGTCTAGTTATGCATTAAGGAGTCCATCTCTTCTTCCATGGCTAGCTCCCACTTCTTCCTGCTTTCAACCTGCATTGCTTCTTCATAACATTCAGGTTCACCAGAATCAGTCAGCAATAAATAATATAATGAAGGAGAGTATCGTTCAGGGGGTATACTTGTCCTGGTAGACCTTATAACACCACATTCAGGTGTTTGGTGTGCCTGTTGCTGTTGTGGTGGTTGTTGTTGTTGTGGTTGTTGATTATTATTATTTTCAGGCACCTTCACTATTTCAGTGATTTCATCAAGAACTGTGTATTCCTTGTTTTCTTTTTCCTGTTTCTTTTCCTGCAACTGATTCTTATACAAGACCTTTTCATTGAATATTACATCTTTTCTCATAATGATATTGTGATTTTCGTAATCATATAAGCAATAACCAAAATCATTAACACCATATCCAATAAAGGTACATTTCTTTGACTTTGCCTCAAGCTTTTTTCTATTTTCTTTATTAATATGGACAAAGGCCTCACAACCAAAAGGCTTTAAAAAAGAGTAGTTTACCTTTTTACCTATCCATGCTTCCTCTAGAACACCACCATCCAAGGAACTTGAAGGCCCTCTGTTTATTAAATAAACAACAGTATCTACAGCATCTACCCAAAATTTTAAAGGCAATCCTGCATGTAATCTCATGCACTATTACACAGTAATTTGTCACTGCATTCACTCCCAGTCAATCTACTATGTCATGTGTCCAAGTCAAACATGCTCATGCTGAACAAATTCTCTCCTATGCTATCAATTGACCCACTTTTCCTAAGTTATATACCTCATCACGACTATGGACTTAATATACACGCTGAAGGGCGCTCATAAACAGTCCAGCCACGCTGCCAGCACGGAAATGCATCTGATTCTCACGATGGTTCAATTTCATGCTCCAGTACGAGGTTACTTATTATCTTTAGCAATGATCTGAAAGGCTACATTTCTCACTAGCAATGTCAACGCTAAAGCTCAGTTATACACTCACGATGATCCAGGTTGGGCGAATTTGTTCCAACAGTCGGCCTTTTGGATGACTCCATACCTGGTTGTTGGCATAGTTTGTGTCACTCTTCCTTCTCTGGCATGGTAGTTCTGTCAATTGTGCTACCTTCCTTTATGATAAGCTCTCTCTTCCACCTTTCATGGAGACTCCTTCTCCTATTTAAACACTCACATTTGCTATGATCAGCTAGTTGGTAAATTCTTGGATTGAGCAGTGTTGTTAGTGCTTTTGAGTTTGATAGATAGCTGCTGTGGGTGTGACAAGTGTGAGAGTGTTGATAACTTGTGGAAGGTTGTGAAGTGCCCTTGATTTTATGTAAAACTTATGAGTGAGAGAGAGATTTTGAGTGTTGGGAAATCCATCTTCAAAGAGTGAATGCTTGAAGAACATGCTGGCTGAATTCCTCTGAGAGGGCTTGCGACATCAAGACTTTGGTTGTAAGCTTGCTCTTATTTCATTATTAATACAATCAATGATGTTTTCCTATGTCTTGTATGTAATTTACTTGATAGATCATGACTTCTTGACTTTGTGAGTAAATAGATCATTGTTGTTTCCCAGTTACGTGCTTTGTTGTATTTCCTTTTCATTGTTTCAGGTTGATCACCGATTGAGGAGAAGGAAGCGAAAGCTGGAGCACCACAAAGAAACTCCATCGACCACTGGTTGAGGTAAGCCTCCAACTATGACTATTTAAGGAAAGCTATTGTTGATCTGTCCTTGTTTGTGACTAGACCCACTCTAGGGCTAGAGGGGTTGCCTATGTCCGCAGAGGGAACACTTTCCTGCATCACAAATTGGCGACTTCGTTGGGGAGTCTATCCTATGTTCTTCTCTTTGCTCTTGTTTTGATTTTTATTTTGTCTCTCTTTGTTTTTGGGGATTAATTAGCAGCCTTCTGAGTCACCTGGATTGATCTGGGAGGTCCCTCTATTATCTGTTAGATTGGCTGGTTTTGGTTTGGGAGTTTTTGGCTCATTTGCCATTGTTTTCTACATCATCGCGGAACATAGTCTAATAGTCGTGTTGACATCGCGATCGCTCTTTTGTAAAATCCTTTGCGTCGCCGAATAACGTCACACAGTCACGACGACTCCTAAAATTGGATCATCGCAAGAAAGACGTGTACTTCTGCACTAACATCGCCCTGTTGCTACAACTAGCTACTTATCAGTGCTAGTTGCTAGTGTCATACTCGTCACGATACCTATAGAATTGATTTTCTCAATTCTACCTCCTAAGTTTGCCAGTCCTCTTGATCCCTTGCCTTTTTTGCTTGCTCAGTCATTTGTTTTTCACTGTTTATGGTCAAGGCACTCTTTCTTTGGCTTTATTGAATGAATCTTGCATTTTTATCCGTGTGACCTAGTTCATTATTTCAAGCTTCTTGAATCATTTGTCTTGGTTGCTAGTTTTCTCAAGGTTCATTTATAGTGTTCTTCTTGGTTTGATTGAGCATTCCTCATTCTTTGTTTCTGGTTGATTTTTAGTGACAATTATTGAACCAATTTTTTATGTCGATCCAATTTCTTCACTACCAAGCATAGATCACAATTGTTTTGATCGATCAGTTCACACTTGCTTGTTTGTCTCTTTAAATTCAAAAAAAAGGAAGAAGGGAAAATTAAAAGTTTGTATTCATTTAGCATACGAAAGTGAAAGTACATTTGCATTACGAATTTTCATGTTTGAGAAATTGGAAAGCAAATTTTAAATCTTTCATTAGTAGTATCGATGCATCATGAGATTAGTGTATTGATGCATTGTGTTTCTTAGTGTTTGCATTATCTTGTCTTGGTTTTCTTGGTTTGAGAACAATCTCTCTATCCTGTTATAGGTAGGTGTTCGTTGAAGTCAAAGATGTTTTACTCATTCTAGCTGCATCCTAGGTTTTTGATATACATACAGTAGGGCTTGGAAATTGAAACATAATCCAAGATCAACTCTAAAATGAACTGATTGAATCTAATAATGCATTGGAACATAACACTCATTATTTATAGGTCTAGGCTATAGACGGCCTCCGGCGTCGTTAAACCTAGTCACTATTGTTCTCACTCAAGTTTGGGTGATTCCTCCTTCTGTGCCTCAATAGCAGTCTAGTATGGAATTGTGCTCCCATGTACCGTCGAGTATATGTTGGGAGACCCCACTAGGTTATCATCTTATATCCTTCGGAAGCCGTGTCTACTGCCTTGCAAACCATAATGCACCGAACACAGCATTCGGGAAGATTGTCTGCCATATGGAAAGTCTTTGGTTTTCATATGATCGCCAAGGTGTATATGCAATTTTACGGGTTGTTTGGTAAACCTTTTGCCTAGTTTCTCCAGAGTATTCACTTTCATTCCTTTTTAGACTCCTTAAAATAAAAGGTCCATCTGAGCACTTGTCCTTTCAATCTCATTAAACCTTGAAAGAGATAGAGTCTCCTTTTCATCCTTTTCTTAACTCTTGAAACATGAAAAGGTCAAGTTTTTTTCCTGCATCATAAAATTTACTGCCCATGAAATATTCCTAGTAACAGTTCAAGTTCTTGGTTGTGATAAGAGTGTTTTTCAGGCTCATTCTCGATGGCCACATTCCCTGAGTCTACCAGTCAAGGCTTTCCCCTAGATGGAAATCCTGGTCCGTTTCCTCCATTTGGAAATGCCGGTGTTCTGTACATGGAAACATTGTCTTTGCCTGGGTTAACCATCGGTTTGCCCATTTGGTTGTTTTCAACCTTAGTGGCCTCGAGTGTCATGACTCTTGTTCCACTGTCTACTTCGTCCGAACCACAACATGTTGATTCCAAGGCTGAGCCTGCGCCTTCTTCCCCTCTTTCTTCGCCTTCCTCTCCTCCTTCGCCTGGTGAAAGTTCCATATCTAGTAACCAGGAGACTAAGAAGAAGAAGAAGATGATGATGATGATGAAGAAGAAGAAGTCCGATAAACATGAGGCAACCTGTGTAGCTACTGCTCCGAGTACATCTTAGGTCGGACCACCTTCTGATCCTCAACAGAAGGTTAAGTTTCCTTGTAAATTGTGCAAGTGTGACCATCTTCTTCATGATTGTCCTGGCATTCCTAGGATCTTAGAAGTATGGTCCCACAATTTGGCTCATCCCTCATCGTCCTATGAAGCTCATGGCGATGCTACCCTATCAACTGGAAATGGTAAGAATAAAGGGAAGATTCGATCCCCCTGTAGGCTATGTGAAGGCAACCATCCCCTTCACCTTTGTCTACTCATGGATAAAGCTTCCACCATTTTGGAAAGTCTTACAACTTCTTCACCCCAACTTCCCATTGGTTATCAGAGGCTCTCTTCAGACCATCTCCCCCTTTTCAAAGAGATTGACTTAGATTCTTCTCTTGTCCACCCTTCTCTTCCCGAACTTGGATATGCTAAGCCTGTTCCTGACCAACCATTGGTCGGAAAGAGTGTCGACTTGGATTCACCACCTGTTGATCACTCTATCCTGGAAGAGCATCATGATTCTACTACTCATGGTCTTCTCATCTCATCAGATTCTCCTGAGTCTGAAAACGACCCTCCTATCCTCGCTGGTCAAGAGGGTCCTTCTTCAATTCCTATAGAGCAGGGGGGCAATCATACGGTTCCCCCACCAAGTAGTTTGATCGTTTCCTTTGACTGGAGTCATTTGACTGCATTCCTCCTTCCATCCTATGTGCCTTTTCAGATTACAGTACATGCCTATGATAAGGCAGTACCTGGCACTGTCTTGGATGAGGGTGCGTCGGTTAGTCTTATGCCTTCCACTACTTGGCAAGCTTTGGGCTCCCCACAGCTTGTGCCAGTCACACAGAATCTGTTGGCGTTCGATGGAGGAACCTGTCAACCTTTAGGGATCCTTCTAAAGTTCCCTGTTACTTTGGGAGGCAGAACTTTCTATATAGACGTAATGGTTGTCCAAGGTTCTTTAGATTTCAATCTTCTCCTTGGCCGTGACTATATTTATGCCATGGGGGCCCTTGTCTCTTCACTTTTCCATGTGGTTTGTTTTCCACATGATGGAAGAATGGTGACCATCGATCAATTATCATTCTTTAGTCCCCCGGTGCCTCTTGTGCAGCTGTCATACCCTATTGGTTCTTGCTTGCAAGCAGTACCATCCTTGTCATAGGTCAATTATGTGGCTACCCGTTCTGTCTCCACCTTTGCTGATGATCATGCAGATGGTCTCATACATCATGTACTGGGGGCATTGGAACCCGACCTGTCATTAGTGCCTCATGACATGTGTTCCTCCCAGAATGTGTTTCTTCCATCCCGTGAGGATCTCTTGGGAGCCATGTTCTCATATGGCCCATGAACAGGTGTACGAGGATAGTTTTCTCCTGTCTCAAACTCGTTAAAACATGAAACCAGGTGTTCCAAAGATGGTTCTTATCTTGTGTCGACCTCGTTAAAAAAATGAAACAAGGCGTACTGAGGAGAGTTCTTTTCTTGTGTCAACCTCGTTAAAACATGCAACACGATGCCATGAGCATAGTTCCTGACCTTGTGTCAAGCTCGTTAAAAAATGAATCAAGGAATTTTGAGGAAAGTTCTCGATCTTGTGTCAACCTCGTTAAAAAATGAAACAAGGGTTATAAAGGTAGTTCTTTTACTGTGTCAACCTCATTAAAAAATGAAACAACTCCCTTTCCAAATCGAGTCTTTGATTAAGATCTCATAAAATCCGAGTCGATTCTTTGATTAAGATCTCGTAAAATCTGATTTGAGTCTTTCCAAGATCCTTGACAATGAACCTTCATTCCATCCACCTCGTTGAATGCAATGAATCTTGGGGGGCATGCAAACTTATAACAAGCATAGTTTTCCGTTTCAAGCTTGTGTAAACATGAAACCGAATCCAAGTAGGGTTCTCCATAGTTCAAGCTTGTGAAAAAATGAACCCATAACCGATTTACATCTCATGATTGCCGTTTTTATCTGCTAAATTCTACTAGATGAGCCTTGGTTGTTTCATTCCATTGCCACCATCCCATTGGCCGATCATATGCTTTCACTTGGTTGTTTTTCCTTTTCTGAGGAACTGTGTCGATGAGTGCTTTTATTAGCTAGCCTCTTGACCATTACATGTTTTGAGCAGTTCCACCATTGCTGGAACTAGTTGCTACCCTTTATACCACTCATTCCTCTAGGTAAAGTCATCTTTAACACTCTTTTCCGACTTAAAAGACGAAAAGATAGCTGAGTTGTCCCTTTCGAATCGTTAAACGAAATGAGAGGTGGTATGCTTTAAGCTCTTTTCTGACCGTGTAAACGTGAAAATATTGTCGAGCTTTTGTCATTTCATGCTTGTTATTGGTCATGAAATGACGTGGTTTTGATCACTTTTCTAATTTTTCAGGTCGAGGTCACTAATCACGAAAAGTACTCCTTGATCGTAATGATCAAGTGGTTCTTTCTAGTATTGTTTTATACTTTTTCGGGCTCGAGAGACACAAACTTATGAGAAAGGACCCCCCCTAGAGTTTTCTTTTCTGTGTCTTTTTCAAACTCTCTAATCATGAAAAAGACTCCGAGCTTTACCTATGTCGGACTCGTTAAACCCTCGCGACATTGGAATCGTCACCATGACGAGACTCGAGCTTCTCCTCCCTAGGGCTCGTTAAACTATTACTAGGCTGGATTCGATCAAAGGTCGAACTTATATTACAAGAATATGCTATCCCCTTCAAGCTTGTTTTCAAAAATAATTGGGGTACTCGCCAGCAATGGTGGGGGGAAATTTGGAAATCATCATTGATTGTCTATGGCAGCTAGTCACTCTTAAACATCAGCACTTCTGCTTCTTGTAGGGTTGGGATATCCATACATTGTCATTTGGCCTTCCGTGGGTTTGGGTTGTCATCTTTCCTTATTCCATCTAATCTATGCTATTTCCATTAAGCCTCTGATCCCTTGGTACATAAATGCTGCCACCCTCTAGAGTCGTGTCGTCGACATGTTCAAGAGTATAATCCTTCTATAGTTTACATCCTCGCCTCCTCCTCTGATACTCTGTTTCACCATCTACCACTTATTTCTTGTCTCGTGTCATTGATGGAGGAAACATTATGGCCCACCTACGATATGTCGTCTCCTGTCGACATCAGCTCATTATCCTGGAGATTGATCTAGAGATCCCTTTTGGCACCTTGGAGCTTGCATACCTCAATGGCAAGTTCTTCGCCCCTGACGATCGACTTATATTATTGGTCGTTGATTGCGTGATTCCACGAGTGTTTGACTCCAGCTCATTCTTCACACTTCGTGGATTGTACTAGATAGTACCTTGACAACCATTGGCATTACTGGTGGTTTCTCTCGCGCTTGTTAACGGTTTTCATCATTGACCGGTAATCAAGCGACTTTCTCTCATGCTCGACTTTAGCACCTCTATTCGCATGTTAGAATTTGTACTATGATGGGTTGGGTTTAAGACCCCAAACTCAGATTACACATGTTCGGGCTACATGGTTTGGTTCGTGATCACATGAC
This sequence comes from Pinus tabuliformis, assembly GCA_031772625.1. Classification (NCBI taxonomy): domain Eukaryota; kingdom Viridiplantae; phylum Streptophyta; class Pinopsida; order Pinales; family Pinaceae; genus Pinus; species Pinus tabuliformis. Next base: position 1,299,508,058 of record CM062809.1, read on the forward strand.
TCATTGATGGATGGCTGCGACCATACCTTTATCATTATCATGGTCTCATTAGCTAGATGGTTGCACCCATACCACAGACCTAGTTTGCATGTCTTTTGGATGGCTGCGTCCATGCCTAGAATCCATGTATTTCACTATTAGAGATATCAGTTGTTCTTGTTCCTATAGGTTCTTCCAGATGGTGTTCCAGCTCAATCAGTTTCGTAAAGCATTTCACCCCTCCCACTCTCTCGAGCTTCGTACTTTAGGGGGCATCTATTACACAGTAATTTGTCACTACCTTCACTCCGAGTCCATCTACTATGTCATGTGTCCAAGTCAAACATGCTCATGCTGAAAAAATGCTCTCCTATGCTGCCAATTGACCCACTTTTCCTAAGCTATCTGCCTCACGCGACTATGGACTTAATATATGCTCTGAAGGGTGCTCATAAACAGTTCAACCACGTTGCCAGTGCGGAAGTACATATAATTCCCACGATGGTTCGATTTCATGCTCCAGCACGAGGTTACTTATTATCTTTAGCGATGATCTAACAGGCTACATTGCTCACTAGTGATGTCAGCGCTAAAGCTCAGTTATACACTCGCGATGATCCAGATTGGGCGAATTTTTTCCAACAGTCGGCCTTCTGGATGACTCTAGACCTGGTTGTTGGCATAGTTTGTGTCGCCTTTCCTTCTCTAGCATGGCAGTTCCGTCAATTGTGCTACCTTCCTTGGTGATAAGCTCTCTCTTCCACCTTTCATGGAGACTCCTTCTCCTATTTAAACACTCACATTTGCTATGATCAACTAGTTGGTAAATTCTTGGATTGAGCAGTGTTGTTAGTGCTTTTGAGTTTGTTAGATAGCTAGTGTGGGTGTGACAAGTGTGAGAGTGTTGATAGCTTGTGGAAGGTTGTGAAGTGCCCTTGATTTTATGTAAAACTTATGAGTAAGAGAGAGACTTTGTGTGTTGGGAAATCCATCTTCAAAGAGTGAATGCTTGAAGAAAATGTTGGCTGAATTCCTCTGAGAAGGCTTGAGACGTCAAGACTTTGGTTGTAAGCTTGCTCTTATTTCATTATTAATACAATCAATGATGTTTTCCTATGTTTTGTATGTAATTTACTTGATAGCTCATGACTTCTTGACTTTGTGAGTAAATAGATCATTGTTGTTTCCCGATTATGTGCTTTGTTGTATTTCCTTTGCATTGTTTCAGGTTAATCACTCATTGAGGAGAAGGAAGTGAAAGTTGGAGCACCGCAACGGAAATCCATCGACCACCGGTTGAGATAGGCCTCTAACTATGACTGTTTAAGGAAAGGTATTGTTGATCTGTCCTTATTTGTGACTAGACCCACTCTAGGGCTAGAGGGTGTTATAGACATTTTTGTGCCTTACAGCATGAAGCATGAAATGTCCGTAATCTAAGGGATCCAAAGTCCCTAAACATGTTGTTCCTACCCCTAGAGGAACAAGGTCAGCAAAGCACAACACTTAACAAAAGTTCTCCACCTGAAAACACTAAAAAACAAGGCAATTCCGGATCATGTCAACTGCTCCACTGAGCATCTGCGCTGAATGTCAACTGCTCCACTGTCTACCTGCATTGAATGTCAACTGCAAAGAAGGCTACCCGCACTGGGCAAGTTTGGACATGTGGCAGAGTCATTCCTCAAGGTGTCAATGCCCAGGAAGCTTCCAAAATGACACTTGGATCAGGGAATTCGACTGGTGATGAGTAAGAGGTTCTAGATCTCCAAGTGGAAGCAAGAACCTCCAAGTGGACTTAAGAATTGAAGTGGGAGAGGACACTAGTCAGCTTCATGCCAGCCTCAAGCTGACTCATCCTTTCTCCAAAACTCCTATATATAGATCTCTCTCATGAGGTCTAGGGGGGCTGGAATCTTGTGAATGTAAAGAATTGTTGTTGGTTTGAGTTTAGAACTATTGGGTGATTTGCTTTGAAGGAGGTGAAGAGGAGATTTCTTTCTGCTAGGAAGGTGATGCTGGATTGGGCCACTTATGGTTGTATCACTTCCTGAACCTTACTTCTTCCATTAATAAAGCATTTGAGGTTCTTCTATATACATGTGTCTCAATGGTGTATTGTTATACTTGTGTATTTGATTTATTCTAATCCTTGAATCAATTATGAATGTATGCTTCTTGTAGTTTACCTCTCTTGCCATTTTGCAGGATCTTGGTGTAGCTGGGCCAGTGAAAGAGCAAGGAGCTGGGGACAAGCAGCAAGGAGAGAAGATTGGATCAACCATTAGCGAAAGACATCGGTTAGTGGATCTCTTTCTCCCCTCTTTTACATCTCATAAAGAAGTAATCTTAGATAGATTTTCTTTGATTGTTGCTAAGGAACTATCACCCTTAGAGTGGGATAGGGTCATTCCGTATTGGATACTTTTCCCAACAAAAAATTGGCGACTCCGCTGGGGATCGTATCTTGTTGGTTGTTTTTGTTCTTTCTATTCATTTCCTAGACACAGGGAGTACCGAATCGAACTGCATTTGGATCTTTCAAATGCAAAGTAGAGGGCAGCTACTCTAGCTCAGTTTCTGGGCATGTTTATGATTTGAAGAGCTGATCCACAAGGACTCTGAACAGCTCTTAGTGATAGCTTTTCATCCTCCTTTGAATCATCCTTTAGTGTGTACTTGATTGGTAGCTTTGATTTGGCCAAAAACTGTTGATTTTTGAGCAATCTGTGACCAAGAACCCAGAGAAACAAGAGTTTCTCTCTTCATTGCAGGCACTGTGAAGGCAGTCTGCATTTCATCGCAGGTCCCGAAGGGGCTACCTGCACTGAATGTCAAACTGATTGTGTTCTACCTGCGCTGAACCATTGTGGCCTTGTGCAACTGGGGTTCTCTGCTGTCTGTTGCCCTGTTTTCATCCCTGTTTTTGCAACCTGTTATCAGTCAATGTATCTATCTGAAACCACCTTTCTTTGCCACTATTCCGCCTCGGTTGTATAAAGAAACTGTATTTGTTCTTTGTGTATTTCTTACATCATTTGCAGTTTCCCATAACGAAAGTGAACTAGTCTTGCTGTGGCCTCTTAGATCTAGACCTGTGAAAAGTGTCGTTCTGATCTTAAGAGTTAGTTTGTTTTCTGTTCATAGCTGATTGAGCTTTTGCTTTCGTCATATGGTTTGAATTTATGTATTTCTAGTGTTGAAACAAGTAAATCTTAAGGTGTCTTTTGATTTTGGACAAAAGCTTGTTTGCTTTCACTTGAAATTGAATTCAAAGTTATACAACAGCTTTCTTTTTGTAGTACATCAACATTAAGAAAGAGAAAAGAAATACCTGCATTTTGCATTTGATAAGTTTGCATGCTGGATTTAGGGAAAGTGCATTAGTGTGTGCTCTATGATCTGTGTGAAATGATGATGTCTTTCTTTTCCCTCAGTAGTTAAGATTTTCATAAGTTGAAAAGATTGAAAAAGCTTGCTTCTCATCTTTAGACTGCATTTAGGAATTTGCATCATACATCTCGTGGTGAACCTTGAAAGGCAAACTTTAAAAAGATCAACCTAAAATAAACTGAATGAACCTATCAACGCTTTGAAACGTAATGCAAACACATAGAGGTCTAAGCTAGAGACGTGTTCCGGCGTCGTTAAACATAGTGACTGTCGATCTCGAAGAAGGTGGGTGATTCCTCCTGAGAGTCGGTAGCGCTAATACGGATTGTGCTCCCACGTACTGTCGCGTATATATTGGGAGACCCCTATAGGAACAAAGCCTTTATCCATAGGAAGCCGTGTTGGCCGCCCTACTGATCGCAATGCAGTGAACACAGCATTCACGAAGATCGACCACCTGTACCGTAAAACGTATTCTGTGGTTTTGCGAAAAGTTTGGCACACCATCTGCCTAGAACTCCAGAGTAGTTTCTTTTGGCCTTTTTCAAACTCTATAACTGAAAAAGTCCATCCAAACATTTGTCACTTCGGGCTCGTTAAAACATCGAAGGAGACTAGAGTCATCTTTAGCTTTTTCTCGACTCTTAAAAACTGAAAAAGCAAGTTGTGTCTATAAGCGTCTAATAAAATTCATTCAATTCGGAAACACAAATTTCCCCTTTTAATATTTTGGTTGATCGAGTAATCTGCAATCATGGAAGAAAGTCAATTGAAACCCCGTCGTTCGCGGAGGCTTACGAGTCAACCGTCTTTGTCTCCGGAATCGGAAACAGTACGGACAAAGCGAACTCGTTTAACCGGTTCAAAATCTCCTATAAAAGTTAGAACAAGTGTTCCAACTACATATGAGGTTCCAGTTACTCCAAAAATTTCTGGAAACCCTGCCTCTATAGAAGAAGTTCAACAGCCACAGAAGGACAGTAATACTGATCCTAGTCTGGGGGCAAATACTTGTATAACTGAACCAGTTCCATCTGTAACCGGTCCAGAGAGTTTTGTTCCTCAAACAACTGTCGCTGTCGAAACAACCCCTTCTTCGACACCAGAAATATTTTACGGACCTGACGGTCTTCCTCTTCCACCTGGTTTGATTGCGATAGAGGAAATTGCAGAGGATCCGCAAGCAAGTACTCCAACCCATTTTGGAGTCGGGGTCACTCTATTTCCTTCATCAGAAGTTAATCCACCACAAGTGGAGGTTCCTGTAGAATCGCTAGGCAATCTATTGGATAGACTTAAAATGTCTGAACAACCGTCATCATCTAGGACTGTGTCAAACGACACAGCGACAGCAGAAGCCCCTGCCGTCACTCCAACAATGTTTGCCGGCATACCATCTGTCCCAACTAGCTCACAACCACTAGAAGGAGTCCACCAAGGGACTATTTCGACAGTGTGGTCTATTCCAGTTTGTTCATCCAGAGTAATATCTGGCAACTCTTATGTTGAGACTCGCCAAATTGATCCATTTGGAGGTCAGTTTGGGAAATCCAGTCCCCAAGGACAATCAATCCCCTTGAGTTCTGGATTGCTACCGTATGGGGGGCAGTATGCCTTTTCATTACCCCCTCCGGGAGGGTACCCATACGGGAGTTCGCAACAGTATTCAGGATATACTGGAATTACATCAAGTGGTTGGGTACCTATGCTACCTCAACAACCAAGGGTTGTATATTCTATACAACAGTGTGTACCTATGACGAACATCCCAACCACACCGGCTATTGTAACAGTGTCACAAGTTCAAGCGATACCTGTTGCATGTCAACCTCAGATTTCTCAGGTTGTAATGCAACAGCCACTTGACCATGGGTCACAACCACAATCGCCAACTGGTGGGGTGACACAGGTCCAAACGGGTACAATTACCCCACACCTTGGTCCAACGGTTAGAATAGCGCAACAGAACATCGCTTCACAACCGTGGCTAGTGCAATACCAACAACCACAATTCCAGCAGATGTACCAAGGTTCTGAGCAGCAGATCTTTGCGAACAGTGGACAACCGTATATCCAAAACGGTCAAAACCAACCACTTTACAATGGTTAAGTCCACCAACCGTATCAATCATACTAACATCAATTACATTATGCTGGTATGCAAAGGCCCACTGCTCAAGCGATTCCATCGTACCATGGTTACGCTTCGTCTAACCTGAATCAACAGTTACAATTCGTGGCAACTTTAGAGTTACCCGATTTACACCGGTTAACCAACGATCTGATTGCTTATGCCCCTTGGTCGCCAGCGATTCCTCACAAACTTCCATCTGACATTCCTAAATTCAATGGAAATCCAGGTGAAGACCCATCGAATCACGTGATGACTTTTCATCTGTGGTGTTCATCGAACACCCTGAACAACGATTCGATAAGGCTTCGCCTTTTTCAGAGGACATTGACAGGTCCAGCGGCTAAATGGTATATTGAATTACCTAGAGCCTCGTTCGACAATTTTAGTTCCCTAGCCACGACTTTCTTAACCCATTTTCAATTATCGATAAGGTATGAAACAGGAACAGAAATATTAACCAACTTCAAGCAGACAACTGCCACCCATATATCTGATCATATACATGAGTGGCGTCGTCATCGTAGGATGGTGAAAACATACGTTCCCGATCAGCTGTTAGCTGAGTGGTTTATAAAGTCGTTACTTCCTGCTATAACGGAAGATGTGGCCAAGGGGGGAGTCGTAACAGAGGAGCAAGTTATCGCTCGTGCACAGTATTTGGACTTAGTTTATACTCAGTCTGGCACGCTCTACGACAAAATACCTAACGCTCCTAGACCGGAATTTTCAATTCCTCCTCCTCCTAAATCCAATAGTGACTCTCATGCCGGTGATGGCGTGATTGGCACGGCAAACGCGAAATCGTTAAAGGCTTCGTCAAAGAAAGCCCGTAAGAATTCAGATCAAAATGCAAAAGAAGAAATTCTTGCTTCGGAAGTAAATGCCATATCAGCAGATAAAGGCAAAGAAACCAATCAACCAGGAAGCAAGAAGAAGCAAAACAAAGGGAAGAAGAAGAAACAGGGTGAATCATCCCCTGGAAAAAATTCTTCAAACCCTCCTGGGCCAGGGAAACAAAATTATCCATGTCAAATATGTGATGAAGAGGATCATTACACAAGGAATTGTCCATTCAAAGCTGAGTTGAAGAGGTTCTTTAAAAGTTCCCAAACCTCAACTGTGTTAACTGATCCATTTCCCAACCCAGGTCAAAATCTGGTTGATAGTGGAAATGCTTCCCCGTCTGAAGTGCTTATGTTGTCGTTTTCAAAACAGCAGAATGATGCTTTGATTTCGACAAGGAACAAATATTATGGGAATCCTCAGCTGTCGAACGACAAAGGTAAAGATCAACCAAGTAGTTCGACAACAACTTCAACAGAAGTTGTACCACCCATCATTCCTGAATTAACAATAAAACCGCCAAAGGGAGTAGTACAGAAGTCGACGTTTAATCCTCGCGCCAGGGCGGCGCAACATTATAACATAGTGGAAGATTTGGCCCAATCGCCATCTGCTATGTCGACTCTTGAAGTATTACAAAATTGCCCATCCCAAAGGCAGGCTTTGTTATCGGCTATTGGTGGGGTTGATCCTAAGGATTCAAATCTTGTATCCTTTGATCACAAAGGATACGATCCTCAGTTACCAGCTCAACTAGCTTTCCTTATTCAAGTGAAAACCCTCAACAAAATTGTTCACAGAACAATTATTGATGAGGGAGCATCAACATGTATTATGTCAATGAGTTGCTGGAAAACTTTAGGATCTCCAACCTTGTCGCGATCTTCGACGACATTAAAAGCTTTCGACGGAAGGACTTATACCCCATACGGTATCCTTAATAACTTGAAAGTTGAACTGGGAGGAAAAACAGTAGAAATTGATGTTGAGGTCATCGATGGAAATATTGACTACAACATCCTACTGGGTAGACCATGGATTTATGCCATGGCAGCTGTTGTGTCGACTTATTTTAGGAAGATCGCATTCCCGTTTGAAGGAGGGATTACGGTCGTCGACCAACAGAACTTCCTCCCTAATAGTTCACAGGTTACAGGAAGCATTCCCATGATCCATGAGAGCAACCATTCGCTTCAAGATATCGGAGTAGGATTATTGAAAGACCCCACATTGATGGGAACTTTCGCGCTACCACCTCCTATTTACATAGGAAATATACCGTTTGTAGCAACCTGCAATATGATATCTTCCATGAAGGTCGCAAAAGAGAAGGTCGTCATGGATCATGCAAATGTTTTGCCCCCAAGACCTTTAGAAATATTGTAGCAATCAATGTTTCAAGCATGGGAGGCGAACCCAAATCAACGCTCGTCAAGCGTTTGGGTAGATAGGTCTAGAGAATATGGTACCCCATTAGATCCTTGGTCGAAAGTACATGGGACTGACGAAGGAATGTTACAATCAATGTTGATTGAGGGGGCACCATGGAATGATCACCACCATCGTTCCCTTCTTCCTATATATGAAGAAGATACTCAACATGACCTTTATCACCCTTCAGTTTTTGAATTCCTAACAAATACTGTAAATACGGTGGATTCCGAGCGAAACTTATCCAATACTGAAGAGACTATAGCCATAAATATCTCGACTAAAACAAATGTTGTAGAGAATATTTATGTTGGCAAAGGTTGTTCCCCTTCAGAACTGGAAATATATAACGCTCCTTTTCGCGAATTTAGAGATGTCTTTGCTTGGTCATATGATGAAATACCAGGCATTGACTCGAGTATCGTTGAGCATGAAATTAAAATGTATCCTGGTGTCAAACCAGTAAGACAACGGCTTCCGCAGGTGAACCCCAAGAAAGCCGCTACCATTAAGGCAGAAGTCGAAAAACTTCTCCATGCTGGATTCATCTACCCAGTTCCTCTAACCGATTGGGTATCGAATATTTTCCCTGTTATGAAAAAACAAGGGACGATTAGAGTGTGTGTCGATTATAGGGATGTAAACCAAGCTTGTCCAAAGGACAACTATCCTACACCCTTCATCGACCAGATAATTGATGAATGCGCCGGATGTGAAATCTTTTCATTTATGGATGGATTTTTCGGGTATAATCAAATAAATATCCGCCCACAGGACCAGTCAAAGACTGCATTTATTTGTCCGTGGGGCACATTCGCTTATCGAAAATTACCCTTTGGTTTAAAGAACGCAGGGGCGACGTTCCAGAGGGCAATGAATTATGCCTTCCATGACATCAAGAAAATTGTTCAACCTTATCTCGACGACCTTCCGGCTCATTCGCGAAAGCGGACTGATCATCCGCAGCATTTAAGAGCGATATTTCTACGTTGCCGACACTACAAGATAAGACTAAATCCACACAAATGTGTGTTTTGTGTCGGTTCTGGTCGTTTACTTGGCTTTGTAGTCTCTAAAGATGGGATTCGTCTCGACCCCTGCAAGGTTCAGGCAATCATTAATTTGCCTCCACCTTCAAATTTGCTTCAGATTCAGAAACTCCAAGGGAAAGAAAACTTTCTGAGGAGGTTCATTCCAAATTACGGAGAACTTGCTAAAGGTTATACTCATCTTTTGAAAAAGGATGTACCTTTCGTCTGGGACCAGGTGGTGCAAGCTTCCTTTGATGCTCTGAAAGATTGTCTAGTAAAAGCATCATTAATGTACGCCCCAGACTATCAAAGAGATTTTAACCTGTATCTGGCTGCAGCGGATACGACAATTGCGATGGTTTTAGTTCAAGAAGTCGATGGAATTGAACATCCTATATATTATTTGAGTAAAAACTTAAATGATACAGAAAGTAAATACTCTTATGTTGAAAAACTAGCGCTTGCAGCTGTTCAAGCGATTCAAAGGTTTCGACATTATGTCCTCTTTCGGAAAACTACCGTTTTGTCAGATTGCAACCCCATGACTTACATACTGTCGCGACAGTTGCTAGGGGGCAAATATTCAAAATGGATAGCGATCCTTCAAGAGTTTGATCTGGAATTTGTAAAATCCAAATCAAAGAAAGCTCTAGTTTTCGCAGAATTATTGTGCGATCTCCCATCCTCATCCAACGATGAAACATCAGAAGAGTCAATCGTGGACGAAAGTTTGTTTCTGATATCTACAAGCGATGAATGGTATGGAGATATAATAGTTTATCTCCAAACCCAAAAATTCAGGCCTAACACCTCTCACTCTAAACAGAAACGTATACGATACCAAGCAAAAGACTACATGATCGTCGGTGATACACTTTACCGTCGTGGTATCGATACAGTTCTGAGAAGGTGCCTTACCCATGAGGAGGCCGAAAAAGCCCTGAATGAATGTCATTCAGGCGCGTGTGGGGGGCATCAATCTGGATATGCAACAGCACAAAAAATCTTACGAGCAGGATACTTCTGGCCAACCATGTTCAAAGATTGCATAACCGCAGTCAGAAGTTGCCATGCTTGTCAAATTTTTGATAGCAAAACCAGAAGACCACTCGCACCTTTACAGCCGATAGTTGCTGTTGGGCCTTTCGCCAAATGGGGCATCGATTTCATGCAATGTAACCCCACCTCGACCGGGGGGCATGGGTATATTATAGTCGTTGTTGACTATTTTACCAAATGGGCCGAGGCGATGCCTACATTGGATAACACTGGTGAAACAACTGCCCTTTTCTTTTTCAATCATGTAGTCGCCAGGTTCGTCGTACCACAGGCTATAGTCACAGATCATGGATCGCATTTCCTCAATCACATGATGGTCGAATTAGCTGCCAAGCTAGGGCTATCTCACGACAGCTCTACCCCGTATTATCCGCAAGCCAATGGACAAGTTGAAGCAATCAACAAGGTCCTGAAGCGTATGTTGCAAGGGATGATCGGAGTTCATAAAAGAAGGTGGCACCTAATCCTGTACTAAGCCTTGTGGGCTTACCGAACGTCGGTAAAGAACGCAACCGGATTCACACCTTTTCAACTGGTGTATGGCCTGGAAGCAGTCTTGCCAATCGAGTGCGAAATTTCGTCGCTTAAACTCGCAATTGATCTCCTCCCCGGAACTTCAGAAGAAGAGGCTCGTTTCTTGGAATTAATCCAATTGGATGAAACCCGCCGTGATGCCGCTTTGGCTAACGAAGCCCATAAGAAACGAGTCAAGGCTCAGTTCGACAAAAATGTCAAACCCCGTGTCTTCTCAGAAGGAGATTTGGTCTTGCTTTATGACCAAGAATTCGATAAATTGGGAGCAGGTAAATTTAATTCCTTGTGGATGGGCCACTATATTGTTAAAAGGGTGTTAGCAAAAGGAGCCTACGAGTTAATGGATTATGACAGAATTCCACTGGTGCAGCCCCGCAACGGGTTGTACCTCAAGCGTTACTATGCTTAAATAGTAACCTGCATGCTTTTGTTGTATTTTGTTTTCGCTAAAAGTTTTTGTTCTGGTCGGGTGATCTACCTTTTTCATTTGTTGCAGAAGTCAAACCTCCTGGAGACATGTGTTGGATACGCCGACGGAGCGAGTCGTAGTTCGCGTAACCTATCCTCCGCAGCCTGGGCCATTTTTGATCCAAGCGGCGAGTTAGTAAGTTTCAGAGGAGTGTGTATTGTGAAATCAACGAATAACATCACTGAGTATAGCGCGTTGATAGAACTACTCTCTGATGCCATCACACGTGGCATACGCCGACTAATTGTCAGGCTAGACTCACAGCTCGTAATACTACAACTCAATGATATATATTCCGTTCGAAATCCAGCTATTTATCGCATGTTCCTAAGGGTTAAGATTTTGGAAACACAGTTTGATTCAATTCAATACCAGCATATTTCCAAAAGCTTAAACACATTAACCGACTCATTAGCAAATGATGTGTTAGATAGACATTTGCGACATTTGTAAAAAGGGATACATCATCAATAATTGAACATATGGATCATATAACTCAACCAGAATAAAACTCGAAAATAAAAATATATATAAGCTGTTTATCGTTCATACATAATGTTCTGTAACCAAGACAAAATCGGTCATATGACCCAAAAACTCAAAAGTGCTAGGGGGCACCCTAGCCTAGTGGTGCTCATGATAGCACGTCACGGCCTGTGCAATCATGCGCAAGAGACGAGTCCATCGTCTAGGCACACCAGTAGTATGTCGCTGCAGCTGTAAAGGTAACTCATCAATCCTCACATCGGGAATGCCGAGAGTAAGGCTCTCAACCTGCTCCTGCACAGCTATAAGGGTCTCAGCATTGTCAAGGTTGCGGAGAATAACTCTCCCAGTAGGCTCCACTGCCGGGGCAGCAACTGGCGGTCTCGGACGAACTGCTGGACGGACAGGACCAACATCTGCATGCATCCAAGAGTATGATTAAAAGTCTTGATAGAATAAAGCACAGAAACATTATGAATAAAAACAGTAAACAGTGATATGGTCAAAGAGTTTACCAATAGCGCCCCACTGTTCGCCATCCGGTAGCACCAAATCCGGATCACCTCGGAAATCCATACCCACATATGGGTACTCAGAAAAGACCATCTCCTAGCGCTCGAACCACCTGAAGAAGGCATCAGTAAAAGTAATTTGAGGTTGACCAGCATGCCTAGACATGTGATCGACCCACCTCTGCATGCGTGGCTCGGTCGGAGAAGGCAAGTCGAGTATAATATACTGAGGCTACATAAGTGGGATTTTATCCAAGGCAAAGGCAGTCAGAATAGAACCAAATCCAAAGTTCTTCAGCTTCCCGTCCTTTACCTTGGTCAACTGACTTTTCATCTGAACAAGTATCGCATCACACCAGTTGAATACTTTCGGTTGGAGACACTCCAAGGCGTGCTGCACATAAGATCTGTTGGCAACATGTAGAGCTGCGCTACCGGCCATCCTACCAATGGTATACAGAATGGACCTAAGAGACCTGTCAGTAATCTCACGAATAACAACCTTGCCGTCTCTGCTCGGCTGGGAACCTTCCCTACAATACTGGCGGACATAATCTCTCACGGAGTCAGTCCCCCGAGCCGAACCTGACAAAGAAATGGGGGTGCCCCGCCTTGACAATCCAGTCAAGAAGTAAATGTCCTCTATGGTCAAGGGGATGGATTTTCCCCTAATCTGGAATACTTGGTTAATGGGATCCCAAGCATCAAGCATATACTGCAGCAAAGTGATATGTGCTCTCATGCTAGAGATACGGAAAAACTTCAGCAGGCCACAGTTCCGCAACGCGTTCACCGTGACAGGGTCATGGAGGGCAATCATGTCCTCCTCTTCATGTTCTCATTCTTGCCATGTAAGGGACATTTTGTTCAAAAATCCCTGCAAAACAAACAAGAGAAGGAGTAAGTTCCTGAATTTGATGAGAAACTGGCGAAAATTCATCAAAAAATGAGCTAAAAACTCAGTTTTCTGAGCCCAACGTAGGCAGAGAGTGTCCTACCTGCGTTGAAGGTCAGGCTACCTTAAGGCAGCTTGACATTCAACGCAGGTTTCGAATGGGAAACCTGCGCTGAAGTTAGGGCGCCCTGGCAAAACCCCTGAGGCTCAGAAAAGCTGGGAAATAGGCACAGAATAGAAAAAGGAAACCAGGAAAAGAAAGAGCTAGAGTTTAGCTCCTACCTGGTCCAGACGACGCCGAGAATCGTCCACAGAATGTTCCGAAATCAGCTGGTGAAAATCAAAGGGGGAGAGGCACCTCCAAAGCTCCAACAAACCAAATGCAAATGAAATGGTAAAATGAGAGGTAAAAACACCTTTTAATGGCTTTTTACGTAGTTCAAAGCGAAATATTAGGGTTATAATCTCATTTTCATACAAATATTATTCATTTCTAACAAAGTTTGTTGCAGCAATTGAGAATGCAGTATTATCCTTGAAAAGAGAAAAACTATTTATGGTAAAAATCAAAATTTGACTATATATTCGAGCAGTTTTAGCATAAAGTTCATGCTCGTTAAAAAATAAACGCAAGATCTGAGCAGTTTTAACGCGGTCTTCATGCTCGTTAAAAAATAAATATAAGCAGTGAGCAATGTTTCCTCCAGAGTTTAAGCTCATTTTTAAATAAAAAATGAACCCATCCTGGTAAATAACCACTGTGATCGTAAATTTATCAGCCATAAAAATCCTTGGTCGTGTTTGCACCTGCCACCTCCACTTTCATTTGGCTGATCGTTCACCTCCATATGATTGTTTACCCATTTTGAGGAACAGCTGCGAAGAGTGATTTCACCTAGCCATCCTTGTGACACTGCCGTGATTGGAAAATTCCAACCTGTACCTGGAATCAGTTGCTATCCCTGTTTATCACTCGTTTCTCAAAAGACGAGTCTTCTTTAAGCTCTTTTCATCTGACTCGTAAAAATATGAAAAGATTGCCGAGTTTTGGCCCTCCAGCTCGTTAAAGGACCGGAAGAGCTATCCCTCCTCTAGATTTTAATCTTTTTGGACCTGAGGGATTATTGCACAAAAAGATCGAGCGCTTGTTTTGTTCGGCTCGTTAAAGATATCGAAAACTCATCCCTTCTGTATTGTTTTATACTTTTTCGGACTTAAGGGATTAGATGACGAAAAAGGAATTTTGGAGTTGACTTTATGTACCTTTTCATACTCTCTAAAAATGAAAAGGACCGAGTTTTCCTTGTCGTTAGACTCGTTAAAATGATTAAATAGCGACAAACTTGTCTTTAGACGAGAACGAGTTTCCCTATCGCTAGGCTCGTTAAAACATAGCGATGGGCTTGCCCGAAGGGCAGGTTATAGAACAAGCATATTTTATCCTCCTCAAGCTTGACAAAAATAAAGAGGTACTGGTCAGAAATAACTGGGGAAAAATTGGGAGAACCTCAAAGCTTTAATGGTAGCAAGTCGCTCTTGAACATGACACTTTTCCTCCGTACCACATCGGGTTGGGTTGTTTCATTCACCGGTCTCATCACCATGGTCTCGCCAAACCATCCAAATTTGGGGTAATGCTACCAATCCATCGCATCAGTGTCGTTATATGTTCAAGAGATGTTGTTCAGAAAAAGTCAACCGTGTCCCATCCACTACCATACATCATCTTTCATCCTTTCATGACCGCCACCCTGAATCGTATTTCACAGATCGTTTTCACCTTCATCACAATCATTAGCTCCGTTCCGTGTCACTGATGTGGGATTCATTAAGGCCCTCCTTTGACGGATCACTTCTTGTCGACTTCAGCTCATTATCCAAGAAGTTGATCTAGGAACAAACCCCTCAGTACTTTGAAGCTTGCATGCCTCAATGGCAAGTTTCTCACTTCCGGCGACAGGTATACATCAATGATCTTCGACCGAAAGATTTTGCGTGGTGTTCGACGCCAAGTCCTTTATTCACACCACGTGAATTGTACTGTCGTACCTTGAGGGTCATTATCATTATCGGTGATTCCTCTCACGCTTGTTAACAGTTTACATCATTGACTGGTAATCAAGCGATGTCTTTCCATGTTCGACTCCAAGAAATTCTCACATGGATCGACTTGTAATTAGAGTGAAGATCGGACGAGTTTGAAGACCCCGGATCTAGTTTCATCCATCCGGGCTGCGATATATATTCAGGAAATAAAGATATTGACATGTGCAGCAGATGATCATCGTACTCAAAGGATGATAATTTCAACAGAGAATTATCAGTCTACCATCACACGATTGTCTGTTCTATGTACAGAAAAATGTATTTATAAAGCTGAGCATGGGAATGCCCGCCTCAGCTAGATCATGAAAGCAGTATGAAAAATAATGTATTGTATTGTATCTTATTACAGGTCACCTCTTAGCGATTGAATGAACTTCGGATCCTCCTGATAAAGCATTTCACCCGATAAACGACCTCATACTTTAGGGGGCAACTGTTATAGACATTTTTGTGCCTTACAGCATGAAGCATGAAATGTCCATAATCTAAGGGATCCAAAGTCCCTAAACATGTTGTTCCTACCCCTAGAGGAACAAGGTCAGCAAACCACAGCACTTAACAAAAGTTCTCCACCTGAAAACACTCAAAAACAAGGCAATTCTGGATCATGTCAACTGCTCCACTGAGCATCTGCGCTGAATGTCAACTGCTCCACTGTCTACCTGCGTTGAATGTCAACTGCAAAGAAGGCTACCTGCGCTGGGCGAGTTTGGACATGTGGCAGAGTCATTCCTCAAGGTGTCAATGCTCAGGAAGCTTCCAAAATGACACTTGGATCAGGGAATTCGACTGGTGATGAGTAAGAGGTTCTAGATATCCAAGTGGAAGTAAGAACCTCCAAGTGGACTTAAGAACTGAAGTGGGAGAGGACACTAGTCAGCTTCATGCCAGCCTCAAGCTGACTCATCCTTTCTCCAAAACTCCTATATATAGATCTCTCTCATGAGGTCTAGGGGGGCTGGAATCTTGTGAATGTAAAGAATTGCTATTGGTTTGAGTTTAGAACTATTGGGTGATTTGCTTTGAAGGAGGTGAAGAGGAGATTTCTTTTTGCTGGGAAGGTGATGCTGGATTGGGCCTCTTATGGTTGTATCACTTCCTGAACCTTACTTCTTCCATTAATAAAGCATTTGAGGTTCTTCTATATACATGTGTCTCAATGGTGTATTGTTATACTTGTGTATTTGATTTATTCTAATCCTTGAATCAATTATGAATGTATGCTTCTTGTAGTTTCCCTCTCTTGCCATTTTGCAGGATCTTGGTGTAGCTGGGCCAGTGAAAGAGCAAGGAGCTGGGGACAAGCAACAAGGAGAGAAGATTGGATCAACCATTAGCGAAAGACATCGGTTAGTGGATCTCTTTCTCCCCTCTTTTACATCTCATAAAGAAGTAATCTTAGATAGCTTTGCTTTGATTGTTTCTAAGGAAATATCACCCTTAGAGTGGGATAGGGTCATTCCGTATTGGATACTTTTCCCAACAACAGAGGGGTTGTCTCTTTCCACAGAGGGAACACTTTCCTACATCACATGCACCTTGCACGCTCCATGATTGTTTTGTTCATCCTTTTTGAGACACCATTTTCTTGTGGTGTTCTTGGAACTCTCTTCTCTCTGTGAATTCCATGCTCTGAACAATACCTATCAAACTCTTTGCTGCAATATTCACCTCCATTGTCTAATCTGAGACACTTCAATTTCTTTCCTGTCTCAATCTCAACCAAAGCTTTCCATTTCTTGAAAGTATCAAATACATCAGATTTATTCTTAATACAATAAATCCAATTTTTTCTAGTTTCATCATCAATAAAAGTAACATAATAACGAGAGCCGCCGAGAGATGATACCTGAGCAGGTCCCGTACAGCTGTATGCACAAGCTCTAATTTTTTGCTCTTCTTTTCTTTCCCAACTCTGAGAAATCCAACTCTCTTCTATTTTCCATAAATGCAATTCTCACAGAAGTCCAAATCAACATTCTTCAAACCCGGCAACAAATTCCTTGAGTGAAGAATATTCATCGCCTTCTCACTCATGTGTCCGAGCCTATGATGCCATAATGCTGCATCTGCTCCTTTGGAAGTTAAAGCATTAACAGAGTTAGAAATACCATTTCATAAATACAATGTACCAACCTTTTCAGCTTTTGCTATTACCAGGGCTCCTTTGGTGACCTTCCAAGTTTTATCTGTGAAAGTTGTCACACAACCTTCACCACCTAATTGCCCTGTTGAAATCAAATTTTTCTTCAGATCTGGAACATGCCTTACCTCCTTTAGCAACCATTGGTTTCAATTCTGCTGTTATACAAGAACCTTAGCCATTCCAACAATTTTAGAGGGTTTATCATCACCCAAACGGGCTTCTCCAAAATCTCCTTGAACATAGTCATGAAAATATTTCTTATCAGGTGTGGCATGGAATGAGGCCCCTGAATCTACCACCCAAGAATCAGTAATATTCTCAAAAGAAAGAATCAAAGCATCTTGTAACACCTCACCTATCACATTTGCTTCATGATTGTTTTCTTGCTATGCATCTCCTTCTTTTCCCTTCCAAGATATATAGTATTTCTTTAGGTGTCCTTTCTTTCTGCATTTCTAGCACACTATCCCTGATCTGGACTTGGATCTTCCTTTCCTTGATTTACTGTGATATCCTGAGCTGTTTCCTCTTTCCATTTTTCTTCCCCTAGACTCTGCACTCACACCATTACCTGATGTCTCACCGAAGCTTTTTTGTTGCATTTCCTCGCTAAGGATAGCACCTACAACATCATCAAACTTTAAAGTACTAAATCCAGAAACAGAGTTACTAATGGCCATTACTAAACCATTCCAACTTTCTTTCAATGAGCACAAGAAGAACAGAGCTCTAACTTGATCATTAAAGTTTACCCCTACAGAGCATAATTGACTTGTAACAATATTAAAATCATTTAAATGGTCTACAAAAGATTCACCTTCCGACATCTTCATATTAAATAACTGTTTCATAAGAAATACCTTGTTTGAGGCCGAGGTTTTTTCATATAGTTTCTCCAACGCCTTAATCAAACCCTCTGTCATTGTTTCCTTCGAAATGTTGAAGGTGACCGATGTTGCGAGGCATAACCGTACTGTTTCGAGTGCCTTTCTATCGAGAAGGTTCCATTCTTCATCTATCATACCCATCGGCATCTTTGTTTTGCACCCAATGGTAGGTACAGATCTTTCTGATACAGATAATATTCCATCTGCATCTTCCACAGCGAGAAGTTTTGGCCGTTAAATTTCTCGACCCTAAACTTACCATCTTCTGCCATTGCCTCCACTCGAACGAGGAACCCTTCTTTCCTGCGAGTTTATCAGCCAAATATACCTTCGGCTCTGATACCAGTAATTAGAAAATTATATATTATGGAGCAATGGAACACATAAAATATTACAAAAATATAAACACAAAAAAAGCATAAAACAAGAGAGACACAAATATAAGTGGTTCACCCAGTTTGGGCTACGTCCACCCCGAACAGGCAGTCCTTCCTTTCTATTATCCAGCAAAATGAAGAGACACAATCTACAACAAATCCGCTCTAATATCCTCTGTTTTCTCTCACAGCCTCACCTCTATGTTTCTCACTCGGAGAATACACATCTATAACACAGCCTCAATACAATGCCCTCATACAAATAGAGGGGTTGCCTTCTAGGGCCAAAAATGCTAAACTAAACATAAGTTCTACCATCAGATCATCTGCCTAATGAACGACCCAGATTGACTAGAAATTACTATACTTTTACAAGGCAATTTTACATCTGTTTTTAGCTTCCAGGGCACTGCCCCCGAAACCCCCACCAGGGGACCGCTGGCCCCCAAACCCCCCAGGCGGGGGGGATCAGCCCCCTTGAACCCCCACGGGGGGGACAAGTCCCCCCCACACCCGCTCTACGTGGAGGGGTGTACAACTTCCTAGGGTATACATCCGGATGAAACAAAGACCTTTGAACAATCATGCTTCACACCTAACATGATGAGTATGACAAACACAGAATGAGATATTATCGACAAAAATGCACTTGGAAAAATACGGTTGTGCCTAGCGACATCGGTAGCATTTAATATTTCCAAGGAAATGACAATAGAGAGTTTAATGTCGACATTGGACAAACTATATGAAAGACCCTTGGCCTAAAATAAGGTATTTCTTATGAAGCATTTATTTAATATGAAAATGTAAGAAGGTGGATCTGTTGCTGATCATTTAAATGAATTTAATACAATTACCAGTTAGTTAAGTTCCGTAGGGGTAACTTTTGATGATGAAGCTAGGACTTTGTTATTTCTGTGCTCATTGCTAGAAAGTTGGAATGGTTTAGTTATGGCCATTAGTAACTCTATGTTTGGATCTAGTACTTTAAAGTTTGATTATGTTGCCATTGAAATCCTTAGCGAGGAAATGCGACGGAAAAGCTCTGGTGATACATCAGGTAATGCTTTGAGTACAGAGACTAGGGGAAGAAAAATGGAAAGAGGAAAGAGCCTAGGATATCATAGTAAGTCAAGGAAAGGTAGATCCAAATCCAGATCGGGGATAGTGTGCTGGAAATGTGGGAAGAAAGGACACATGAAGAAAGACTGCAAGTCTTGGAAGGGAAAAGAAGGAGACGCGCAACAAGAAAATAATCATTAATCGAATTTGATAGGTGATGTGTTGCAATATGCTTTGATTCTTTCTTTAGAAAATACTATTGATGCCTGGGTGGTAGATTCAGGGGCCTCATTCCATGCCACACCTGACAGGAAACATTTTCATGATTATGTTTAAGGAGATTTTGGACAGGTTCGAATGGGTGATGATAAACCCTGTAAAATCATTGGAATGGGTATCATTTTCATAAAACATCATAATGGAAATCAATGGCTATTGAAGGAGGTAAGGCATGTTCCAGATCTGAAGAAAAATCTTATTTCGACAGGGTAGTTAGGAGGTGAAGGTTGTGTGACTACTTTTACAGATAAAACCTGGAAGGTCACTCAAGGATCCTTGGTAATAGCAAAAGGAGAAAATGTTGGTAAATTGTATTTATGCAATGTTATTTCTAATTTCGTTAGTGATTTAACCTCTACAGGAGAATATGTAGAAATTTCTCTACAGATTTATATCTCTACAACCATGTAGAAAATATGTATGTAGGTTAACTTGATAATGCAATATAAATCAAAGAAGAATACAATAGCCTACTTCTACTATCAAGTTTACAGAAGTTTTAAGGATTGAGATGAACACATATAACCAGAAGAAGAAGAATCAATGCACAATACACATGAAAATACTTCGGGGAAAGCCTCGGCTAAAAACCCCACTATTTGTATTATCATACAAGGAGGAAATACATAGGAATTATACAAATCTTTAGCTCTCACAACTACCCAGCTCTCAATACAATCCTCACAGATGATCACAAGTAATCAAATCTTCTCACAAGCCTTCCTCTCTGCAATCCAAGCTCCTATTTCCTTGTGTTGTTCCTAGTGGATGATCTCCTGTTACCAAGTGTAACACTGATCTCACCTACTGCACTAACACACTGTCAGAACTACGCAATCCTCAAGAAACCTCTGCCTTGACTACATGCATGAGTTTCCTTTATAGGAGAAAACATGCAACTAATAGTACATTGTCCTTGATTTTAATCTCAACTGGGTCTTTCTCAGAATAGACATGCATGAGTTACTGATGAGGGAATCTTCAGTTATTTGGAGTACACTTGTTGAGTGCATGCATGCATCAACTAACTAATAACTCCCAATTAGTTCCTCAAATAGTTTGGAACTAATTTAAGTAGAATTAACTCAGTAAAATTGAGTTAACTAAATACAACTCAAATATAACTCAATCTTATCCCCTTAATTAAGGGAGAATCTCCTTAATTTAAGGGATAACTGTTGCATGACTTCATAAAGACTTCTCAGTTAAGTTTATCCAACTAATTAGTTCATAATGAATTAATTAATTATTTCCAAGTAGCTGGTGAGACTAAATTCGAAATTTAATTCACAATTTTAATTCAAGGACAAATTAAAATTGGAATATTCTGGATTCTATTTTTATCATTTATTGTTTCTATTTTCAACACTCCCTCTCAACAAGAAAGGAATTCAAATCGATCTTGATCGTGAACCCTTGGAATATTATACATGAAACACTTCTCTCTAGTGTTGTTGCTCCAGCAACTCCAGAAACCAAAAAAAACATCCAACCTGAATCAGTATGATGCATCTGTCATCAAAGTCTCTGACTTCTATTGCCTCTGTCAACTGAAAACCTTTCGCTTATGCTGACTCTACCTTTCTACACTATTATCAATCCTTTTCTGTGCTCTTTAGTATTTGACTACTCTAGCCTCTGTCACTCCGATCTCTGACTGCATCAATCCCAATGATTCCACCCGCTACTATGTACTTTGGGCTCCCGTAGCAAGGTACGATCAATGAGATAAAACCTCTCAATGGACCCTACCCATGATCCAGATTTAAGTAGGAACACAATAGATTACAGAGATAACCATATATACAGAGATGCGATAACCATAAAAATAGAGATGCAGCGGAAATAATACTTCATTTCATTAATGGAGAATACTGAAATATGCTTACAAATAGAAATAACCCAGCTAGGGTGATGGTAGCTTATCTCTGAGAAGAGATGTGTCGGCTACATGCCTCTGAACTGTTTTCAAACTGTCTTTACAATGAGGCTCGAAGGCCTATTTATTATTGAGAAACAATGGAAAACCCTTCACATTCCAAAACCTAACCCTAGAAGATGAAACGCCAAATTGTGGGCCCCGTTTTGGGGTGAGTTGGACAACCAACTTCCCGAGGTCGCGAATTGGTCGTATTATCTCCGTTTGATGCGCATGATAGCCCGTTGGAAAGATCTCTCCGAGGACTACGACGAAAAAGACGATTTTTATTAGAAAAATCGCTGGCGGTGGATTTCCCAAAAAACGTCGTTTAGGGCCTCAAAACGGCTCCAGAAGTTTAGGACCCGAAAAACTACTAAAAATAGTAAACTGTGCTATAATTAAGGAAACTGAAAAACTGAAAGAGACAGTTATGGGGGTCCAAATGGGATAGGTGGGTGGCCACCAACATCCACCTAGATCAACCCAATTTTAGCCTTCTTGGGACTATAAATTCACATCACCCCACCTTACACTTGGAGGTATGGCTGCATGTGATCCCTCTGTCCACCTGGATCGAAATTCCCACCTAATGGAGGTATCTGCATGAGTGGATCTCTTCACTCGGTCTCCTCTCTACTTCTCCAATTGTGGCTCCTCCAAAATTGTCTGAGACTTCTTTGGGGACTACATGTTGAGAGGTAATTTACTCTCCCTCTCAACCACCAAGTCTCTAACATTTTCCTTGCTCCTCAAGGCTTTGGATGCATCTTGAACCTCAAGAGAATACAGGTTCTTAACTCGTGAAGCGATCTATTTCACCTATCTCATGGTGATGTGTCTAAGGAATGCTTTTCCATTACTAAAGACAACATCGTAGCCTTTGTCCTCCAACATTGTGAATGATACTAAGTACTTCTTCAGTCCAGGCACATACTTCACATCTGTTAAGGTGATAGGAGCTCCATGCTCCCTCTGAAAAGCAACCGTGCCCACTCCTGAAACATTATACCTTTCAACATCGCCCATCTCTATGCGCATTTTGAGGTCTTTCTCCTCCAAGGTACTGAATAAACT
Source organism: Pinus tabuliformis (assembly GCA_031772625.1). Taxonomy (NCBI): domain Eukaryota; kingdom Viridiplantae; phylum Streptophyta; class Pinopsida; order Pinales; family Pinaceae; genus Pinus; species Pinus tabuliformis. The sequence goes on from CM062809.1 coordinate 1,299,530,676, forward strand.
TTCATCACTGGTCATGTGGAATGAGGCTCCAATGTCAAGATACCAAACACAACCCATCATCAATGACACCATGCGTGCGATGAGGGTAAAGTCCATTTCAAACTGAGAGGCTAATGTCTCACCTTCCAATCCTTCTGAGGATGCCTTCTTGGACTTCTTCGATGGGCAATTAGTCGCATAATGTCCCATCTCGTGACAATTAAAGCATCTCACTTTAGATATGTCACCCTTCTTCCCTCCATGAGAAGAATTCGATTTGGAATGGGAAGCCTTCCCTTTCCCTTTCCTTGCCTCACCTGCTAAGGCTAGATTTTCTTCATCCTCATCCCTGGATGAAGAACCATCTCATGTGCTCCTCCTGATCTCCTCCTGCATCAGATCCAACCACAGTCATTCCCACTATGGCAGTTTCTCCCTTCCATTCAAAGATTCTTGGTAGCTATTCTAGCTCTTTGAAAGGCCAAGGAGAGTGAGGCTCACCATATCATCATTGGCAGTAGTTATTCCCACACTGCCAAGCTCATCTCTGCAGGTGGTGAGCTTGTTTAGATATGTGGAAATAGTATCGCCCTTATCCATCTTGATTCTTTGAAGCTTATCCTTGAGCGCCAATTTGTTCTGGTCACTATTGTTCTGGTAGAGTCCTTCAATGTCTTCCACATTTAATATGGAGTATCCTTCCCATGGAGACTCGAGACAATATGGTCTCGAACTCCCTCAAGGATTATCCGTCTCACCCTCCCCACTGTAGGAATCTACAGGGTAAGTTCCTCAGACAGAACACCAAAAGGACACCGCTCACAACCAGATCGCAGATCAATACACCAGTATTTTGACGTGGTTAAAACCCTCAAGAGTATTTTGAGTATATGCCAATGGGTTGTTCCATATAGATTTCTTCATGCAAGTCCCCATGCAAGAAGGCAGATTTAACATCCATCTGATGGACTTCCCATTTGAAAGAGGCAGCAAGGGAAAGAATAAGGCGGATAGAGTTCATTTTGGCAACAGGGGAGAAGGTTTCAGTGTAGTCAATACCTTCAACCTATGAAAAACCCTTAGCAACAAGACGAGCTTTATGTTTATCAACTTTCCCATCTGGTCCATACTTGGTTCTGTAAACCCATTTGCATCTAACAAGTTTTCGTCCCTTTGGTAGAGGAACAAGATCCCATGTATCATTTGCCAACAATGAATGATATTCTTCATTCATAGCTGCTTCCCAATCTGGATGGCCTGAAGCTTCTACAAAGGTGTCAGGATCATAATTTACTGGAGCTTGAGCCAGTAAAGAAGAGGCTCTCTCGAACTGAGAACGTGTACATCGTTGATTTGTAGGATCACCGGAAAGATCACCTGCTGCATCTCGAGTAGCACGAACCCATTTTGGAAGCTGAGGAGCTGAAGGAAGATCCTGAGATGGTGGGGGAGGATTTTCATCCTCACTTTCATCATCTGAAGAAGAAATGTTTTCAAAAGTAGAAGAGATAGGGAGAGGTGGCACAACCTCCGGACTAGGCTCGCAGGCCGATATATTTTCATCAAATTTTACATCTCTTCTAATGATAACATTTTTGGACTTAAATGGAATAAGTCTATAGCCTTTGACATCTTCAGAATATCCAAAAAAAGTACATTTTTCACACTTAGGTTCTAAGACTTTATGCTTTTCATCTGGAATATGGGCACACGCTTCACTTCCAAAAACACGAAAGTGACTTACATCTGGTTTGATTGAGCTCCATGCTTCTTCTGGAGTGATATTCTTTAAAGCCTTAGTAGGAGTGCGATTTATTATGTAATTTTCACAGTTAATTGCTTCTGCCCAAAAACTAAGACCAAGTCCTTTAGATTGTAGCATACAATTAGCCATTTCCTTTAAGGTGTGATTCTTCCTTTCAGCTACACCATTTTGTTGTGGAGTATATGGAACAGTATGTTGCATTTGAATTCCATTCTCAGTGAAATAGTTGATGAATGTGTTTTTAACATATTCTCCGCCATTATTAGATCTTAACTTAAGAATTTGATGTCCAGATTGTTTTTCAACAAAGGCCTTCAAGGCCAAAAAAATGTTAAATACTTCACTCTTGAGTTTTAAGAAGTATACCCAAGTGCGTCTGGAGAAATCATCAATGAAAGTTAAGAAATACTTGCAGCCAGACAATGACACAACTGGAAGTGGACCACATAAATCACTATGCACAAGCTGTAAAGGGGCTGAGGCGTGCCAAGAGGCACATTTTTCAAAACTGTCCCGATGATGTTTTCCGAGTACACATCCGGATCAAACACCATCTCTGCAAGATACCATAGGAAGACCTGTCACCATATTTTCTTTACATAGATGCTGAAGGGAGCGATAATTTAAGTGACCAAATCGCTCATGCCAAAGTTTGCTCACTTCATCGTTATGAGCAACAAATACTGAGGGAATATTTGATGACCCAAAGTTGTGAAACTTATACAACCTTGTAGAATCATCAGCAATGCCAGTAGCCAAAATCTGTTTAGGATCTCCTAAGTCCTTGATTACAACATCATGAGGTGAAAATTCAACGATTTTACCTTCACCTGAATGAGTTATCTGATATACAGATAGAAGGTTGCAGGATAAGGTTGGAACACATAATACATCATTAAACTGACCATTGTCTAGATGAATAGTTCGAGTCCCTACAACACTAAGAGATCTATCATCACCAACATATATATTTTTGGTGTTACACTCATTTAAAGAAGAAAACATGGCTTTGTTTTTGGCCATTTGATAAGAAGCTCCAGAATCAATGAGCCACTCATGAGAATGAGAAGAAGAAGATACATTTAATGCATAGCCAGACTGAGATGCTTGAAAAACACATGCAGAAAGTGCCATTCCTGAAGATGAAGTTGAAGTTGAAGATTGCCCCAAATGGATGTTATGCTTCTTCATTGCTGCTTCCAAGGCTTCCATCTTCTTAAAGCATTTTGATTCTAAGTGGCCATCTCGATTACAAAAATTGAAATGTCTATCAGTCTTCTTCCCTTTGTTTTTATTTGTCTTATCATTTTGTTGAAATGATTTTTCATTTTGGGGCTGAAATTGCTTAGGACCCTTGTTTGGTTTAGGACCATTCTTTTTAGGATATGACTTCTTAGGATTCTTTGAATTTGGTCGTTGTTGGGCGGCTAACGCTTTCTTGGAAGAGTTTCCAAGATTAAGAAGACCAAGGTGTAAGAGTTTTTCTTGTTCTCTTATTAAAGAATCACAAAAAGAGTCAAAGGAAGGGGGCTTGTAGTCTGTTCCTTGAGAAATGAAGGCTTCTCTTGTAGAATGGAAGGTGGAAACAAACACAGAGTAGGTTGGTCCCAACTTTGTAAGAATGTAATAGATAAGGTTACTATCTTCTTTCTTAACTTTAACACCTTCCAAAAGATATCTAAGGGTCTTGAACTTGGACAAGAAATCTTCAATGCAAGAAAAATTATTAGGGTCCAATGTAAGCAACTCATTTTCAAGTTGATGGGCTCTAATTTCATTTTTAATCCCAAAAACTTTATTGATTTGTTTCATTGCTTCATCAGGAGTATCAATTTCTGCAATATGGAGTCTAAGATCTAGAGAAATAGACATTCCTATCAATCCACGTGCTTGATCTTGCCTATTTTCCCATTTAGCAGCTTTATCTTCATCCTTCGGTTTCTTTTCTTGGTCTGAGGCTATTCTGTAGAGACCTTTACTTCTAAGTAAATCCTCAATGTAGGACAACCATTGGAAGTAGTTGGTGCTGTCAAGGGTAACTTGGTATTGACTTTCCTTTTCAACGGAAACTGAAGCTAAAGATGCTGAAAATAAGTTTTCCAATGGATAGATCTCGAAAAATTAGGCTGGTTTAAAAAAACGGCTCTGAAAACGGCTTCCGGATGAAGAAGTTATGGCTTTTTAAAAAAAATTGTTGAAGTTGCTGACGAAGTGCGAGAATGTGCGGAAATGAAAAAGTCCGCCCCCACAAAATGGAGACTTGAACCCAAGACCTCTACTCTCTTAGAATAGCTTTGAACTAATTGATCTATACAAAAAAATTGAGAGAGAGAGGGGGGGGGGGTGCTTTGGGTTGCGTGCTTGCTTTGAGAAAGCTCTTTTTCCCTACAAAACAAAAAACACAAAACCCAACACGGACATGCAAAGAAAACGAAACTTATGGCTCGAAGTTAGCTTTAGCCGAAAAACTAAATATTTTCAAAAATGAACCTTGTGGCTCAAAGTTAGCTTTGGCCGAAAACTAAATATTTTCCTCAATGTTTATGATTTTCCGAGATCACCCTAAGGCGCAGGGAAAGGAGCATACGCATGAGAAAAATCCTTCCTTTCTGTTTCTGATTTGCCCAGATCGCATAGAGTCGCAGGGCAAAGAGCATACCCAGAAATGAAAGGTATAGATCCGGTAATAAAAAAAGCTAAATAAACCGAAACCGAAATAAACAGAGAGAAAATAATAGTAAACTGCAAATAAATATTGTATACCTTCAGATCTTAAAAATGACGCAGCTAGGGCTACCGGAAACCTTTTCGAGTGAAATGAAAGGGGTTCCTCACTGCAACAGATGCTCCCAACACAACAGAGTAGTACTCTCGGCCCGAAAGCAGTCAGAAACAACAGATCTAGGAAACGGCAGTCGGATGCAGTTCTACCGGCTTCAGATTTGGATCACCAATGGACGCGGCCCTCAAATAGCTCTGATACCATGTAGGAATCTACAAGGTAAGTTCCTTAGACAGAACACCAAAAGGACACCGCTCACAACTAGATCACAGATCAATACACCAGTATTTTGACGTGGTTAAAACCCTCAAAGAGGGAAACAGTCCACGGCCTGAGCCAACGCGGCCACTTCAGGCAATTTATTAATAAAAGAATGAAAATTTACATATGTTTCTCTCATGCACGGATTACCCTACAAATGACCCTCCATGCGCTTTAAATAGAATTCATGGACCAATCGGGTGTCAAACCACGGATCAACTGTCGGTAATACCAAGGAGAGAATGAACCGTCAGATCACTACATATCGTGACCGTGAGATTGTAAGTTACAAAATGTACAACGGTAAAGAAACACACTTTACCTAACTCTATACCTAACTCTATACTAGACCAAGTTGTACTTAACTATTTCCTATGTGTCGGAATATCCTAACACCCACACACTTATTCCACTCAGCCAACTCTTGTGCATTAGTTGAAGTTGGCTTTTGGATTTCTTGATCAATGAAATCCTTCAAGCCATTGTCTTCTAATACAACCTCCATTCTATCTTTCCATGCTATGTGATTTGAGCTACCTTCCAAGGCATACTTGAGTCTAAAGCCATAGAGCACCATTGGCCAACCTTGAAGTATGATATAAATTTGATTTTCACCTGCAACCCTGAACTTCAAACTTCAAATTCTCTTCTCAGTATACTGTTCATAGCTCCGATAAACTTGGCTCTGATACTATGTATAAATTTCTCTACAGATATATATCTCTACAACCATGGAGAAAATTTGTATGTAGGTTAACCCGATAATGCAATATAAATCAAAGCAGAATAATATAACCTACTTCTACTATCAAAGTTTGTGAAAGCTTTAAAGATCGAGCTGAACACATATAACCAAAAGAGAACAATCAATGCACAATACACATGAAAATACATTGGAGAAAGTCTCAGCTAAAAACCCCACTATTTGTATTATCATACAAGTTGAAAATACATAGGAATTATACATAGCATTAGCTCTCACAGATAGGTAGCTCTCAGTACAATCCTCACAGATGCTCATAGGCAATCAAAGATTCTCACAAGCCTTCCTCTCTGCCATCCAAGCTCCTATTTCCTTGCGTTGTTCCTAGTGGATGATCTCCTATTACCAAGTGTAACACTGATCTCAGCTGCTACTCTAACACACTATCAGAACTGCACAATCCTCAAGGAACCTCTACCTTTAATGCATGCATCAGTTTCCTTTATAGGAGAAAACATGCAACTGATAGTACACTATCCTTGACTTTAATCTCAACTGGGTCTTTCTCATAATAGACATGCATGAGTTACTGATGAGGGAATCTTCAGTTATCTCGAGTACACTTGTTGAGTGCATGCATGCATCAACTAACTGATAACTCATAATTAGTTCCTCAAACAGTATGGAACTAATTTAACTTGACTTAACTCTCAATAAACTAAGTTAAATAATTACAACTCAAATATAACTCAATTTTATCTCCTTAATTAAGGGATAATCTCCTTAATTTAAGGGATAACTGTTGCATGACTTCAGAAAGACTTCTCACTTGAATTTCTACAACTAATTAATTCATAATGAATTAATTAATTATTTCCAAGTAGTTGGTGAGACTAAATTTGAATTTTAATTCAAGGACAAATTAAAATAGGAATATTCTAGATTCTATTTTTATCATTTCTTGTTGCTATTTTCAACAGAAGATATGACATTGTGGCATCATAGGCTCGGGCACATGAGTGAGAAGGGGATGTAGATTCTTCACTCAAGAAATTTGTTTCTAGGTTTGAAGCATGTTGATTTAAAATTCTGTGAAAATTGTGTTTATGGAAAATAGAAGAGAGTTAGATTCCTCAAAGTTGGGAAAGAAAGAAGAGCGAAAAATTAGAGCTTGTGCATACAGATGTACGGGAACCTTCTCAGGTATCATATCTTGGTGGCTCTCATTATTATGTTACTTTTATTAATGATGCAACTAGAAAAACTTGGATTTATTGTATTCGAAATAAATCTGATGTATTTGATGCTTTCAAGAAATGGAAGGCTTTGGTTGAAAATGAGAAAGGAAAAAGGTTGAAGTGTCTGAGAACAGACAATGGAGGTGAATATTTCAGCAAAGGGTTTATAGGTACTGTTCAGAGAATGGAATTCGTAGAGAGAAGACAATTCCAGGAACACCAAAAAAAAATGGTGTGTCAAAAAGGATGAACAGGACAATCATGGAGCGTGCAAGGTGAATGAGATTGCATGCAGGATTGCCTTTACAATTTTTGGTGGATGCTGTAGATACTGTTGTTTATCTAATAAATAGAGAGACTTCAAGTTCCTTGGATGGTTGTATTCTAGAGGAGGCATGGACAGGTAAAAAGGTAAGCTACTCATTTTTAAAAACTTTTGGTTGTGAAGCCTTTGTCCACATTAATAAAGAAAATAGAACAAAGCTTGAGGAAAAATCAAAGAAATGTATTTTTATTAGATATGGTGTTAATGATTTTGGTTATTGCTTTTATGATTATGAAAAACAAAAAATCATTAGGAGCAGAGTTTTCATATTCAAAGAAAAGGTTTTGTATAAGGATCAGCTGCAAGAAAAGAAGCAAGAAAAAGAAAACAGATAATGCACAGTGCTTGATGAGATCACAGAAAAAGTGATGGTGCTTGAAAGTCATAATGATCAACGGCCACAACAACAAGTACCTCAAAAACCTGAAAGTGGCGTTATAAGATCTACCCAGATAAGTAGACCCCATGAACGATAGTCTCCTTCATTATATTATGTATTGTTGACTGATTCTGGTGAACTAGAATGTTATGAAGAAGTAGTGCGGGTAGAAACCAAGAAGATGTGTGAGCAAGCCATGAAAGAAGACATGGACTCCTTAGCACATAGCTATACTTAGGACTTAGTCAATTTTCCTACAGGTAAAACAACATTGCAGAATAAATGGGTCTACAAGTTGAAGGAAGAAGATGGAGGTAGAAAAAGGTGTACAGCTAGACTTGTGGTTAAAGGGTTTATAGAGAAAAAGGTATTGACTTTGATGAGATATTTTCTCTTGTTGTTAAAATAACTTCAATCATAACTATTTTAAGTCTAGAAGCAACTAAATATTTGCATCTTGAGTAGTTAGTGTAAAGATAGCCTTTCTCCATGGGGATTTGGAGGAAGAGATATATATGCAGCAGCCACAAGGATATGAGGTAAAAGGGAAGGAGATACTAGTTTGGAGGTTGAAGAAGAGCTTGTATGGCTTAAAACAGGCTCCAAGGCAGTGGTATCTAAAATTTGACAGGTTTATGTCTGAACAAGGTTATATTAGATGTCACTCTGATCATTGTGTTTATCTCAAAAGGAAAAATGATAGAAGCTATATTATATTGTTATTGTATGTAGATGACATGCTAGTTGCAGGTTCTAACATCTAGGAAATAAATGTGCTCAAGAGAAAATTGGCGAACTCATTTGCAGTGAAGGATTTGGGTGCTGCACAACAAATCCTTGGTATGAGAATAACTAGAGACATGAAGAATTGCAAATTAAAATCGTCTCAAAGTAAGTACATAGAAAAGGTGTTGAAAAGGTTTAATATGCAGAATGCAAAACCAGTTAGTATACCTTTGGCTAGCCATTTCAAATTAAGTAAGAACGAGTGTCGCAAGACTCAGGAAGAAATGGCTCATATGTCTAAATTTCCATATGCATCAACAGTTGGAAGCTTAATGTATGCAATGGTCTGCACAAGGCCTGATACTGCACAGGCAGAGGGAGTTGTAAGCAGGTACATGAACAATCCAAGAAAAGAACATTGGATGGCGCTGAAGTGGATTCTGAGGTATTTGAGAGGTACCACAAATCAAGCATTATGCTTTAGTGGTTCAAACATTTATACAGGGATATGTTGATGCAGATATGGCAAGTGATAGAGATAACAGGAGGAGCACAACAGGGTATGTGTTTACTATAGGTGGAACAACTGTCAGTTGGGTCTCAAAACAGAAAAGTGTTGTTGCACTCTCAACAACGGAAGCAGAGTATGTTTCTGCTACAGAGGCTAGTAAAGAAATGATTTGGTTACAAAGATTTCTGGATGAATTGGGTAAGAAGCAAGAGTTGGGAATGTTATATAGTGACAGCCAGAGTGCCATACATCTTGCAAATAACTCTGCATTTCATTCCAAGACTAAACATATACAACTCAAGTACCATTTCATACGGTCAACGTTGGAAGATGGACAGTTGAAACTAGAAAAGATACACACTAGCAAGAATCCTACAAATATGTTAGCAAAAGTTGTAACGAGGGAGAGATTGAGAATCTGCTCAGTTTCAATTTTTCTTCAAGTATGATGAAGAATATGAGAAAAAACTAGGTCCAAAGTGGTGTCATTGTCCAGCAAATGAAGCAGCGGTGGAGTTTCTATAATCAGTCTCCAAGTGGGAGGTTGTTGGGTGTGGAGCCTAATTATCTTCTTTATTTCGAGGTATCGCCACATTGGACCCCAATTCGTAATGTGGCGGTAACACTGCCCGTAAAATATACACTGCAGGGGGGGTCCAGGGGGGGCAGCTGCGACCTTTGGGAGCCCCCCCTAGCGGGGGGATCGAGGGTAGCACCCCCAAAGCTAAAAATAGATGTAAAATTACCTTGTAAAATTTTGTAATTTCATTGTCAATCTGGGCCATTTATCAGGTGGAGATCTAATGATAGAAGTTATGTTTAATTTAGGGTTTTTTGCTGTAGAAGGGAACCCCTCACTATATATGAGGGAATTATATTGTGTCTAGGTAGATCTATATTCTGAGTGAGAAGAGAGAAGAGATTGAGTGAGAGAGAAGAGGAAATACAGTGGATATGATGTACATTATATCTCTTCAGTTTGCTGGATAATATAAAAGGAAGGATTGGATGTTTCTCCGTGGACGTAGCCCAAATTGGGTGAACCACGTATATCTTTGTCTCTCTTGTTTTATGCATTTTCTGTGTTTATATTTCTACAATATTTTATGTGTTACATTGCTCCGTAATATATAATTTTCTAACAAGTGGTATCAGAGCCGAAGGTCTATTTGGATGATAAACTCGCAGGAGAGAAGGGTTCCTGGTTCGAGTGGGAACAATGGCGAAAGATGGTATGTTTAGGGTTGAAAAATTTAACGGCCAAAACTACTAGCTATGGAAGATGCAGATGGAATATTATCCGTATCAGTGAGATCTGTACCAACCATTGAGCAGATAGGCAAAGAAGCCGATGAGTATGACAGACACAAAACGGGTTATTCTCGACAGAGAGGCACTTGGAACAATACGGTTGTTCCTAGCACCGTCAGTAGCATTTAATATTTCAAAGGAAACAACAAAAGAGGGTTTAATGTCGACATTGGCCAAAGTATATCAAAAAATCTCATCCTTAAATAAGGTATTTCTTATGAAGAATTTAATTAATATGAAAATGTCAAAAGGTGGATCTATCGTTGATCATTTAAATGAATTTAATAGAGTTACCAGTAAGTTCTGTAGGCATAACTTTTGATGATGAAGTTAGGGCTCTGCTATTTCTATGCTCATTGCTACAAAGTTGGAATGGTTTAGTTATGGCCATTAGTAACTCTGTCTCTGGATCTAGTACTTTAGAGTTTGATGATGTTGTTGGTGAAATCCTTACTGAGGAAATGCAACGGAAATGCTCGAGTGAGACATCAGGTAATGCTTTGATTGCAGAGACTAGGGGAATAAAAATGGAAAGAGGAAAGAGCCCAAGATATCACAGTAAGTCAAGGAAAGGAAAATTCAAGTCTAGATCGGGGATGGTGTGCTAGAAATGCGGGAAGAAAGGACACCTAAAGAAAGACTGAGAGTCTCGGAAGGGAAAAGAAGGAGACACGCAACAAGAAAACAATCATTAAGTGAATGTGATAGGTGATGTGTTGTAAGATGGTTTGATTCTTTCTTTAGAAAATATCATTGATGCTTGGGTGGTAGATTCAGGGGCCTCATTCCATGCCACACCTGATAGGAAACATTTTCATGATTATGTTCAAGGAGATTTTGGACAGGTTTGATTGGGTGAAGATAAACCCTCTAAAATTATTGGAATGGGTACAGTTTCCATAAAACATTAGAATGGAAATCAATGGCTATTGAAGGAGGTAAGGCATGAACAGGACAATGATTGAGCATGCAAGGTACATGAGATTGCATGCAGGATTGCCTTTACAATTTTGGGTAGATTCTATAGATATTGTTGTTTATCTAATAAATGGAGGGCCTTCAAGTTCCTTGGATGGTAGTATTCCATAGGAGGCGTCAACAGGTAAAAAGGTAAACTACTCATTTTTAAGAACTTTTGGTTGTGAAGCCTTTGTCCACATTAATGAAGAAAATAGAACAAAGCTTGAGGCAAAACCGAAGAAATGTACTTTTATTGGATATGGAGTTAATGATTTTGGTTATCACTTTTATGATTATGAAAAACACAAAATCATTAGGAGTAGAGATGTCATATTCAATGAAAAGGTTTTGTATAAGGATCATTGCAGGAAAAGAAACAAGAAAAAGAAAATAAAGAATACGCAGTGCTTGATGAGATCACAAAAAAAGTGATGGTGCCTGAAAATCATAATGATCAATGGCCAGAACAACAACCACAACAGCAACAAGCACCTCAAACACCTGAAAGTGGTGTTAGAAGATCTACCCGGATAAGTAGACCCCTTGGACGATACTCTCGGTCATTATATTATGTAGTGTTGACTGATTCTGGTGAGCCAAAATGTTATGAAGTAGTGCAGATAGAAACCAAGAAGAAGTGGGAGCAAGCCATGAAAGAAGAGATGGACTCCTTAGCACATAACCGGACTTGGTACTTAGTCAGGTTGCCTATAGGTAAAACAACCTTGAATAATAAATGGATTTACAAGTTGAAGGAAGAAGATGGAGGTAGAAAAAGGTATAAAGCCAGACTTGTGGTCAAAGTGTTTGCACATAAAAATGGTATATACTTTGATGATATATTTTCTCCTGTTGTTAAAATGACTTCAATCAGAACTATTTTAAGTTTAGTAGTAGCTGAAGATTTGCATCTTGAGCAGTTAGATATAAAGACATCCTTTCTCCATGGAGATTTGGAGGAAGAGATATATATGCAGCAACCACAAGGATATGAGGTAAAAGGGAAGGAGAAACTAGTGTGGAGGTTGAAAAAGAGCCTATATGGCTTAAAACAAGCTCCAACGCAGTGGTATCTAGAATTTGACAAGTTTATATCTAAACAAGGTTATACTAGATGTCACTCTGATCATTGTGTTTATCTCAAAAGGAAAAATGATGGTAGCTATATTATATTGTTATTGTATGTAGATGACATGTTTGTTGAAGGTTCTAACATGCAGGAAATAAATGTGCGCAAAATAAAATTGGCGAACTCATTTGAAATGAAGGGTTTGGGTGCTGCAAAACAAATTCTTGGTATGAGAATAACTAGAGACAAGTAGAATCGCAAATTAACATTTTCTCAAAGTGAGTACATAGAAAAGGTGTTGAAAAGGTTTAATATGCAGAATGCAAAACTAGTTAGTGTACCTTTGGCCAGCCATTTCAAATTAAGTAAGGAGGAGTGTCCCAAGACTTAGGAAGAAATGGCTCATATGTCTAAAGTTCCATATGCATCAGTAGTTGGAAGCTTAATGTATGCAATGGTCTACACAAGGCCTGATATTGCACATGCAGTGGGAGTTGTAAGCAGGTACATGAAAATCCAGGAAAAGAACATTGGATGGCAGTGAAGTGGATTCTTAGGTATTTGAGAGGTACCACAAATCAAGCATTATTCTTTGGTGGTTCAAACATTGCTCTACTGGGATATGTTGATGCAGATATGGCGGGAAATAGAGATAACAAGAGGAGCACAATAGGGTATGTGTTTACTGTAGGTGGAACGACTGTCAGTTGGGTCTCAAAAATGAAAAGTGTTTTTGCACTCTCAACAACGGAAGTAGAGTATGTTACTGCTATAGAGGCTAGTAAAGAAATGGTTTGGTTACAAAGGTTTCTAGATGAAGTGGGTAAGAAGTAGGAGTTGGGAAGGTTATACAGTGACAACCAAAGTGCCATACATCTTGCAAAGAACTCTACATTTCATTCCAAGACTAAACATATACAACTCAAGTACCATTTCATATGGTCAGTGTTGGAAGATGGACAGTTGAAGTTGGAAAAGATACACACTACCAAGAATCCTGCAGATATGTTAACAAAAGTTGTAACTAGGGAGAAACTGAGAATCTGCTCAGTTTAATTGGTCTTCAAGTATGATGAAGAAGATGAGAAACAGCCAGGTCCAAAGTGGAGTCATTGTCCAGCAAATGAAGCCGTGGTGGAGTTGCTATAATGAGTCTCCAAGTGGGAGATTGTTGGGTGTGGAGCCTGATTATCTTCTTTATTTAGAGGTATCACCACATTGGATCCCAGTTTGTAATGTGGCAGCAACACTGCCCATAAAATATACGTTGCAGGGGGGTTCCACGATGGGAGGATGCGACCTTTGGGAGCTCCCCCCCTGGTGGGGGGATCAAGGGCAGTGCCCCCGAAGCTAAAAAAAAATGTAAAATTTGCTTGTAAAATGTTGTAATTTCGTAGTTAATCTGGGTCGTTCATTAGGCGAATATCCGATGCTAGAAGTTATTTTTAATTTAGGGTTTTTTCCTTAGAAGACAACCCCTCACTATATATGAGGGAATTGTATTGTGTCTAGGTAGATCTATATTCTGAGCGAGAAGAGAGAGGATATTGAGCGAGAGAGAAGATGGAATTACAGTGGATCTGCTATAGGTTGTATCTCTTTAGTTTGTTGGATAACATAAAAGGAAGGAATAGTTGTTTCTCCGTGGATGTACCCCAAATTGGGTGAACCACGTATATATGTATCTCTCTTGTTTTATGTGTTTTCTGTGTTTATATTTCTACAATATTTTATGTGTTCCATTGCTCTATAATATAAATTTTCTAACAGTATGGTGACTGGGGGCCAAGGCTTAGCCCCAACCCCGTCCCCCAACAACAAAGTGAATAAAATTTAAATACATATTCGCCACTATACATATCAAGTGACACCCTGCGCCGTAGTGGTAAGGTGATGCAATGTTGCTCCATAGGTCTCGCGTTTGAGTCCATTAGGCCTCTAGCTGACCCTTGCCAAATATTATTTGAACCCATAGTGCCATGTGGGAGTGCATGACTGGGCCACGTGTCATCTCACAATTTGTCGACATAACAAACTCAACCACCACTCAAAACCTCCCAAAATTGAACCACCAAGAATAGGACACTTGGTAGCCTACCATTGGCTCAAACTGTATAGTCAGCATGCCCAGTCATTGTAAGGATTGTCTAGTTAGTAGTCATGCAACCAACCTCCAATTTTTTTTTACCTGTTTGGGAAAATGATCAGAACGCCATATTGGGAGCATACAGTATCAATTTTGAGCGATTCAAGTTCATTGGAGTTAGGGTATCAAGATCTACACATTGGTATAGGTTTTGAGCTCCTTTGAAAACTTTGAATGTTGAGCACCTTACTAATCCCTTGGATCACTCCCCACAACTGGATGCTTTTGGACCTCCAAAAGACTATTTTTAGTCAACAAACAGATGAGGGTATAGTTCCCTCACCCTTCCCTTTTCAATCCATTTGGCTTTTGATGGGACCAGCCTGTAACTCCACTTTATTATGTTTAACATGATATAACAATGCTTTAATCAATGATTGGATGATTAGTAAATGATTTGGGGTTTAATACATGTAATTAGGCGCTAATCATAGGATTGTTCTGGATATTTGTTGGATGGCATTTATGTCAGATTTTAATGATGCCATGTTGGCTGTACTTGCCTCGGTTACTGTTTTCCCACTCTTGGTTAACGCCAAAACCCTGAGTTCTTTGTCATTTCTTCATTTTGCACTTGTGTTTTCGCTGCGCCGAGGGTTTGGACTGGTAGTGAGGGTTTGTGCTACGACTGTATGGGGTTTGGCAATAGGGTCTGCGTGTGCCTAGCTATGGTTTCTATTGTTTGTTGGCGTGACACCTTCACTGGTTCTTGTGATTTCGTTGCCCGATTACTTGGGCACGGTATGGAGGTTCTCCTCGTCTGTATAAGAGGGTTACTGTTGTTTCTATCTGCTCAGTTACTATACTTTCCCTTGCTCCACTATTTTCATTTCGTTATAGTTCTTCTGGTTATTAGCTTTGGTTAATGGGTGCCTGTGTTGCGTTCTATAGGTCACGGTCACTGTGGCATCCTCAACTTCATGGTCCTGTTAAGGTAAGCTATTCCTCCATGACTTTCTTACCCTCTTCGTTTTCCTCCGGCTCTAACAATGTCTGCTCCTTGGTCTCGGGGTTTCACCGTTGGTTGTGGCTCAGTGGGGTTTCCATCCTCCCACACAAATACTCTCCCGGTAAAACTATTTTATTAACTATGGATTTAGTTTTCTCCTTCTTAGGTCACTTCTTGTCTTTACTCTGCTTGCATATGGCTAACAGCACTCCATTAGCTTGCTTATGTGGTTGGGGGTTCGTTTACTGGCGTGGTCAATGAAATTGCTACGGGCTTTGCTCCGGTAGACTTGTTCTCTACTACTGTTGTCAATTTTGTTAATTAGGTGGGCTGTGTCAATTTACTGGGCAAGTCCCAGTTCTCCTTCGTTCGGTGTTCTTTGTTGTTGTGCGACCTGGGTTCCAATTTGTATATGGGCTTTTGTTTGTATCCTGAGCAATTGTAATTATGGTCCACCTTTTGACAGTGGTTGACCAAACCCTCACCCTTAGGGTTCTACTGTTTCGTAATATTCTTCCCGCCTTTTTAATGGGTATATCAGGACTATTGAATGTATACAAATATTTTTTTTTTGGTAATGAAAAAGAATTAATAGGAAATTTTGTTTATATTTTGTTTACCTCTATCCTAGGGTCGTTGCTCAGTGTTTTCATTCTCGTTCTTTTTCAAACTGCTAGTACTATGGTTGGCTTTTCTTGGTGGAACTCCTTTATGTTTGCTGCCAGACTCCATGCTGGGAATGCTTGCTTAATTTCTCTGTTCACTCTTTGTTATATAAAAAGGAAACAAAATGTAATAGGTAGGAATGCACAATATTTTCTTAGTTTTCTTACTCAATGACTAAGGGAAAAAGTAAATAAATGTTACAACATACTGTTACAGATGGACTCAGATATCTCAGTTCAAAGAAATTACCCTCTGTATTGTATTTCTCTTCTCATGTACTAAACCCCTCCAGAATGTATTACATTGGTTTTTTATGTTTTGTTTAAACTGTTACTCAAACTGTTCTCCGTTACCATACAGTTACTCTTTGTAGTTACATAGTCGATGATCATGCTGGGTTTTCTTGTGTTGTAGGATTTACAATATTATACTTTTTTTTATGAATAGACATCTGTAATATGGACTAAGAAAATGAAAAAACAATGTAATTGTTATGACACTATCCTAACTGTACTGTTCCTAATATTCCTTAACTAATAAAAATAAAATAAACTAGTTTCTAGACACTGCTTTATTCATTAAACATAAATGAAATTAAAATACTTTGAACCTGTCCTTCTTGGCTAAGACCAACACCCGGTCATGATGCTCTTAGTTGGATGCTCCTGTATAAGGCTCCCAGGGTAAGAAAAATTCATGACTCCGGTCCATGAGCTTCTCCACTGAATAACCCGCCTGCTCTATCTGACTAGCGTTAAGCCACGAATTGTCCTCAATAGGATGGTTCTTCCACTTGACCAGATATATCAGATACTCTTTCCGTCGAGTTCGCTTGGCCACATGAGTGTTGAGGATCCTCTCGATCTCGAGGGGCTGAGCGTAAGGCATTTGTCTCATCCAAGTATCACTTCCCTCCTGTGTGTCCCATGTAGGCTATGCGGTATTGTCTTCCTCTAGATCAACAGTGTATGGAAATAGGTCTACCACATTAAAGATGGGCGAGATTCTTATTCCTAGTGGTAGCTGTAATTCATAAGCATTTGCTGAAAATTTCTGGAGAACTTTGCAGGGGCCTATCTTCTTCTACTTCAGCTTGTTATATGCACCTCTAGGAAAACGCTCCTTGCACAAATGCATGAGGACTTCATCCCCCACATTAAACTGCACCTCTCTCTATTTCAAATCTTCTCACTGCTTATATTTTTGACTACTATGCTGCAACTTTATTTTCACTTGCTCATGGAGATCGTTCATCACCTTGGTGAAATCTTCTCGATCAACACTTTGTCTTTCCTGCTGTCCTAGATCTCGTAACTCATGCACTCTGCAAGGATGCATGCCATATAAGATCCAAAAAGGACTATAACCCATGCTATGATTGGGTGAGTCGTTGTAAGCAAACTCCGCATGGGAAAGTACTCGATCCCACATTAGTGATTTTTCCCCGACCAAACTTCGTAGTAGGTTTCCCAAGCTTCTATTTACCACCTCTATTTTCCCATCGATTTGTGGGTGATAAGTAGAGCTAAAACTTAACTGTGTGTCCATATTCTTCCAAAAGGTACACTAGAAGCACCCTGTAAACTTCACATCCCTGTCAGAGAGAATGGACTTAGGTAGACCGTTTAGCCTTACGATCTCTATAAAGAACAAGTGGGCCACGTGAGTGGCATCGTTGGTTTTTCTGCAAGGGATGAAATGCGCCATCTTTGAAAACTGGTCTACTACTACCATCACTAAATCATAACCCCATTATGTCCTTGGTAGACCCAAGACGAAGTCCAAGCTTACTGAGTCCCACGGTCTACTTGGAATGGGCAATGGCGTGTAGAGTCTCGTATTTTGACTGTGTCCTTTTGCCAATTGACACACTTTACATCTCATCACAAATCTCTGCACATCTCTTTGCATTTTTGGCCAATAATAAAAATGGCCGAGCTTCTCTAATGTTTTTTCTATGTTGAAATGTCCGGCTAGGCCTCCACTGTGCTTCTCCCGAATGATATTCTCTCTCGTTGAGAAATCGGGAATGAATAATTGTCCCTCTCTAAACAATAGCTTCTCTTGCAAATTATAGTCCAACCACGGACTATTGTTTCTCAGCAAAGGATTCTGACAGGCTTCATAAGCCTCTTTGAAATCCGTGTCGATCTAATACAAGTCTTTCAAATGCTCAAAGCCTAGCACTTGTATCGTACTCTCCTCTAGGAGCAAGGCTCTTCTGCTCAACGCATCTACCACCTTGTTGGCCTGCCCGCTAATGTGTTTCAACACAAAGGTGAAACTCTGCAAATATTCAACCCACTTAGCATCCTTGTGATTCAACTTGTGCTGCTGCATCACATATTGCAGTGTAGAGTTATCCGAGAATAAAACAAACTCATTCCCCAACAGATAGTGTCTCCAATGCTCCAGTGCTTGGACAACAACATAGAATTCCTTGTCGTAGGATGAATACTTCTGCCTGCTTTCATTCAACTTCTCGCTGAAAAAGGAAATAGGTTTGTCTTCTTGGCTAAGTACAACTCCAATGGTCGTACCGCTTCCACCACAACAAACTTGAAAAAGATTTTTAAAATATGGCAATCTCAAGATCGGTCTTTCTGTGATCTTCTTCTTCAGTAGCTGAAAACTCCTTTCTGTTGCCTCGGTCCAACGAAAAGGTTGACTTGCCTTCTTTATAGTGTCCAACATAGGTGCGCAGATTTCACTGAAATTTCTTATAAATTTACGGTAAAAACTTGCTAGCCCATGAAAACTACGTACCTCAAATAGACTTTTGGGGATGGCCAGTTGACAATTGCTGCAATATTCTCTAGGTCCATCTTCAACTCGTTTCTGCAATCACGAAACCTAGATAAACCAATTCTTTTTGCGGAAAGGTGCATTTTTTCAGATTTATCAGCAGCTTATTCTGCGACAATTTTTCCAGCACACTTCGAACATGTCGAAAGTGTTCCTCCCTCGTCTGGCTGAAAATTAATATATCATCCAGGTACACTATTACAAACTTTCCAATGAATTCTTTCAGCATTTCTTTCATCAGTCACATAAAGGTACTGGGTGCATTACTCAGTCCAAATGGCATTACCAGCCACTCATACAGTCCTTCATTGGTTTTGAAGGCTGTCTTCCACTCATCCCCTTCTCGGATTCGAATATGATGATACCCACTCTTTAAATCAATCTTTGAAAAATATGCTTCCCCACTTAGGTAGTCCATCATGTCGTGCATTTGTGGTAGTGGAAATATGTACCTGATGGTAATCTTGTTGATGGCCCTCGAATTTGTGCACATTTGCGATTCTCCTCCTTTCTTGGGAGCAAAAACTGTTGGAACTACACAGGGGCTCAAACTCTCCCTTATCAACCCTTTATATAGCAATTCCTGCACATATTTTCTGATCTCCTCATTTTCTTTGGGGCTCATCCGATACGTTGCCTTGTTCGATAGAATTGCTCCAGGTATAAAGTCAATATGATGACTTATACTTCTCTTGGAACGCAATTTATCTAGTAACTCGTCCACTACTATATCGCTGAATTCTTGCAACATCTGTTGAATTTCCGCAGGCAAATCTGACACCTCTGTGTGTAACAACACCGTCTTTACTCTTCTAACAACAGCATAGTTCACTTCACTATCTCCAATCTACTTCAGAAACTGTTTTCCGCCCATTAGTAACACTCTCGTCCTGCTTGTTTCCGCTGTCTCTTCTTCCTTTATGGGCACAAGTGTGTGCTTGATCCCATCTTTGACAAACTTATAACAGTTTGTCTTCCTGTCATGTACGACCCTCCTGTCATACTGCCATGGCCTGCCTAGCAATATATGACATACATCCATCGACATTATATCACAAATAACCTTATCCTTATATCTGCCAATATGGAACTCAACTTCGCATTACTCATCCACCAACAACTGATGGCCTTTTTGCAGCCATGATACCTTGTAAGGAGTGGGATGCTTCAACCGCTTCAACCCCAACTTCTCTACCATCTCCGTGGCAACCAGATTATCCGTGCTCCCACTATTGATAATCAGCTTACAACATGTTCTGTGTGACTTACAAATTGTCTAGAACAATGCTTTCCTTTGAGTTTGTTTAGCTGTTTCTTTGGTTGGTTTCAGCAACACTTGGTTCAAAACTAAGGCTTCCCCTATTTCCGGCACATTTTCTTCTTCTTGGGGAGGTGCCTCTGCTTCCTCTTCCTCTACCAGTTCCTCGTCCTCTCCTAGAATTTTTTTTTTTGTGATCTTCTCCTCTGCCTTCATAGCACTCTGGTATGCTTCTTCTATGTTTTTGAGGGAAAGAATGTTGATTTCATCTAATATTTCTAATCTCAAACCATTTACATACCTTGTTGTTTTCTCCAGGGTGTCCTCTGTATAACTAGCTGTTAAATTTACCCGATACAATTCTTCATTGTACTCTCTTACTATCATCCCTTTCTGCTTCAAATTCTACACTTGCCAATGTAGTGCAATCTAGTAATCCTTGGGTAGAAATTTGCCTTTCAACTTGGCCACCATCCTTGGCCATTTCTTTATTGGCAACTTGTTCATCCTTCTTCTTTCTACTTGGACACTGTCCCACCACAAGGCTGCGTGTCCCTTCAACTTTGTCACAACGAACTTAACTCTCTGATCTTCGCTGACCTCTTCACACTCAAAATATTTATCCAGTTCGCTGATCCAGTCCAACAGAACTTCTATGGACAAGCTGCCATCATAATTTGGGATTTATGGTTTAGGCTTGCTACTCGCTAATAGGACCGACCTCAACAATCTCATTTCCGACCTTTCTTCATCCGATCCATCTATTGTCACTACAACTTCTTTGTTGCTGTCATCTACTACCTCTAGATCCCTTCTCCTTCCTACTTCAACCGCCTCCAAACGGGTAGTAAGGATCCTGATTTCCTCTGGCAATCCTTCATCTACTGTTCTCGGAGCACCTCTTCCACGTCCTCGTCTTCCAACTTCCATCTCTTGGGAAAACTCTAAATCCTTCTCTGATACCACTATGATGGGACCAGCTCGTAACTCCACTTTATTATGTTTAACAATGATATAACAATGCTTTAATCAATGGTTGGATGATTAGTAAATGATTTGGGGTTTAATACATGTAATTAGGTGCTAATCATAGGATTGTTATGGATACTTGTTTGATGGCATTTATGTTGGATTTTAATGATGTCGTGCTGGTTGTACCCACCTCAGTTACTATTTTCCCACTCCTGGTTAATGCCAAAACCCTGATTTCTTTGTCATTCCTTCATTTTGCACTTGTGTTTCGCTGCGCCAAGGGTTTGGACTAGTAGTGAGAGTTTGTGCTGCAACTGTATGGGGTTTGGCAGCAGGGTCTGTGTATGCCCAACTATGGTTTCTGTTGATTGTTGGCATGACACCTTTGCTAGTTCTTGTGATTTCAGTTCTCGGTTACTTGGGCACGGTATGGAGGTTCTCCTTGTTTGTATAAGAGGGTTATTGTTGTTTCTGTCTGCTCAGTTACTATACATTCCCCTGCTCCACTATTTTCATTTCGTTATAGTTCTTCTGGTTATTAGCTTTCGTTAATGGGTGACACTGATGCATTCTATTGGTCATAGTCACGGTGGCTTCCTTAGCTTTACGATCCTGTTAAGGTAAGTTGTTCCTCCATGATTTGCTTACTCTCTTCATTTTCCTCCGGCTCTAACAATGTCTGCTCCTTGGTCTCAGGTTTTCACCATTGGCTGTGGCTCAGTGGGGTTTTTGTCCTCCCACGTGAATACTCTCCAGGTAAAACTATTTTATTAATTGTGTGTTTAGTTTTCTCCTTCTTAGGTCACTTCTTGTCTTTACTCTACTTGCATATGGCTAACAGCACTCCATTGGCTTGCTTTTGCAGGTGGGGGTTTGTTCACTGGCGTGGTCGATGAAACTACTACTGGATTTGCTCCAATAGGATCATTCTCTGCTATTGTTGTCAATTTTGTTAATTATGTGGCCTCTGTTAGTTTACTGGGCAAGTCCCAGTTCTCCTCTGTTTGGTGTTCTTTGTTGTTGTGCGACCTAGGTTCCAATTTGTCCACCTTTTGATGGTGGCTGACCAAACCCTCACCCTTAGGGTTCTGATATTTCGTAATATTATTTCCACCATTTTAATGGGTATCTCAGGACTGTTGAATGTATACAATTTTTTTTTTTTTGTAAAGAAAAAGAATTAACAGGAAATTTTGTTTATATTTCATTTACCTCTGTCCTGGGGTCATTGCTCAACATTTGCATTCTCGTTATTTTTCAAACTGCCCATACTCTGGTTGGATTTCGTTTGTGGAACTCCTTTATGTTTGCTGCCACACTCTGTGCTGGGAATGCTCGCTTAATTTCTCTATTCGCTCTCTGTTCTATAGAAAGGAAACAAAATGTAATAGGTAGGAACACACAGTATTTGCTTAGTTTTCTTACTCAATGACTAAGGGAAAAAGTAAATAAATGTTACAGCAAATTGTTACAGATGGACTCAGATATCTCGGTTCAAAGAAATTACTCTTTGTATTTTATTTCTCTTCTCATGTACTGAACCTCTCCAGAATGTATTACATTGGTATTTTATGTTTTGTTTAAATAGTTACTCAAACTATTCTCGGTTACCATACAGTTACTCTTTGTAGTTACATAGTCGATGATCATGTTGGGTTTTCTTGCGCTGTAGGATTTACAATATTATACTTTTGTTTATGAACATACATCTGTAAGATGGACTAAGAAAATGACAAAACAATGTAACTGTTATCACACTATCCTAACTGTATTGTTCCTAATATTCCTTAACTAATAATAATAAAATAAACTAGTTTATAGAAAAAAAATTATTCATTAAATGTAAATGAAATTAAAAGACTTTGAACCTGTCCTTCTTGGCTGAGACCAACACCCGAAATGATGCCCTTAGCTGGATGCTCCTGCATCAAATTTTCTTGATTTTGTAGTTTTGAGCCTCATATGAAGGTGCTTCATGTTCCCTCCTCTCGAAGTTCTTGTTTGTCTGTCAAGGATAGGATATTGCTACAATTATTCAAGATTTTCAAGAGGTAAAACATTGTAGGAATTTACAGGGTAAGTTCCTCAGAAAGAACACCAAAAGGACACCGCTCACAACTAGATCACAGATCAATACACCAATATTTTTGACGTGGTTAAAACCCTCAAAGAGGGAAACAGTCCACGGCCTGTGCCAACGTGGCTACTACAGGCAATTTATTAATCAAAGAATGAAAATTTACATAAGCTTCTCTCATGCACGGATTACCCGAACAATGACCCTCCATGCGCTTTAAATAGAACTCATGGACCAATCGGGTGTTAAGCCACGGATCAAGTGTCGGTAATACCGAGGAGAGAATGAATCGTCGGATCACTACATATCGTGACCGTCGGATTGTAAGTTACAAAATGTACAACGGTAAAGAAACACACTTTACCTAACTCTATACCTAACTCTAAACTAGACCAAGTTGTACTTAGCTATTTCCTATGTGTCGGAATATCCTAACATCCCCCCTTAAGAACAACTTGGGATAGGATTGAAGGATTTACAAATATGACACAATAGGAGAAGGAAGGAGTCACTAGAGCCTATCCCCCCTTAGTGACAACTTCCTGAACTCCAAGCATATATCGAAGTTTAGTGAACTTCACCTCTGTGAGAGCCTTTGTGAAGATGTCTGCAACCTGATCATCGGTTGAACAATATTTCACTTCAAGAACATGGTCATGAATGAGCTTTCTGATGAAGTGCATGTGTAGTTCAATGTGTTTGCTGCGCTGATGCTGGACTGGATCTTTGCATAGATGAATGGCACTTTGATTATCACACCAAAGTGTGGTTGGATGCTGCTGCTCAAAGCCAAACTCTGATAGGATCTGATGAAGCCACAAGGCTTCCTTACTAGCTTCCACGGCACCACGATACTCTGCTTCTGTTGACGAAAGAGAAATGGCAGCCTGTTTCTTACAAGCCCATGTAATAGGTCCCAAACCAAGAGTGAAGACATAACTGGCAGTAGACTTCCGATCATCAGGGTCACCAGCCCAATCAGAATCAGTGAAACCAACTAATAGAGGGGCTGCTTTGGCACTGTAATGAATCCCAAACTGTACTGCACCTCGAACATAACGAAGTATTCTTTTAGCTGCTTTCCAACGACTTTCACGGGGGTTTTGCATAAAACGAGCAACAAGGCCAACAGCAAAGGAAAGGTCAGGACGAGTATGGGTTAAATACAAGAGTTTTCCTACAAGTTGACGGTATAAGGTAGCATCAACTTCAGGAGAAGTACAAGAGACTGAAATTTTGACTCCAGACTGAAAGGGAGAAGGGGCTGGCTTACAGTCTTCCATGTGAAAATGACGAAGAATATCACAAGCATACTTGGACTGGGAAAGGAAAATACCCTCCTTGGATTGCAAGACTTGAAGACCGAGAAAATAGTGTAAGTGTCCTAAGTCTGTCATTTCAAATTTCTTTTTAAGGCTCGACTTCACATGGTTTATAAGGTTGGGATCACTACCAGTAAGAATAAGATCATCAACATAAAGAACAAGCCAGAATAACACCTAGAAAAGCCAGATTCTAAAAGAAAGCTATCCATTTTGGCATACCAAGCCCGAGGAGCTTGCTTGAGACCATAAAGGGATTTCTTAAGTCGACAAACAAGGCTGGAGTCTATTTGTATGAAGCCAATGGGTTGTTCCATATAGATTTCTTCCTGCAAGTCCCCATGCAAGAAGGCAGATTTAACATCCATCTGATGGACTTCCCATTTTAAAGAGGCAGCAAGGGAAAGAACAAGGCGGATAGAGTTCATTTTGGCAACAGGGGAGAAGGTTTCAGTGTATTCAATGCCTTCAACCTGTGAAAAGCCCTTAGCAACAAGACGAGCTTTATGTTTATCAACTTTCCCATCTGGTCCATACTTGGTTCTGTAAACCCATTTACATCTAACAAGTTTGCGTCCCTTTGGTAGAGGAACAAGATCCCATGTATCATTTGCCAACAATGAATGATATTCTTCATTCATAGCTGCTTCCCAATGTGGATGGCCTGAAGCTTCTGCAAAAGTGTCAGGATCATGATTTACTGGAGCTTGAGCTAGTAAAGAAGAGGCTCTTTCAAACTGAGAACGTGTACGTCGTTGATCTGTAGGATCACCGGCAAGATCACCTGCTGCATCCCGAGTAGCACGGACCCATCTTGGAAGTTGAGGATCCTGAGAAGGTGGGGGAGGATTATCATCCTCACTTTCATCATCTGAAGAAGAAATGTTTTCAAAAGTAGAAGAGATAGGAAGAGGTGGCACATCCGCCGGACTAGGCTCGCAGGCCGATTTATTTTCATCAAATTTTACATCTCTTCTAATGATAACATTTTTGGACTTAAATGGAATAAGTATATAACCTTTTACATCTTCAGAATATCCAACAAAAGTACATTTCTCACTCTTAGGTTCTAAAGCTTTATGCTTTTCATCTGGAATATGGGCCCATGCTTCACTTCCAAAAACACGAAAGTGACTTACATCTGGTTTAATGGAACTCCAAGCTTCTTCTGGAGTGATATTCTTTAGAACCTTAGTAGGAGTGCGATTGATTATATAATTTGCACAATTAATTGCTTCGGCCCAAAAACTAAGACTGAGTCCTTTAGATTGCAGCATACAATTATCCATTTCCTTTAAGGTGCGATTTTTCCTTTCAGCTACACCATTTTGTTGTGGAGTGTATGGAACAGTATGTTGCATTTGAATTCCATTTTCGGTGCAAAAGTTGATGAATGTGTTTTTAACATATTCTCCACCATTATCAGTTCTTAGCTTAATAATTTGATGTCCAGATTGTTTTTCAACAAAGGCTTTGAAGGCCAAAAATGTGTTAAATACTTCGCTCTTGAGTTTTAAGAAGTATACCCAAGTGCGTCTGGAGAAATCATCAATGAAAGTTAAGAAATACTTGCAGCCAGAGAATGAAGCAACAGGAAGTGGACCACATAAATCACTGTGCACAAGCTGTAAAGGGGCTGAGGCGTGCCAAGAGGCACGTTTGTCAAAACTGTCCCAATGATGTTTTCCGAGTACACATCCGGAACAAACACCATCTTTGCAAGATACCATAGGAAGACCTGTCACCATATTTTCTTTACATAGATGTTGAAGGGAGCGATAGTTGAAGTGACCAAATCGCTCATGCCAAAGTTTGCTCACTTCATCATTATGAGCAACAAATACTGAGGGAAGATTTGATGACCCAAAGTTGTGAAACTTATACAACCTTGTGGAATCATCAGCAATACCAGTAGCTAGAATCTGTTTAGGATCTCTTAGATCCTTGATTACAACATCATGAGGTGAAAATTCAACAATTTTACCTTCACCTGAATGAGTTATCTGATATACAGATAGAAGGCTGCAGGATAAGGTTGGAACACATAATACATCATTAAAATGACCATTATCTAGATGAACAGTTCCAGTCCCGACAACATTAAGAGATCTATCATCACCAACATATATATTTTTGGTGTTACAATCATTTAAATAAGAAAACATGGCTTGGTTTTTGGCCATGTGATAAGAGGCTCCAGAATCAATGAGCCACTCATGAGAAGGAGAGGAAGAAGATACATTTAATGCATAACCAGACTGAGATGATTGACAACGACATGCAGAAAGTGCCATTCCGGAAGTTGAAGTTGAAGTATGCTCCACATGGATTTTATGTTTCTTCATTGCGGCTTCCAAGGCTGCCATCTTCTTAAAGCATTGAGATTCTAAGTGGCCATCTCGATTACAAAAGTTACAATGTCTATCAGTCTTCTTCCATTTGTTTTTATTGGTCTTATCATTTTGCTGAAATGATCTTTCATTTTGAGGCTGAGTTGGTTTAGGACCATTCTTTTGAGGATATGACTTCTTAGGATTCTTTGAATTTGGTTGCTGCTGGGCGGCTAACGCTTTCGTGGAAGAGTTTCCAAGATTAAGAAGACCAAGGTGTAAGAGTTTTTCTTGTTCTCTTATTAAAGAATCACAAAAAGAGTCAAAGGAAGGGGCCTTGTAGTCTTTTCCTTGACAAATGAAAGCTTCCCTTGTAGAATGGAAGGTGGAAACAAATACAGAGTAGGCTGGTCCCAACTTAGTAAGGATGGAATAAATAAGGTTACTATCTTCTTTCTTAACCTTAACACCTTCCAAAAGATATCTAAGGGTCTTGAATTTGGACAAGAAATCTTCAATGCAAGAAAAATTATTAGGATCCAATGTAAGCAACTCATTTTCAAGTTGATGGGCTCTAATTTCATTTTTAATCCCAAAAACTTTAGTGAGTTTTTCCAATGCTTCATGAGGAGTCTCAAGTTCTGCAATATGGAATCTAAGATCAGGAGAAATAGACATCCCTATCAAACCACGTGCTTGATCTTGTCTATTTTCCCATTTTGCAGCCCTGTCTTCATCTTTTGGTTTCTTCTCTTGGTTTGTGGCTATTTTGTATAGACCTTTACTTCTAAGTAAATCTTCCATGTAGGCTATCCATTGGAAGTAGTTAGTGCTGTCAAGAATGACTTGGCATGGAATTTCCATTTTTTTTTTTTTAAACTGAAGCTGAAGATGCTGAAAGTAAGAATTCCAATGGATAGATCTCGAAAAATTAGGCTGTTTTAAAAAAAATGGCTCTGAAAAAGGCTTCAGGATAAAGAAGTTATGGCTTTTTGAAAAAACATTGTTGAAGTTGCCAGCAAAGTGCGCGAATGTGCGGGAATGAAAAAATCCGCCCCCACAAAATGGAGAATTGAACCCAAGACCTCTACTCTCTTAAAATAGCTTTGAACCAATTGATCTATACAAAAAATTTGAGAGAGAGAGAGAGAGAGAGAGAGAGAGGGGGGGGGGGCTTGGTTTGCGTGCTTGCCTTGAGAAAGCTCTTTTTCCCTACAAAACACAAAACACAAAACCCAACACGAATACGCAAAGAAAAACAAACCTTGCGGCTCGAAGTTAGCTTTAGCCAAAAAACTAGATATATTAGAAAAATGAACCTTGCGGCTCAAAGTTAGCTTTAGCCGAAAAACTAAATATTTTTCTCAATGTTTCTGATTTTCTGAGATCACACTAAGGTGCAGGGAAAAGAGCATATGCATGAGAAAAATCCTTCCTTTCTGTTTCTGATTTGCCCAGATCGCACAGAGTCACAGGGCAAAGAGCATACGCAGAAATGAAAGGTATAGATCCGGTTAAAAAAGGCTAAATAAACCGAAACCGAAATGAGCAGAGAGAAAATAACAGTAAACTGCAAATAAACACTGTATACCTCCCGATTTGAAAAATGACGCAGCTAGGGCTACCGGAAACCTTTTCGCATGAAACGAAAGGGGTTCCTCACTGGAACAGATGCTCCGAACGCAACAGAGTAGTCCTCTCTGCCCGAAAGCAGTCAGAAACAGCAGATCTAGGAAACGACAGTCGGATGCAGTTCTACCGGCTTCAGATTTGGATCACCAACAGACGCGACCCTAAAATAGCTCTCATACCATGTAGGAATTTACAGGGTAAGTTCCTCAGAAAGAACACCAAAAGGACACCGCTCACAACCAGATTACAGATCAATACACCAGTATTTTTGACGTGGTTAAAACCCTCAAAGAGGGAAACAGTCCACGGCCTGCGCCAACGTGGCTACTACAGGCAATTTATTAATCAAAGAATGAAAATTTACATAAGCTTCTCTCATGCACGGATTACCCGAACAATGACCCTCCATGTGCTTTAAATAGAGCTCATGGACCAATCGGGTGTCAAGCCACAAATCAAGTGTCGGTAATACTGAGGAGAGAATGAACCGTCGGATCACTACATATCGTGACCGTCGGATTGTAAGTTAAAAAATGTACAACGGTAAAGAAACACACTTTACCTAACTCTATACCTAACTCTAAACTAGACCAAGTTGTACTTAACTATTTCCTATGTGTCGGAATATCCTAACAAACATCGCTTGAAAGAATCTAAAAATTCTCTCTTAGGTCTTCAATCAAAGGAGGCTTACCCAATTTCAAGTTCTTTTCACCTTGAAGCTTTTCTTTTCTGATGCAAAGCCTTACTTCGTCTTCAACCTGGAATATGTGGTCAACATAATGCTTATCATGTCTCCTTATATTTGGCTTGGCTCTTCACCAAATGTGATTTCCATCGCCATGCACCATCCTTCTTCAAATCGAAAACACTAGGAAACCCACAAGAATATGTATTAGAACTAATGTTCCCTTTGTCAAATAGCTCTTGATTCTGCTTCTTCATCGCTGCATTCTCTAACACTGGCATCTTGTTCAAACCAATGTTTGGATTAGGACAATGCATCTGCTACAATTGAAATTCATGTTGTTTTCCTCTTTTAGGAGGCCAAATGTCAGATTCTTGAAACATATTATCACATGTGTCAACAACTTAAACTAAATCAGAATTTAATGTTGCATCACATTCTTGGAAAGTTTCAGATTCATCAACATCTTTATGTTTAATCATCAACAATGCAAAATTATTAATAGCATTAACAAACCTCTTCATTTGACCAATATTCGCAAGAGAAAAATTCAACTTCTTGCGATGTGCTCTAAATATATATTCAATCCTATTTTTAACTAAATGATACTTGTTCTCATGGAGATGAAAGATGGATTTCCTGTCATATAAGTATGGGCTTCCCAAAACAATCCTGCATATCTCAAGTGGTACCACATCAAGTTTTGCCTCATCAATACAATTTGCAGTGATGGAAAATTTACATGTACATTTTCTTGTTAGTTGCAATTTGGCATTGTCACATACCCAACCCAAAGGATAAGGTTTAGGATGCAGAATGGTTTCCAAATTTGCTTTCTTGACAATTTCTTCTGAATTAAGGTTTTCTTGTGATCCACTATCAAAAAAAGTATCTACTTTGTTATGTTTTGTGATGACTCTCATATGGAAAAGCTTTATTCTTTCTCTTTCATTTTGAGTTTCAATGGGCTTTCTAGAACTAGTACTTGGAATAGAATCCTTACCTTTCAATCCCATGGCTATGAATTTTGTTTCATCTCTGGAATCAGATCTTAGATCTTGTTGTTTAATTGTAGTAGTCTTTTATTTCTCCTTGTTATTAAACTTTTTAGGTCTCATTTCAAAATGAAGTTTCCAACAGTGATCTTCATCGTGGCCTTCTTTTGAATAAATTTTACATGTGAGCTTCTCTCCCTCTTTCTTGACTAAATCATTCCTTTTTTCCTTGCCTTCGAAATTCCCTTTTCCTTTGTCTCCAGAATTAAATGACTTCTCACTAGTTTCTTCGGAATCATTCTTCCTCTTACTTATAAATGAGTTACCTATAAACAAACTTCATATACTTTTGTAGGGTTAAACATGATAATTTTGTGTCTTAAGTAACTATGCAAAGCTCCAATGTATTTCAGTAGAGTATCTTGGGAGGACAAATATATACCCAAAATAAAAGATCTTTCCTAAATTCTTGAGTATAGCTTTGAACATTTTGACCCTTAGCTTGTCTAAAGTTTTGTCAATCCATTATAGATTTTTTCATGTATTCTAATGGATAAAATTATCTTCTTATTGCAAAAACAAAATCATCCCAAGAGGATAAAACCTTACCACTTTTCTTCATGTCCTCTTGAGTTTTGGACTCACACCAAATAAGTGTTTCACTTTCCAACCTAAGAGAAGAAAGATGAATTTTGGTCTCATCATCCTTGATTATTTATATCCTACAATACACTTCAATCTGACAAATCCAATTATCTAATTTCTCAGCATCTACCTTTCCATAATACAGAGGAAATTCAAACTTTATGTCAAGATTCAATGAATGAGTTTTACCATGTCCCTTTGGAGAATTTCGAGGTATTTGTGTAATATTCCTAACCCAGAATATTCCTCAAACCCCAGCAAAAACTCCAACCAAATATGTGCAAACGATATAATAACCCAAAAGTGATAAAATAACAGTGGAACAACATATAATAATGTAAACTGGAAATATAAGCAGATACACAAGAAATGCAACGAAAAATGCTAAGCCATTTTATTATACTAAGCAATAAATGAGTACAAGAGGTGATTAGACAGATGGCACCTCGACTTGCACAAGTCAAGTGAAGAAATACTCTCAGAATGACAAGAATGGCCTCTCTGCGTGGATGTTGTTGTTGTGCTACTGCTGCTGCTAGAAAACAAATGATGATTTGGGGCTACTCCCCTCCTCAGAAAAAGCTAAAACTTTGGATTCCGGCTCTACTCAAGAAACCCAAAAAAACCCAGAAAGCTTTCCTAAAATGGCCTCACACTGATCTACGTCTCAGCTGCTGGAAAACTACCGTGCTGTTGTTGCTACTAAAAATCGAATGAGGATTTGGGGTTTCTCCCCTCCTCAAAAAATCTTGAAACTCTAAAATCAAACTCTACTCAAAAAACCCATAAAAACCCAGAAAGCTTTTATGAAATGGTTGACCCCCGAAAATACCCCCTTGGGGTTCTGTGTAGTTCCTTGAAGACACTGATGAAACTGCTGCTAAAATGTTGATGAAACTGCTACTGAAATGCTGATGAAACTACTGCTGGAATGCCAATGGAAATACCTTGCCTGAGTAGGCACTCGAAGTCCCCCGGGGCTAAGGGTGAGATCTCCGAACGGAGACACTCAATGCACTAAACAGTACTGCAGACTAGCTAAACAGCCAGTGTGCTCTAAGTCAAAATGACTATCACAAATGCTCATAATCAGAATGATCCCAAATGAGAGGGTTCCTCTCTAGTTTATAGCCTCTGCCTCTCACAATCCCTAGGCTCACTTTCTCCTGCGTGATCCCCTTCTTGCCATGTAATCCTTCCTTCCTGCGCAGTCCCTCCATGTGTCTGCGTGGGCCCCATTTCTGCGTCCCCCTTTGGCCCCGTTGGTTCCCCCTTAAGTCACAACGTTGTGCTACCTAGGAAGTGACTTTTTATCCTAATGTGAGTTATGTTCCCCCTTCCTCACTTTTTATTTACAAATAACTATAGAAGGAAAAAATCAAACAAAATCGAATATTCCAATTAGCCATAGCTAATTAGGAATATTACAATTTGTGAGAGGGTAGAATAAGTAGAGGAAGATGAGGATGGAGGTGAAGGTGGTGGCTTTTCATGGGAATCACAAGGACTTCCAAAGTGAAGAATGAAGTTTTGAAAAAATTTATTGTAGAAACTATGAACCTTTGAGCATGAAGGAGGAGGCTTAGAAACAAAATATGGAAGAAATTGTGAGCATGCCATCTCACCATATAAGTATGATAAGAAGGTTATTCAGAAATGGATTTGTAACAATGATCTCACGTTCTTCAATGGGATTTTCTCTTACTCTAAAGGAGGTAAACAAATATCCTCTATCATGGTTCCTTTGTATGATTATGTTAGGCCCATGCTAGTGAGACAAATTAGGAATCATCATTTGTCTAGACATTTAGGTGTGTGACAACCAACTTTCAACCAATCAAGGCTATGGTTGAGATTAATAATTATTGTTCTTAAAAGCGAAAATATGAGTTTGATAGCCAGCATTAGGATGATTTGTGTGAGCTATAGATGTAATTTTGGTGTGAAGAAAATATGGGTGCTGATGAGAATTATATCCATGTGGGGACACGCAAAAAATACATTTTTGGGTCACAACTTGAATAAAAATCATGTTGAGGTGGGCAAGGAAAATACACACAAAATTACTAATTAAGAATAGCAAAGGAAGAAAGAAGGAGATGAAGGAAGTGAGCCTAGAAGTAAGGAGACCATATATGGCTCCTTGGTCAAGCATAAAGCAAGTGGTGTGAAAATAATTTGAGATCTATATATCCAATTTTATGTAAGGAATATTGCTTATTTATAGGATAGGAATAATTATGTTGTTTAGAATCTATTCAAATATGTTGAAAAGTGTAGCAAGAAATTCTCAATTTAAATTTTCTTTTATTAAATTGAGAAAAATATTCCACATCAGCAGACAACTTGGATGATGTTAACATGTGTGACATTTCTTGTGTCACCCAGTTTACTCAAGTTTGAGTTGGAAGAGTTAGAGTTCAGTTCTGCATGTGCGATTGCTAATTTGTAGCAATCAAGGTAAGTTATCTCAGGCTGTTTTCAGTTAAACTACTTCCAAATTTTGGAGGAACTAGTGGAAGGTCAGTTAAGCAGTGAGAATTTAGTCAAACTCAGTCATAATCCAATTAACTGATAAATCAGCCCAAAATATCTAGTGCATGCAGAGAATTTGAGTTACCCAATTGAGGTGGAGATTCCAAGGCAATGTAACATCAATGGTAAACTAGTCTTGAGTGTATAGGTGTTGCATTAAATCAATTGATCAACCTTGCGAATTGCACAATCCATTTTGGATTAGGGTCTAGTTTATCAAGGAATTGTGAAAGGAAATAGGGGCTCAAGCAGAGGCATAAATTGACTAATTTTGGGTCAGAGCTTCTCAGTGAGAAGAGAGATAAGTTATGCACTTGCAGGTTCAACTCAGATTGAGTTATAAATTGCAATACATATCTATTAAATAGATTAATGCAAGCAGGAAAAGGGGTTTTTATCATATTTCTTTCCCATGGAAAAATATTGTGCTCATGTGTGTTATTTCTCATTGCATGTTTGTGTTTGATGTTCTAAATTGTTAATTGAATTCCGTAGAGCAATAAAGTAGGTTTATGTCTTCTGAATTTGATTAAAATTTCTTAAGAAGTTGCAAATCTACACCATAATTTCTACAAAAGGCAACCAATCAAAATTAAAGGCTATGGTTCAAGGTAGTCACTATTAGTACTAATGAGATTATGCTTATTATCGCAATATTGATGTTCTACTATGGGATGCTATTTTTTAATACGTAATTATTTGAATCTAACGTTGAGGAGAATACTACAAATATTATTTAAAAGATAATTATACATTGAAATTCCTACTAAATTAGACCTATTATGTGTCATGCCTAATTTTCTATACTACCAAAAAAAAGACGTTGTTTGTGGAAAAGAGTACAAAGAGTTATGGATTATTTTACTATTGGTACACCTAACTAAGTCTTATTTAAGATGAGTGTCAAAGGGAGTTATTTCATGTTCCATTATATTTGTTAGGTTGTAATTTGATTATATACAAAATTGTAGCCTAATTTTATTACCATTTTGATAGAAACTCTATTCTAATGGGATTTTTACACTTTTCTAGTTTACTATTCTATCTTTATGTTGTAAATTCAACAATGATCACTAGTAGGAAATATGTGATAGTCTAGTTCACATACCCTCTTCCCATAAGCTTTGGCATATTTTTCTTATTCTTATGTTCAAGTATGTTCTAATTCAATTCTTTTAACTTTCTTCGTTGGTTTATAGGCTAACCATGAAGGTCTCAAGAACAAGGTTTGTACTAGGATAGATCTATATTAATTTTGGATCTATTATGTCATGTTGTGAAAGGCATCATATAACTCGACATGTCATAAACCCGTATAGAAAAACTTTTAAATTTTGTTACGACCTTTTCTTAGTGTTCTTTTGGTATTTGGAATGTCCAAATTTTATGTATATTTTCCATGAAGTTGTTAATTATTATAAGAAATTAGCTTAATGTTTACTATGAAAAGTTGGTACATAGTAATAAATTATAATATTGTTATTAAATATGGAAACATAAAAAAAAATTGCTATTTTTTTGTATTAATTTTTATCATAAATGCATGGATAATAATTGTTTCTATAGGTTCTAAGGACATTATGTGATGCCCAAAAGAATCTTTTGCTTCTAAGGAAATATGGAGGCATCCAAATGTAGAAGTCACAAATTATTTGGTACATTCAACAAGGGTTTGTTGTGCTATCTTCTCACATCTAAATATATATTTGATACTATGTTACATAGTCTTTTATATGCAAACATAGATCCTAGTTATGGTATCTTCATTTAACTTGAGGTTTATTATATCCATGGCTGGAAATATGTTTGAAATGTTCAACCTTTATGGTAGTGAATATGTGATAGTGCATCACTACCCAGAGAATTTTTTATTATTCCTATCAAAATATATTTTCAATCCACCTTAGGGCTTAACATATTAGTATCCTAGCACTTCACAGATGTCTAGTTTATATGGGTTTGTTAGGGCTTAATAGATAGGACCCTAGAACTTATGTACATTTAAATGTCTAATTAAGATGGGTCTCTGATATAATAAAGCATCCTAATACTCTACCTCCTAATCTAGAGCACTGCATTTCTTTGAGTAGCTCAACTAACATAATTTAAAAAATATAAAAACAATAGAATTCACAAGTTTAGAGAGAATATTTGAACCTATGTAAAAATTTATTTGCATCTCTAAACTAGATTCTATCTTCCATTATCCAAATTGAGTTCCTTGACCATTGTGCCACATTCAACTATGTTGATTAGTTAATCTAAAATGAAACTATAATATACTTGAACCTGTTGACACCTAATCGTCAGGATTAGGTGAATAACTTAAATTAATGTAAATAAATAATAGAAAACATGAATAGTCACTGGGAGATGAAATGAACAATCTCTCCCTCATGTATATAATAAAGACCAACCTGAATGAATATCAATGAATTGATTTGAGGAGTTACTGCCTGGTCTAACATGGTATCAGAGCCACTGCCAATTTTGGCTTCCCTTTTCCTTGTAACTCCCTATTCTGCCTATGATATTCTGAATTGTATGCAGACTAGCTAGCCTGGAAGCTTTGACACTTCCACTGGCATGAACACATTATTCTCTATTATTCTCTGCTACGTTGCTCCTGTCGCTGCTCCACCTACATACAAAACGCCATTATATTCAATCTAATCTCACTGCCATTGTATTCAATACATTGATAGTGTTATTCTCCGGTCTCAACCTCGCAGCCTCGAGTCTCCATCCCATGCACCACAAACACAACATTATTGATAATGCTGGTAACTATGGTCTCCTCACTTCTTCTGTTGTTCATTACACATTATGATACCACGCTGCTTCTGTTGTTCATTACACAGTATAATCTCGCAACCTCAGGTTTCCTCACTTTTGTTGTTGTTCATTACACAGTTCTATCCATAGTTCTATCCTAGTTTGAATACCAACTGCATTTTCATTATTACACATACCAGGTCGAGGTCTCGGTTTTTGGCTCTCTCCCTTTATGGAATTTGTGGGACGAGACAAGGCAGAGGCAGTGGACTGGTGGTATGTGGAAGATGTTACAAGTGTGGAGAGTCTAGCCACTTTGCTAGAGACTGCACCAATGGTGATGGTGCTGGTGCTGGTGGCGACGACGGCGGTGGAGGGGGTAGCTGTTATCAGTGTGGTGACTTCGCCCAAGATTTCCCTAACTGTGAAGGTTAAGCATATTGGAAGCTTGTCATTCCTCTCTTTTCATTCTACTTCAGCATTTCGAATGTTGTGCCTGCTGCGGCTACTCACGCCTTCCCCAAAATTTCATGGTTTATGGCTTTTGTTGTTGTAAGCCTGCTCTGGTTTAATACACTGCCTTTTCTTTTTAATACATGCGCGCTACCTCTGTTGTGTAATGATGTGCTGCATATTCTATCCATAGTGGTTTGGAGCTCGATGCTCGACACTTAGTCATTGACTTGGATTGTGACTTGTAGCTGAATGAATCTTGGTGCATTGTGCCTAGTTTGAATACTCTACGTTTTTCATTATAGTACTATGTTTATATATAGTACTATCATACCAATGCCCCTTTGAATTGTAATTTTTTTTTGCAAAATTACCACCAGAAGTGCATTTCTTGCTAGCAGAAGTATTTTTACAGCATTCAGATTTTACAATGCATTCAATCATATCTGTTGTGGGAGTAGTTCTCACTAACAAGGAGAACTATCTTGAGTGGTCCTGGAAGATACAACACACCCTAATTTTCAATGAGTTGTGGAAAGGAGTATGTGTTGGAGATGGATACAAAGAGCCAGAACAACCTACCTCAGACAAAGAGTTCGCCATTTGGGAAAATAAGAACAGCAAAGCCTATGCATTAATTGCAGCATCTGTAAGTGAAGAGGTGAGTCACCATATTTCACCATTTTCAACTACTTTCAAAGCCTTAAAAAAGCTGAAAGAACTCTATGACTCACATTCTGCACTTGAAGTTGTTCAACTCATGATTAAACTCTTCACTCTTGAATTACAAAATAATGATCCTCTTGCTCTTGCATCCGAAGTAAAATCTATAATGCATGATATCAAAGCCACTAAGGTTGAATTGGATATTCCTCTTATTTCTTTTCTGAAGGCAGTTTATCCTACTTACTCCAATTATCTTGAGTCATTGCAAGCAAATGGAAATCTCAAAGATATTACCTTTGACTCTCTTGTGAAAAAATTTGCTGAAAGAGAGAAAGCTTTTGGAAAGAAGACAACCCCTGAATCTTCTGAAGGGGCTGTGTGCCTTACTCATAAAGAAAAGAATCTTGCCGAAGATTCTTCCAGAGGAATAGGTGGTTGAAGAGGAAGAGGAAGATATTTTAGAGGCAGGGGGGGTAGGCACTCTCAAGGAGAAAAGTCAGATTTGCTCTGCATACGTTGCAAAAGAAATGAATCACATGATGCCTCTACATGCAAGTTACCTTGGGACAAAATTGAGCAGCAAAGAAACCAACCCAAAGGTAAAACTAATGACACAGACAAAGGTAAAGCACCTGAATCCACTCATTATGTTGTGGCACAATGTAATACTGGAGTAAATGAAGACTTATTTAATGCTTCACTTGCTTCTTGGAAAAATGATTGGTTGCTTGATTCAAAAGCAACTTGTAACATGACTCATAGAAAAGATTTTTTTGAAGAATTTATTGACAATGTTGATGGAGCAATATACTTTGCATACCAATCAAAAAACAAGCCATCAGGGCTTGGCACAATCAGGCTTAAATTGCCTGGTCTTCCAGACTTTCTTCTGCATCATGTTCTATATCTCCCACAACTGAAGAGAAACTTGTTGTCCTTGGTCCACATCCGCCAGAAAGGTCACTCCATTCATATGTTTGATGGCAAGCTTGAGGTGAGAAAAGCATTTGACCACTCACTTGTCATGAGGGGGATAGAAGAAGAAAGGCTTCTCAAGCTGCAAGGTACCTCTGCTTGTGCAGAAAATTTCTCATACAATTTTCATTATGAAGAAGGTACACTTCCATCAAGTTTATTATGGCATGCTAGATTTGGACATTTGAACTATGACAGCCTCCGCTTGTTGAAGAAAAATGGTGTTGCTAGTTTGCCTACAATTCCTAGGAAACTTAAGCAATGTGATGCTTGTATTCTAGGAAAGCATAGCAAACAGTCTTTTCATGATTCACATTCATGAGCACATAGAAAACTTGAACTCATTCATTCAGATTTATGTGGTCCAATGCCTGTTCCTTCTGCAAATGGAAATAAATATATGATGACATTTACTGATGACTACACCAGAATGTGTTGGGTTTATTTATTGAATAACAAATCTGATGCTTTTCAAACATTCAAGAACTTTCATACATGGATTGAAAATGATGCACAATCTCATATTGGCTTTATTTGCACTGATAATGGAGAAGAATATACTTCAAATGAATTTGAAAACTATCTTCGCCAACATGGGATCAAACATCAAACAACTGTGCCTTATAATCCCCAACAAAATGGTGTAGCCGAAAGAATGAATAGGACAATCTTAAATATGGTGCACTCCATGATGTTTTTCAAAAATGTAAAATTGATGTTTTGGGCTGATGCAGTTCTATGTGCTGTATATATAAAGAATAGATGTCCATATAATGCTATCCGAAACAAGGCTCCCTATGAAATGTGGTATGGGCACATTCCTTCAGTAAAGCATCTCATGGTCTTTGGTTCCACCTGTTATGCCTTGATACCAAAGTGTCACACGGAATTGGTCAAGGGTGCGGACACGGCTGACCTTCCTAGAAGTCTAAGACATTCTAATGACAAACAAGACAAAATGGAGTGATCTTTCTCTAAATACACCTTTTACAACATGAAAACTACAAGTGTTTAGGCTTACCTTATTCCAAAACGCTGTTGTTGAAGTCCGTTCTTGGCGATCCGGATGAGCTCCTCCTTCATGTCAATTCCTGCAACCACAAACAATCAAACAATTACCAAGCACTTGTATTTCATATAATAAAACATATATTCAACATGCAGACCAAGGAACACATGAAATAACTCATTAACACAAGCTATTGAGAAAAATAAACCAGTTTGTATTAATAACGAAACAAAGAAACTCTTACAACCTGGCCTTGGTGTTGTGCAAGTTCCTCCCAGGGTCCATCAAGGGTTTTCCTCTACTTTGACAAAGCTCACCCACTTCCAAGTAGAATCAAGTAAAGACAATCTCTCCTCACAAAGGTTCTAATGGAAGACCTAAATCCTGCAGCATTTACCCAAAGAATATGTATAGCTCCAACCTCCTCTCCCTCTGGCTCAATGTCTTTATTTATAGTGCTGTAAAGAGGTTATTCAGGTCCACCATCAATGGGATAATCCCCCTCTTTGGGTGGGATAGCTCCCTTATTGATGGGATAAGTTCCCTCTTAATAGAGATACATGAACCAACTGGAGGCGCATCCATTTCATCAAACCGACCTCTAGAATGTTCTAGAAGTAACCACAAGTAACTTTTTCAAGATAAAACTCGCGCATTTTGCCTTTTACAGAAGGACGCACCTGTCCCTTAACATACAGAGCGTCCATGGACGCAGCTTTTGTGAACATGGTCAGCGTCCCCGCAGGTAAGGCTAGAGAGAACCTGCGACCCCAGAGATAAACATAGTTTTTACAAGACTTTCTCTCTTCTTTGAGTTTGAGATGGATAACAGAGGCATAGACTTGCCTAAGAGGGTAGCATGACTGTTGATTTGAGCCATACTAACTGTAAGTAGTCAAGGTGACATTTTTTAGTGTAACAGATTGCCCCCTAAAGTGCGAAGCCTGGAATAGATTAGGGTTTTGTAATTCTAGGAAGGGTGAAGCGCTTTATCATTTCAAGGATTGTCTTGTGGATGACCTGGTTGGAACCTACAATTTTCAACACAAAATACATGTATAAGATTATATCATCACTGAGGTAGGCATTCCCATACTCAGATTCAAAACTTTAACTAATGGACTAACTATTCTGATACAGGAATGATCTTGCAGTACATCATTTTTATAGACTTTTGTAGACACAGTATGGACGCAGCCATCTGTTTATGATTAGTCTACATAGATAATGAATACAAAACTTCCTCGCAGCCTGGATGGTAGAAACTAGATCCAGGGTCTTCACTTCTACTTCCCGAATTGGTACGATTCTAACCATGTGATTAAATGATTTGATGTCGAACATGTTAGAAACCACTTGATTACCAGTCAATGATGTAAACTGTTAACAAGCGTGAGAGAGACCACCAGTAATGTCAATGGTTCTCAAAGTACCAAGCACAACCCGTGAAATGTGAATAGATGTTTTGATGTCGAACACTTCACGGAATCCTTTGATCGAAAGTCAATGATGTAAACTGTCGTCAAAGGCGAGAAACCTGCCATTGATGCATGCAGACTTCAAGGTACTGTCGATTCCTAAGTCATCTTTCTAGATAATGTGTCGATGTCGATAGAAAGCGACTCGTTGCAGGCAAGCCTGCAACACGAAATCATTGTTCAAGTTGAAGAAATGTTGCTGTAAGGACTGACTCAGGGATGGTCAAATGGATGACAAGTATTTTGTAGATGAAAGTTTTGCTTGCAGACCTCTTGAACACATAACGACACGACAGATGGTTTGGTGACGAATAACTCAAAGTTAATCCCTGGAACCCGGTTAAAGACTTTCAAAGTGATTTGGTCAACTGTGAGGTAAAAGATTTCCCAACCCAGGTGAATGAAAAAGTGTCGTGTTCAAGAGTGGTAATAAAGTTCTTTTGAGATAAAGGTAACAAATAGGTTCATTCTTCTCTCTTTTCCCCCACCATTTCTGGCAAGTACCTCTTTATTTTTAACAAGCTTGAGGAGGATAACATATGCTTGATTATAAGCTCATCCTTCGGACGAGTCCAACCTAGTTTAAATTCGAACCCTAGGAAGGAGTGGTTCGTTCCTGTTTGTAATTGAACAGGTCCTTTACTGTAAAAGTTTAACGAGCCCAGTATAGGAGAAACTCGGCGTTTTTCAATTTTAGAGAGTCTGAAAAACTTAAGGAAACTCCACGTTGAACTTTTTCGTAAATTTGTGTCCCTCAAGCCCGAAAAAGTATAAAATAATACCTGGGGGAACCGCTTGATCTTGCGACCAAGGAGTACTTTCATGATAGTGTCGTCGACCTGAAAAGTAAAAAGCGATCAAGGACACGTCGTTTTATTTCCTTATCGAGTTTGAAACGACAAAAACCCGGCAATCTTTTCTTGATTTTACGGCCAGAAAAGAGCTAAAAGAGGACCGTCTTTTAATTCCGTTTTAACGAGTGAAAAAGAAACACTCGGCGATCTTTTCATGTTTTAGGAGTCAGAAAAAGGGCTTAAAAGATGACTCTGATATTTCTATTTGTGAAAAATGACAATTTCCCTCGAAGTCCTTTTGTCCTGTACAAAAGCAACACATTACTCATACCTGTTTAAAATAGGCAAAAATACGTCGAAAAACATCTTTTCATGGTAAAAAATGAACTAATTCACCCAAAAAACCTATAAAAAGACCTTTTACCATGTCATTTTTACCGTTTGACTTTGGAGGTTGAAAAAGGAGCTTTTGACAAGAAACTTCCCGTGGTCGCTGCGGAAAATCTGACCGTCGGAATCGAACGCCGCTTCATCCAGGTATTTTACACATCCTACTCTGCATTTCTATCCGTTTAGAATTAATTTTTAGGTCTTAGTTTCATTTTTTGGGGGGGTTTTGGTTTTATAATGCGCCTCTCGGCGGACGCAGGTGCCCT
Source organism: Pinus tabuliformis (assembly GCA_031772625.1). NCBI lineage: Eukaryota > Viridiplantae > Streptophyta > Pinopsida > Pinales > Pinaceae > Pinus > Pinus tabuliformis. Next base: position 1,299,572,511 of record CM062809.1, read on the forward strand.
TCGGGTGACCTGCGTCCCCCGACTTTTTCTCATACGGGAAAACGGTCGAGGGACGCAGCCCGCCTTCAGGCCAGCTGCGTCCGGACGCCCTGTGCTACAAAGCTGGGGTGCGTCTTCCGAGAAGTGCGCATTTCAAAACCCCAACTCCCTCAAAAAGCTACCAAAAATCCTCAAATCAATTTCTAATTGTCTTTTTTGATATGCAGGGCATTAATCATGTTAGACTGGAGAGAGAGAGAGCATGTAGAGGAAGATGAAGCTGCAATAAATCACCAACCTTCTCTGGATGCCCTAAGAGCATGCGGGTTATACAAATATTGGACCATACCGGGCATGAGGGGCCAGGTAAGATTCTTGGAGTGGTTGGTTGAGCGATGGAACGTTCAAGAACAATGCTTTTACATAGGAGGGCACCAGCTCGAGATAGAGCCCTCGGATGTATACTTTCTCACTGGCTTGCCAAACAGAGGTGAGCAACTCAATCTTGCGGGGACTAGGCCGGGTGGCCAACCCCTTGATAGTCTCCGCGAGGATTGGTGCACACGTGGGGCTCACCATTCAAAAGGCATAGAGATAAAACACATCACTCTGCCTGAACTCAAAGTCATTGCGTTCACGGTCACCAGAATTTGCGGCGCGGCCGCTTTGCACATTGCTTCCGGATCCCAAATGCGGATGGCAATTGACTGTTACCAAGGCACCATTTTCAACTGGTGTGAAGCTGTGTCGGCTCATATGAAGAGCCAACTGACCAAGGCAAAGAACGGACGACTAAAGACTTTTGGATATGGGCCTATAGTCGTGAGCTTTGCCTTGGAGAGAGTTCCAATGCTGATCCCTCAGCAACTCACTGTTGATGACTTGGGTCCTCGGGAGCCAAAGCTGATACGATGGGTTGCGGTGATGGCCCGGCATCCTGACGAGGGTGCGGCAGTGGTTCGATTCTCAGACAGTTACTTTGACTGGTTAGAGGGCCAGCTTTTTGTGATACAGGACTTTCCGTATGCCGGAATGGATTTCAGAGGTGATCCGGACATGGTTCTTCCACAGGGAGAACAATGGGACGACAGAGGTACTTTTATTTTCACAAGTTTCCTAATTATGTATTTTTTGTATTTTTTATATATATCGTCTCAAAACTAATAGTAAAACTTTCTCAAAATGCAGATGTTGGTCCACAGCGTCCAGCCAACCTCCGGCCTTATGATAGATTACATCCAGCTGCACCGGTACCGGCCCCACAGGACGCGGCTGCAGACGTACTAGCTGAGTTGGAGCATGATCTAGAGCGTCTCACGGCAGACATACCTGAGACTACTATGGACGACATTCCTATCAGGCTTCAGCGTTTTGTAGTCGCAGTCCCTGGACCGTTTAGGAGATTTTTGCGTAAGGTAGCCCGCGCAGTGGTGTCATACAGAGAGCACCACCAGTGATTGACTAGTCACTTTTTGTAGTCACATGTGACATTTTTGACTTTTTGTACTATCATTTTGCCGATCATAAGGTGTTCTCAACCTATGATCGAAGACGATGTATATATTTTTTGACACACTTCTATCTATATATATCACTATTACCGGCTTATCTTGTTTAACATATATGATGAAATGTTTTTAAATTTACTTGCATGATTATTATAAATGTCTGTCCAACACTCGAGAAGCAATTGCATCTGCTAATGTATTCAAGGACCTTGGAATATGTTGATATTCAATGTAGTCAAATTCACGTTCCAAGAGACGCACTCTCAAAAACCTTAATAGCACAGGATTTCTAATGGCATAAACTCTATTAAGCTGTAATACAACAAGTTCAGAATCTAACCTCACTATCAAACGTCGAATTCCAAATGAAATCGATTCGGATAATAATTCAACCACTGCACTGTATTCTGCAATGTTATTCGTTGTTTGACCGAGGCTTACCCCATGCATAGAAACTAACTCGTCAGAGGGCGAATAGATAACCCAAGCTGCGGAAGAGATATTCCGTGTACTACGACAAGCACCATCAGCAAATCCAATGTATGTTTGGAGAGGCGTCGACATCTACAATATCAAGAGAAAAACCAAGATAAGCCAGAATAATGACGAAAAACCACACTCGCTAAGCTAAGCACACTGACTAAACTAACACACTTGCTAGCTAGAAAGAAAATCTAACCTATCTAAAAACTTCTCCATACCCATCATTTTAAGCATAATACCTCTTTAGGTAAAGTCCATTTCTGGGTTTGCCCAAAGAGTCCCCATCAAAATCAACTAGCTCATAAGCCCCTTTTGCTAGCTTTCGCTTTACAATGTAGGGCCCATGCCACATGGGAACGAATTTTCCGGCACCTAGCTTATCGTTAGCTTGATCATATAATAGTACTAGGTCTCCTTCCGAAAAACTTCGAGGGGTTACATTTTTATCGTACTGAGCTTTCATTCGTTTCGCGTGAGTCTCGATAGCTAAAGTAGCGTCACGTCGAGTCTCATCTAATTTAGCCAAGTATAATAACCGTTTCTCCTCTTCGGAAGTAGCTGGAAGTAATTCGACAGCCATTTGAAGTGATGGGATTTCGCATTCAATAGGTAACACAGCTTCTAAGCCATAAACTAGCTGGAAAGGGGTGAAACCTGTTGAATTTTTCACTGAAGTTCGATATGCCCATAGCGCCGAAAATAACATGTTATGCCAATTCGTTCGATGGATACCAATGATCCGTCGAATCATGATGACTAGAACTTTGTTGATTGACTCAACCAAACCGTTGGCTTGCGGATAATAAGGAGTAGAGCTATCGTGGCGCAAACCAAGCTGGCTTGTAAGTTCAGTCATCATGACGTTTCGAAAATGGCTTCCATGGTCAGTGATGATTGCTTGTGGGACACCAAACCTAGTTATGATATGATTGAATACGAAAACTGCAGCTGTCTTGCCGCTTGCGTCGAATGTAGGCATCGCCTCGGCCCATTTAGTAAAATAATCAACCGCGAGGATGATATACGCATGCCCCCCGGCCGAGTGAGGGTTACAAGTAATAAAGTCAATACCCCATTTGGCGAATGGACCAGCGGCAATTATAGGGTGGAGAGGAGCAGGTGGAGCGCGCATCTTTCGATCAAACACTTGACAGTTGTGGCATTTTCTGACGGCAAGGATACAATCTTTAAACATAGACGGCCAGAAATAGCCAGCGCGCAACACCTTCTGAGCTGTGGCATACCCAGACATATGACCGCCACATGCTCCAGAGTGACAATCATTCAAAACTCTCTCAGCCTCGTCGTGAGTTAAACAACGTCGAAAAACTAAGTCTGCTCCCCGGCGATAAAGTGTATCTCCAATAATTCTGTATTGCTGGGATCGAAACCGAATTTTTCGACGGTCTTCCTTGGAAGCTTCAGGCCGAAAGGTTTGGGTTTGGAGATAGATGATTATATCCCCATACCACGGATCTAAAGTGCTAATAAGAAACAAAGATTCGTCTGCAATGGACTCCTCTGCCACAGTCTCTGTGTCAGCACTCGGGAAATCACACATTAATTCCGCAAAAACTAAAGATTTCTTAGACTTGGACTTCTCGAACTCCAAGTCGAACTCTTGCAGGATGACAATCCATTTAGAGTACTTGCCCCCTAGCAGTTGTTTTGTCAAGATATAAATCATAGGGTTGCAATCCGAAATAACCGTAGTTTTGCGGAGAAGAATGTAGTGACGAAAACGCTGGACAGCTTGAACGGCTGCCAGGGCCAATTTCTCCACATGCGAATATTTTAACTCAGTGGGATTTAAGGTTCTACTAAGATAATATATCACATGCTCTGCCTTGAATTCATCTTCTTGAACTAACACCATTCCAATGGTGGAATGCGAAGCTGCGAGGTATAAGAAGTAGTCCTGGTTGTAGTTGGGAGGATGCAATAACGGTGCATGGGTCAACGCGTGTTTTAATGCATCAAAAGATTGTTGGGCAATCTCGTCCCAAAAGAATTGTACGTTCTGTTTCAACAACCGTGTAAAACCTTTAGTGACCTCGGCGTAGTTTGGGATGAATCGGCGTAAAAAGTTCGCTTTCCCTTGCAAACTTTGGAGTTGGCGCAAACTCGAAGGAGGAGGCAATTTGATGATAGCCTCGACTTTCGAGGGATCGACGCGAATGCCGGCTTTGGAAACAACAAATCCCAGCAATCGACCTGTTTCTATACAGAAAACACACTTGTGGGGATTCAACCGAATTCGATAATGCCTACACCTCATAAAGATTGCTCGTAAATGGACAAGGTGATCAGCTCGATGTAAAGAATGAGCAGGCAAATCATCGAGATAGGGTTGCACAATGTGCTTGATGTCATGAAATGCATAAGACATCGCCCGTTGAAAAGTAGCGCCGGCGTTCTTAAGCCCAAAAGGTAATTTGCAATAAGCAAATGTCCCCCATGGACAAATGAATGCCGTTTTTGGTTGGTCGGCAGGTAGAATATTGATTTGATTATAGCCTGAGAAACCATCCATGAAGGAAAACATCTCACTTCCGGCACAATCATCAATTATTTGATCGATATAAGGCGTAGGATAGTTGTCTTTTGGACAAGCTCGATTGATATCCCTATAGTCGATACAGATTCTTATTGTTCCTTGTTTTTTATTGACGGGAACAATATTCGATACCCAATCCGTTAACGGGATCGGATAAATGAAACCTGCTTTCAACAGCTTTTCGACTTCTGCTTTAATCGCAGCCGCTTTTCGAGGGTGAATCTGACGCAACCGTTGCCGAATGGGTTTAGCATCCGGGTAGGTTTTGATTTCATGAACAACAATGGCAGGATCGATTCCTGGCATTTCCTCGTAAGACCAGGCAAACACGTCGCGGAATTCTTGGAATAGGGCCTTGTAAGTTTGGATTTCTTCTTCAGTACATGCGGCACCTATATGAATGTTTTCCTCGATTCCGGGCTTCACTGATATATCAATGGGAATAGTACGAGAAATATTCCCTAAATTCAACTCTGAATCAGAATGTTTCGTTGGATCCTGAGCGTCTTTGACATATTCAGCGGTAAAGATAGATGAAAAATCATTTTCAAATGCATCGTCCTTAGGTAAAAACGAAGATCTGTGATGGAGATCTTCCCATGGTAGATCATCTACACTTAGGATTTCGCGAAGTTGTTCGTCAGATGACACGTCTTCGGGAAACGTTATCCGTTCTAAGGGTGAGGTGAAAAGTGACTCTTCACTGACCACATTCATTTGGTCGGCTTCGGTTGAATGAAAATCGGTAAAAGACATAAGAGCTTCATAAGCAATTTCATACGGACTCAACGGCATAACATCACCGAGCGAATCTAGCTCAGAGTCAGAGGGAACATACCAAGGATCATCATGAATAATGTTTTCTGACGTGATCATATGAATCGTTGCAAACGAAGGATCTACGTTGAGTGGAGGGAGAGGAAAAGTTCCCAGTAAACCGGAATCCTTAACTAAACCTACACCAATGTCCCTATAAGGGATTGTCGTTTTACCAACATGTTGGATAGTTTCTGAAGAGGTTGGGTCGGATGAAAAGTATGTCAGCTGATCAATAGTCACGATCTTACCGTTATGTGGAAACTTAATGACTCTGAAGACCGATGAAACGACCGCTGTCATAGCATATGACCAACTTCGACCCAAAAGAAGGTTGTAGTCTAGAGGGGCATCAACCACTTCCACATCCAGACTAACGGTTTTACCTTCGACCCCTATAGGCAATTCTTGTAGAATACCAAACGGACGGAACCCACGGCCATCAAAGGCCTTAAGGATGGTGGGGGATTGGTTCAACGAAGGAGAACCAAGCGATCTCCAACATTGAATCGACATAATACACGTAGAAGCTCCCTCATCAATCACAGTCCGATGAATAGGCCTGTTTTTGACTATCACTGGGATTTGGAAAGCCATTTGATGGGGGAGACGTGGTGTACTATTCTCTAGATCAAAGATCATTAGGTTCGGGTCCTGAACATCGACAGCTCCGATAGCCGACAAAAGCAATTTTCGTTGCGCTGGACATGATTGCAGCACTTCGAGTGCCGACATTGCTGAAGGTGAAACAGCTAAGTCTTCAACAATGTTGTAATTCTGGGCTGCTCTCGCATGTGGATTGAAAGCAGACCTTCGAAGTACACCCTTGGCGGGCGGCTTAATCACTAAGTCTGGGTTAGGTTTTTCGATCTGTAGTGGATCGGAACCAGGAGCTGAGGTTGATGGGTTAGAGTGAGAAGATTCTGCTTCCTTACCATCAACAGGAGCCTTACTACCATAATCTTGCGATCGAGTCGCAATCCTGACATGAGACATCATCAAAATGGGTTCTTCACTGGCATTCGAAGAAGAACCTATCATCTTATTCTCCTGCTCTGGAAATGGATTTTTTAACACAGCAGGAGTGGGAGAACCTTTGACTATTTTCACTACCTCGGCCCGATGAGGGCAGTCTCTCGTAAAATGATCTTCTTCACAAATGAGACAAGGATATCGAGGTTTGCGCTTTTCGTCATTGGTTTCCGACTTTTCCGTTTTCTCCTTTGGAGCCTTGTCTGCTTTGGCCTTCTTCTTTCCTTTCTTCTTTCCACCGTTTTTTGGTTTGGCCGTAGATGACTCTACGGCGTGAATGTCGGCGGTGAGTTCAGGAGAAGACTCTCCTGTCGGAGAATCAGGCAAAGTGATAATTGGAGTATTTGAAGCCTTGGAAGACTTCTTCTTGCTCTTCGTAGTCACGATACCAATCATACCATCAGCGGCATGAGATCCCGAAGGAGCAGCAGCGATTTGGTTTGACTTTGGAAGATCCGGAATTTTCTCGTGTAACGTACCCGACTGAGTGTAAACTAAGTCAAGGTATTGTGCTTGAGCAATGACTTGCTCCTCAGTAACTACTCCGGCCTTAGCTACATCTTCAGTAATTCTTGGTAATAATGATTTGACAAACCATTCAGCTAAGATTTGGTCCGGGATAAAAACTTTCACTAATCTTCTTCGACGTCTCCACTCATGGATGTGATCAGAAATGTACGTGGACGTCGATTGTTTTAGCGAAGTTAATAATTCTGTACCATTATCGTATCTGACTGGTAACTGAAAATGAGTTAAGAACGAGGTAGCTAACTGGCTAAAGTTGTAAAAAGAGGCCCGTGGTAACTCAATGTACCACTTAGCCGCGAGACCAATGAGTGTACGCTGGAAAAGACGTAAGCGGATGGAATCATCTGAGATGGAATTTGATGCACACCAGAGGTGGTAAGTCATCACGTGATTGGACGGATCCTCTCCAGACTTACCTTCGAACTTGGGTATATCGCTGGGCAACTTATTTGGCATTGGCGGCCAGAACTGAAGATATTGAATTGGATCGTTCGTTAGGCGCGTCAAGTCGGGTAAATCTAAAGTCGCAATAAACGGTAACTGCCGGTTAGGATCTCTAAAACTCTGAGTCACAATACCAGCCCCAGGAGGAGGATATCCAGGATAACTAGGAACAGGAGTCGCATTTGGGATATTATATCCTCCTGGAAAACCAGGATTAACCGGACCGTACTGGGGTTGCTGAGGTTGTTGATAAGTGTACCCAGGATACGGTTGATACTGGTAAACCGGTTGTTGGGCAGCTTGCGCAGGTTGATACTGTCCCTGGTACGGAGGTTGAACAAATTGAGGTTGAGTAGTAACAACCGTACTTGTACCAGGTTGGCCTACAGGCATCTGGACTGTGGTTTGAACCGTAGATCCAGACAACGGTACAGATGTCTGAGGAGTGGTTACAGGGACAGTAGAAACCGGAGCTGCCGATACTCCAGAAGTAAGCATGGTAGATGAAGCGGTAGTTGCTGCAGCCGTGTGAGGTGGAGTACCAGGTGCAATTGGCGGCTGAGTAACTACTGAAGTTACAGGGGTCTGAACACTTGACTGGACAGGTTGTGGTTGCTGGGGTGGACCAGGAACTACAGGTTGTCCTGCTTGAGGTACCGACTGTATACTTGGTTGCGACATCTGTTGACCCTGTGACGGATCCCATGTTAACAATCCAGGGTACTGACTCGTAACAGGTTGAGGATACTGAGATCCATAGCCGTATTGAGGATAGGGTTGATAACTGTAAGGTGCAGTCCCATATGATTGCCCTTGAGGTGGTTGATAACTTTGACCAGGGTATTGACCCGTAGGTTGATAACCTTGAGGTAAATACGAGTACTGGGGTTGACCTTGACCTTGAGGTTGGTATCCTTGAGGTTGATACTCTTGGGGTTGATACCCTTGGGGTTGATACCCTTGGGGTTGATACCCTTGAGGTTGCCATCCTTGAGGTTGCCATCCTTGAGGTTGATATTGATACTGAGGTTGACTTTGGGGTACATATTGAGGCTGGGGTTGATACCCTTGGGGTTGATACCCTTGAGGTTGCCCCCCAGACACGAATGAAGTACCTTGAGGTTGCCCCCCAGGCATTAACGAAGGTTGCCCCCCAGGCGGTAATTGGCCACCTTGAGGTTGGTTAACGGGAGTTGAACCTGACATCATATAAACATCACCTATACTCAATGGTACATTACCACTGTTTCCAACTAATAACCCATGATCAATGGGTCGAGGAGATGCTCCCGCAAAGGTACCAGAAAGTGATTGATACCCAGTAGGAACAGAAGGACCACCATGTAAAAATGATTCAGGACTTTGCGTAAACACAGATGACTGACCAGACATATTTACAGGAGTATGAATTCCTCTAGGTGGAAAAGGAGTACGAGGTGTAGAAAAACCTACTGAGTTGTCTAAAAAATTGGTTAATGCAAGGTACCAAGGTTCACTCCTAGGAGGACTGTAAAAGATGGATTCACGCTCCCTTAGATCAAGGGTAATTTGATCTTCAGAATCAGAAACGCCTATTTCTTCCTCTGGAACAAGTTCTTCTATAGCAATTAATCCAACAGGAAGATTTTCGGTGATAATTCTTTCTATTCTTGGTGAATCAGGAACACTAGGAGTTGGAGTAACAGGTTCGGAAATTTCAGGTTCTTCGCCTGTTTCACTGGCAGATGAAAAACTACCAGCAAGCTCGGAAACTGTAACAGCTTCGGGATTGTAACCTGTTTCTAAACTTTGGTAATCTGGATGGACTACCAAGGAAGATTCTCCTTCTTCAGGTGAACCTACTCTACTGTCCCTAGGAGGAGTTACAAGGACCTTTAAACCTTCTAAATTACTGGGGTCGTCTCGAGGAGGTGAACCCCTAAGTTCACGGGATCTTCTCAACAATTCGGCCACAGAAACAACTTCAGGAGATTGGCCCGCAATTCGACGGGACCGTCTCGGTAATTCCGCCACAATTAATGATTTTAACTACAACACACGAAAACAAAGTAAAAAATTTCAAATCAAACCACCTAAAGTCTTCTAAAGAACCAAACAAATTTGAAGCACACGCCTAAAGAATCTAGAGCGTCAAAGCACACACAAACAGTATCTTCCGGACCAAAAGCGCTAGTTGGTGATTAGGTCCAACCTCGCAGGATTCAGTACAGAAATGGCGGGTGGAACAGTTACGCCGACAACCTGCTTAATGAATAGACTGGACCAAGTTCCTCCACTTTAACCGTCTCGAAGTGAAGCGAACCCCCCAGAAAATCCAAGTGAGTATAGCCGACGTCTGCTCCAGGTACAGTGGGACCTTCCCTCCACCGTCACCTTGGGTAGAATCCTAGAGATTATGGCCACTAAGGTTACCAATCACAACAATTACACCTGGGGGAACAGTCTAAACTCCGACAGCACGCAAGGGCAGAGTAACAAGCTCAATCCCCTTACCGGCTCCTTGACAGTAATCCAAGGTTTACCGATAAGTGACCCCTGGCTCCTCGACAATGGTTAATCCGAGGTTTACCGTTTGTAATACGTACTGTCTGGCGTCGTTCCCAACGAGGGAGGAATGATCCCCTCACTGGTTCGGACACGAGCTCGTGCTTCTCCTTTAAGAGGAGCTTTCCCAGAATGTAACTGAAACAATTGGATTTGTTCTACTCAAGATAGACTATCTGTTTGGTTTTGTAGTCTTGGAGAGTTAAGTACTCACCTACTCCAAGACCCTAGCCTAAGCTATGTTGGTGCTTTAGAGCCCTAGAAAATAAAAATTACTAGATTGATTTTAATTTAAGCGTTACTTTTAAGGTTGTTTCTTAAGTCAAAAGGTGATGGAAGTGAAACCAGTGGTGTGTTGACTCGACTCGAAACCACTACAAAATGCACCTAGGATGATTTACCCACTACTTTACTTTTTCGATGAATTGTTTTAACTAAAAAGTTGAGAGAATGCAATCTTTATAAAAGCAACTTCTTAATTGAAGACAATCAAAGAAACAATTCGTTTTTCTTTTCCAAGCATAAAAACATAACCTCTCTTTACATGCACGAAAAAACTCTTTTCTTCTTTCAAAAACAAAAAGCTACTTGAAACAAGACTTTTTAAGAAGATGTTTTTGTATTTTTCTTTTAATAAAGCAAATAAATCTAATATAACCAAAAATCAATCTTAACAACTATTAAAATCTACGAAAATCCACTCATAAGCAAACTAAAGGCAAATTTATTCTAAGCAATTTTAACGAGGCCAAAACTAACAATGATTATTCTAAGGTGTTTTACTTGATCACAATCAAATCAAGGACTAGCTTATTGCAGAACCAAAAACTAGCCAAAACAAAACTCTAATCTTTTTGTTCTTTTTGTAAAATGGAAATCAACACTTTATAAACAAGCAATTCGAAATTTGACCCAAAACAACTTAAATGGCAAGCTGCTCACACAAGGAGACTTGACGACAGGCCCGACTTCTAAGAAGGTTGACTAACCAGAGAGATCTAAGGCTGGACAACTTTCTACTATCAAAGTCACTACAGAACCTATCCAAAAATCAAACCCTAGGTCTAAACTTCGTTGAAATCCACTAAAACACTCAAAGCTCACAAAACAAGTTTAGGTGAAAATTTTTGACAGGGTACTAAAGGATCTGGGCAGAAAACACTAAGGAAAAACAAAATCTAAAAGCAATTTAAAGCAAAAATGGAATTTTCTTAAATTTTACAGGAAGACGCAGGCCACCCGTTATCACAGGTGCGGGCCCGCTCTGTGCAAACGGCAACAGCGCGTCCAAAGACGCACTGTGCAGTACTCAGAGGGTGCGTCCTTCTGGAAAAAGGAAGAAAAACCAAATCTAACTAAATCTAAAGCTAAGCCACCCAAATACTAATTCTCACAGTCAAAAACCAGAAAATAAAAATGATTTTCTCAGAGCAAAGTTCACACAAAGGAAAAGACTCTCTCATTAATGGATTCCCCAGTGGAGTCGCCAATTTGTCACACGGAATTGGTCAAGGGTGCGGACACGGCTGACCTTCCTAGAAGTCTAAGACATTCTAATGACAAACAAGACAAAATGGAGTGATCTTTCTCTAAATACACCTTTTACAACATGAAAACTACAAGTGTTTAGGCTTACCTTATTCCAAAACGCTATTGTTGAAGTCCGTTCTTGGCGATCCGCCCTCCTTCATGTCAATTCCTGCAACCACAAACAATCAAACAATTACCAAGAACTTGTATTTCATATAATAAAACATATATTCAACATGCAGACCAAGGAACACATGAAATAACTCATTAACACAAGCTATTGAGAAAAATAAACCAGTTTGTATTAATAACGAAACAAAGAAACTCTTACAACCTGGCCTTGGTGTTGTGCAAGTTCCTCCCAGGGTCCATCAAGGGTTTTCCTCTACTTTGACAAAGCTCACCCACTTCCAAGTAGAATCAAGTAAAGACAATCTCTCCTCACAAAGGTTCTAATGGAAGACCTAAATCCTGCAGCATTTACCCAAAGAATATGTATAGCTCCAACCTCCTCTCCCTCTGGCTCAATGTCTTTATTTATAGTGCTGTAAAGAGGTTATTCAGGTCCACCATCAATGGGATAATCCCCCTCTTTGGGTGGGATAGCTCCCTTATTGATGGGATAAGTTCCCTCTTAATAGAGATACATGAACCAACTGGAGGCGCATCCATTTCATCAAACCGACCTCTAGAATGTTCTAGAAGTAACCACAAGTAACTTTTTCAAGATAAAACTCGCGCATTTTGCCTTTTACAGAAGGACGCACCTGTCCCTTAACATACAGAGCGTCCATGGACGCAGCTTTTGTGAACATGGTCAGCGTCCCCGCAGGTAAGGCTAGAGAGAACCTGCGACCCCAGAGATAAACATAGTTTTTACAAGACTTTCTCTCTTCTTTGAGTTTGAGATGGATAACAGAGGCATAGACTTGCCTAAGAGGGTAGCATGACTGTTGATTTGAGCCATACTAACTGTAAGTAGTCAAGGTGACATTTTTTAGTGTAACAAAAAGGTACATAGAAACAAACTTGGTGCAAGAAGTCATAAGTGTATCTTCCTAGGGTATTCAAACATCTCCAAAGCATACTATCTCTATGATGAAGTCAATAAAAAGTTTGTTGTATCTAGAGATGTAATCTTTCTTGAAACATCCAAAACTGACAATGTCATTGAGCGACAACTTGATCACTTGGATAGATTAGCAAATGAAAAATCATTTCAAGAATTTGATAATCAGATTCCACATCTTGAAGGGGTGATTCCTATACTAAATCAACCTATTGAATCTTCTTCTGAAGCACTCTCTCCCTTGCATGAAACTCTAATAATGGATGATACTTTAAGTGATCCGATTGATAGAATTGGGAGACTCAATCTTGATTCAGTCCTAACTCAATCAACTGAGCAGCCTAGACCATCTGAGAAATGTCCCCCAAAGTGCCTGACAAAGACACTTGAAAGTGTTCATCCTGATGAGGTTGGAAAGACAGGAACTAGAAATTCAAACCGGAAAAATGGAGGTGATGTAGATGACTCTAATTCACCTGTTGATATGGATGTTTCTTATGATTGTGAATTGAATTTGTCTACAGATTTCGAACCAAATTCCTTCAAAGAAGCTGCTTCTCATGATGAATGGAAAGAAGCAATGAAAAAGGAGTATGATGCCCTGATAAAGAATGGCACTTGGAAGCTGGTTCATCCTCCATTAGGAACCAAACCAATTGGCTGCAAGTGGGTCTACAAAAACAAGTATAAAGATGACGGCTCACTTGACAAGCACAAAGCCAGGCTTGTGGCAAAATGTTTTGCACAGAAGGAAGGGGTCGATTATGAGGAGACTTTTTCCCCAAAGCAAAATGGGCTACCATCTGGACACTCTTTTCCCTAGCAACTCAGAACGGTTGGAAAGTCCATCAAATGGATGTGAAAATTGCTTTCTTCAATGCAGATCTAAAAGAGAAAGTTTTTATGTCCCAACCTGAAGGATTTGTTGTGAAAGGACATGAACATAAAGTATGCAAACTTATGAAATCCTTGTATGGCCTCAAACAAGCACCGCGAGCCTTGTATGAAAAACTAATTGAGCATCTTCTGAAACTCAATATCAAACATTATGATATTGATGATGCAACTTCATTTGTCAAGAAAGTTGGAAAAACAATTCTATATCTTGTGGTATATATAGATGATCTTTTGATGACAGGGAACAATGAAAGCTACATTGCATCCACAAAGAAGGAATTGAGGAAAGGTTTTGAAATGACTGATTTGGGTTATGTTCACTACTATCTTGGTATTGAAGTAACTCAACATCCGAAGTCCATATTCCTTTCTCAAAAGAAGTACATTGGAGATCTGTTGAATAGGTTTGGCATGACAGAATGCAATCCTCTTACTACTCCAATGGAACAAAACATAAAACTCACATCCATTGAAGGAAAAGAATTTGAGGATGCAACAAAGTATAGACAGCTTTTAGGAAGTCTCAACTACCTAACTACTACCAGACCAGAAATTTCATTTGTTGTTGGAATCCTCTCCAGATTTATGCAAAAGCATTGTGAGGGACATTGGTCTGCTGCAAAAAGAGTTCTAAGGTACTTGAAGGGAACTCAAGACTTTGGAATCAAGTATACACAAGTGGACAACTTCAGCTTGATTGGATACTCCATTTTAGACTTCGATGGAGACAAAGAAACCAGGGTATCTACTTTAGGTTATGCTATGAGTCTTGGATCAGGAGCTGTCTCTTGGAGATCACACAAACAATTAGTTCTAGCAGATTCCACAACAAAAGCAGAATATGTGGTAGCAGCTGAGGCAAAAAAGAAATTGTGTGGCTCAGGAAAATTCTTGAAGATTTGCAGGTAAAACAAGTACAATCAACTCCACTCATGATTGACAATACCTCGGCAATAAAGTTTGCCAAGAACCCAAAGTTCCATGATCAAATGAAGCACATCAATATTAAATATCATTTGATTCGACATCATGTTGAGGCCAAAACAATCCATCTCCACCATTGTTCCACTAATGAGCAAATTGCAAAAATCTTCACCAAAGCGCTTGGAAGAGAAAAGCTTGAAAGATTCAGAATGATGCTTGGACTCACAAACATCCCTTCGGATTAAGGGGGCGGAATTTTGACACCTAATCATCAGGATTGGGTGAATAACTAAAATTGATGTAAATAAATAATAGAAAATATGAAGTCACCGAGAGATGAAATGAATAGTCTCTCCCTCATGTATATAATAAAGACCAACCTAAATTAATTTCAATGAATTGATTTGAGGAGTTATTGCCTGGTCTAACAAAACCTAATGATCACTAAATGTGAACATAAATCATTAACCAATAAGTAAATTAGTCTTTATTAAATATGGCATTGTAAATTTCGCAATCCTGTAAATTTAATGAATGTTGTAATTAAAGTGGAAATGTCTAAAAATAGATCCAATATCAAGAAACAATATTTTTTAACCCATTTTACAATAATTCCTATTCTAGTGCAAGATGAGAGGTAAAGTTTTCAGCATGCCCAATCAATAGGCCAAACCCCCGATTAGGGTGCGAGCCGGCGGATTACCACATTAAGATGGGGTTAATGGTTAGTACTACAAGGTACAGAACCACTGCCCCCCACATGCTCAAGGTGATGGGTGTGGTGGCCCTTTCAATGATGTCAATAAATGCATATAGGAAAGGTGGCAATGGGAGGAAGGGAAGTGTTGGAGTTTATAATTGCCCCGAAGAGAAGTCTGGTGAGTATCAGAGAGATTATGGGCAAGGAGACTGGAGTGGCGGTCTGGTTCTATGGCAGCCACAAGCAACAACAACTCCATCGAATGCATGCGAAGGATTATGGGTATATTATCAACCATCTCTCTTATATCATTATGCTTCCCTGTTTTTGGTTTTGTTTGAGGGGGAAGGTAGGAATCTCAGGGATGGATCGTAACGATGTGGGGGGATGGTGGCGTAGGCTAGTGGCATGTGTTTTCTTCTACTTTTGTCTTTGGCACCTAATAGGAACCCTCTCCATCTCACCCTGCTTCAAGATTCTCCTCTCTCGTATGAGAATTTTGATGGCTCTCGGTAGGGGGCATAGTGATGTTCCATGCAGGTGTGTTGCTGGAGAAGTTGGGGGGTTGGGCTATGAGGATGTCTATTATTTCACCTGCATTTTGAGAGGAAACCTCTATAACATGACCATGTCCAGCCGAAGGGGGCTTTGTAGAGACCTGGGAATGGGAGAGAAGGAGAAGAATTACTACGGGCAGGAAACCTGGTAGGGAAGTGAGATTGGCTATGGAAAGAGGGTTGGAGATGACGCCATTATGGGGCTCAAGGATGGGTGGATACCTGTGTTGCGTCCTCTTATTGCTAACTGGGCAGATAACAATGGGCATGCTAGCTAGGTTAGGCCGATAACCCATAGGAAGTTGCACCACTTTACTTGGGATTGGGGAAACAATGCATGCTGGACCATTGCTAAGGGGGGACGTCTTTTGTGAAATTCAAACTCTAGTGCAAGTCATGGGTCGGTCCCTTCTATGGAACCTTCATGCAACCATGAGGGGCATGGTATTGGAATTGGAAAAGGGGGGTTTGAAGCTGGCAGGATGGAGTGACACAACCCTACCACCTGTGTGCATGAACCTTGTTGTAATACAATGAAGTTTAATCATGTTATATTTTGCCTCGCAGTACAGGACTGGGCCAGAGAGACCATGGCATGACCTGCAAAAACCCGAGGCCATATTAAGAAACCTCACGCAACATGGAAAGACTTGGAACCTTGAACTTTGGGTGGTCATCAGGGTCGGAAGTCTATCGAATGGTTAATTAGTGAAGCGGCAGTCACTTACCGAGAGGGAACCAATGAAGAAATTCAAAATTTGTTAGAAGAATGGGAAAAAAAAGTGAAGTAGGAGAGTGAGATAGATACAGAATTGGAGGACTGGAGAGTCCTTGTTGCAGACCCTAGAAATACAAGAGGTAGAATCACCCAATTCAAGTAGACCCTCTACCTATATTGGTTGATGAAAAACCTACTGGGAAAGTCGATGGAGAATATCTCGGTAGGCATTGTAGTCACAGTTGAAGGAATGCCGACTTACAAGTAAGAATTTCGGAAGCTGCAGTTTGAGCTACACAAACAGGACATTCACCTTGCCCGAATTGAGAAACACTTCGCATGTATCTTGGTCCAGACAAAGTTTCTTGGTATGAATTCCAAAGATCCAGCACCGGTGGAATCAACATCAGCTAAACAACATGATTATCATGCCTAATTTCTGATAGTTTTGTTTATATATGTGGATAGCTTTTAAATTTGTCTATGTAATTAGATATGTAGTAGAACTCTGGAGTATGGAATTGGACAAGAATCTAAAACTTATATTACTTGGATAGAGAGACTTAATATTTTTTTCTACTAGATGGCATATAATGTGGATAGGTGACCAACAGACTTGGTTTCCCACTGGGCAAGTTGAGGCCACCAATCTAGTTCAATGTGGTGTAAATTTTCTCTATAATTAATGAAAATGGAGGATCTACCAAGCTAAACAAAAATAAATAAATAAAACCTACTAGTAAAATGAAACTGATCCTAAAAAAATATCTTCGAAGCTCTAATGTGATAGCTAAAATTGGCTCTAATGTGATGGCTAAAATTGGCCCATAAGTTAAAATTTCCAAATACTTTCAATATAAAAGTATCCATTATGGGATAAATAATATTATATAAAATGTATGAGTAAAAGTTATATGGCATTGCAAATGAGGGCCCCTTTACAAATATTGGGTCAGAGTACCCTTTAATTTAAAGTTGAGTATTTTAGTCAGGACATGTCCTTTCATATGTCTCGTAATTAATTATAAGTTATTAGTTAATGCATTTATATTATTTGTATTATTTTATATTTTTGTTCATAACAATACTTCCCCTTTAGAAATGCTTTTCCTTTAAAGCATACTTATGGAAAGGATTGACGTCTTTTTCACTAGCTTGTAATATTTTTGCATCACTCTTTGTTCTTGGCATTGTCATCTTTGATGATACAAGATGGTATATATTTCTAAGCACTAAGCACAATTTTTCAACTATAAGATGATCTAACCATCGTACGTTGATCCTCTATGGAATGTTGTGCTTACATGATTTCAAAGATGAATTACTATTATGAAACATAATTATACTATTATCAATATTCTTCAGTAGATAGGTTAATGTTTCTTTTCTGGAATGATACATATACACTTAATTTTTTAGATATTTTCCCTTATTATTTGGATGCTAATAAGGTGTTCTTGTAATATTATTTCCCTTATCATGGTTATAAAATATTTTTGGATTACTTAAGGTGTGTGTTTTCCTTCATGTACTAATTTTGCTTGGTTTGTTGATGGATCTTTAGTTGGAATTCTCATCATTTCTAAAACAACATCTGGGTATGTTTTGACTTCAATTGGATTTGTATCTTTATGAGCATTGAGATCAATGGGATCTTTATTTGTTCTCTTCTCCACAATTGGGACTTCCTAATCTTAAAATTTTGATACTTTCATATAGATAAGTTGTCATATTCTATTTTGCAAATGATTGCCAACATTATCAAGTTTCTTAATTACATAAGATGATTTTAGTTATTGTTCCTGAGACATGAAATTTATTGATCTTATGATTTATAGATGTTTTCCTTAATCTTTTGATATTTGAGTTTCTCATTTTTTAATGTTCTAATTTATTGAAGCAAATTTTGATCAAGGCTCTTTAAGCAACAATTTTCTTCAATTTTTTTATAGGTCTTCATTGAATTTCTTATTGATGCATTCCTTTTCTCTTTCTAATTTTTGTTTCATAGACTTGTACAAGTAATTTTTTTTGTGATATTTTAAGTGATAATTCTCATTGTTTTTATTTGTGATAACCTAATTGAATTTTCTTAACATCTTTGATATTGGATTTTGAATTTCTTGAATGATCACCTTTTAGGTAATTTGGTGAAGTTACTATCAAATCTGATATCATTGTAATTTCCCAAAGGTCATTTCCCTCTTCTTGTAGGGAAAAGTAAAAAAATAAATCTTTGTGTTTACTATAAATGAACCCAATGTTCCAGAACCATGGTAAATTCAAAATTATGTTGATCTCTTATTTATCAAAAGTTGCAACATTGAATTGAGATAGATATTCATAATCATTAGTTTTTCCTTGCAAATCCTTCATTTCATATTGGTTTTTGCAAAAACTATCTTATTTTTTCAATTGTATTTGGCTCTAGAATTAATAATTAATTTTCCAAACCAATATTAATGTGATTTCCCTTATGGATCATGCTAGTAATGATGTTAATATATTTTTTATTCAATATTTATTTTAAATGTAACTAACCCACAACATGCAATTAAGCAAACTTTATAAGGAAGTCTTCTTTCTTTCATTTTCAAAAAATAAAAAATTTCAATAATTATAACAAGTTTCAATACTCGTCTTTCATCTTTTATAAAAAAATGTACTTCCACTGTTATATACAATTTCATTTTGACCACACACACACACACATATCACACCCTTCCACCCCCTTGGATATTTCTTGGGATGTGGAAGGTGTTACTTTAAACTAACTAGACCTCTATGATCTCATTATTAATATGGGGTTACAAAAATCATATTTTCCCAATCTTTTAAAAATCCAAAATAGATATTACCATCATATTTAGGAAATCGAGAGATTTTTGATGGTATAAATTGTATTTCAATCTGACTCTATATTGAAAGTTATGCCCATCTGAAGCTCAGGTCCCTCAACCCTTGCCACATTAGCAAGGTTTCTCCACATGGTAATTCGAGTGGCCTACATGGCACTACCACATCACTTGTCATTTAGCTTGGCACCCAATATGTTATCGGGCCATTACACTCTCATGCCACTCTTCTAAGAATCTTCTAGTTTAAACATCCATAGCATGATGGTTAGTTTCACATTGCTTGCAAGGGATTTTTCTTGTGTAATACCTTCATTAGTTTGCACCCATTTTCTCAGGTTCTTCCACATCATCTTGGGCCCATAGTGCCATTGTGCCCCAACGAAGTGAAGTTATACAGTAGAATTTAATTAGTGTGATGGGAAATTTTGCATTAGATGACGAGAATAGTCTCACCATGTGCCTTCCATCAACCACACCCACATTTGGGGAATTATCATTGTCAAACCTCTACGATGAGAGGGAAAGTTTATGTGAGGAATTCGAAAAATATTTGTATTGTGTCTTCTATCTACCACACCCACATTATAAAAGAAAAAATACAAAACACCTCTAGGGAGTCAAGCTTAGAGTGACATGTCCCCTGGCCATGTAGACTCCATGTCAACAACATGTAGCATCCCCATGCCAAGTGGCATCACATACTTATACCATGTATTAGTTGGATTCAGTCAAATGAACATTGAAAAGAACCATTTCCAACTACCACTTGTCAGGTGGGTTTAACATAATCAAAATTCAAAAGAACCCTCTCTAACTACCATGTGTCATATTAACAATGTGTTAGGTCTTTTTCCACATCCTCTAAATTCCAATATGGCAGCCATAACTAACCTATGTGGCATCAACCACCTCAGTCCAGCCAAATTAATTCACAAAACCTCACCTCTTCATGTAATTATGCATTTTTTTGCTATATTCCCTTCTATTTACCATTCTTTGGGACATAGATATTGTCGTCTATTGATCCCACTCTCATTATCATTCCTTCATGGCATGATGTTAAAAATCACGTCAGGTAATAGGGATATTCCCATCCCATGACTTCTGTCATTACTACCCCATCTCCATAGAGACCAATGCATATCACTTGGCAGGGATAGTGAAACATGGATTAGTGTTAATAAACCATAATCCATTTAATTAAATCAAGATTACATTATTCCTTTGATATTCGTCAAAACGTGAATTCTTTTATAATTCTACCAAGTTGTATCTTACTTGTATGGAAGCCTGTTACTCCACAACACTCAGGCTTGGAAGTCTTATGAACTTCAAGGACTTTTCAAATCCTTCCTCGACATCAAGAAATATTGAGAAACATGACCATAGTAGGAGTGAAACCTTCATTCCAATGCAAACATTACATAAATCTATCCATCTATAGACTCATATACAACACCATTGTTCAATATGATAAGTAATTTCGAAAACAAATGCTATTAGATCTACTGAGTTACCATGCATTACACCAATCATAACCCATTTTTTGGATGACAATCACAGTCCTTAAACAAATAGGCAGTCATAATGTTCAAAACGTATCATACAATGGTACTCACAATCCATAACAATCTAGTTATAGCACATAAATCATCCATGAATGAATATGAATATAACTCTACATTTTATGACAATATCAGTAGAAACAAAGGCCTTCAAACTCCTCATAACCATGAAGAAACCCACTTACAACATCCCATCAATGACAACATGAATACCAAATTTCTCCATTGCAGTGTAGAACATGTTAGTTGAAGCATATTAAGCTACCATGCATATTATATAAACAACTCATGATCATACAAAGACCTTAGCAACCTTTTTGAGCTAGTTTTTAGAAAAATACATCAATTCAATTATAAGTTTGAAACATTAAATCTTTTCATATAGTTTAGTTTTTAAACTTTCCCCCTCCACCACAAAAGATATAAACGAATAAAGAAAGTAACACATTTTTAGTTATTGGGCAGCGAATCCCCCCACAACATGTTTTTGGGGCTTATAGCCTGAGTTTTGGTCGATACTCCGCGAAATGCGGGCACGGAACATGGAAGTCGAGGGTTGTCAGCCCTAAATTAATGTAATTTAGTGTAAAGTTGTGTCGGCCTACCCCTGGTCCGTGGACCATGGGATTGTATAAATAGAGCGAGGCTCTAAGTGTAAAGGGAGTTCTGAGTTTTTTGGCAAGTAATAGCTAGATACAAAGGCATGGTTAGAGGATAGAAGTGGATCTGAAGGTATTGAGTCATAGTAGTAGGTAGCGGCTCTGCAGCTGAGTGTGCAGACCCCTGCAGCTGAGTGCGCAGGGTAGAGTTGGTTCTATATTAAACTGAACTTGAAAAGGATCATTAATAAAGCAAAGTTGATTCAACATATTGTGCATTTGTTTCATAGATCTATATTTTGATGTTCGGTGTTAATGGTATCTGTTTATCTATATGCATGCACTTGTATGTATGTTTATGTATGAAAAAATTCTAAGTAATTAACGAATAGAACCTAACTAAGGAAAACTTGGGTAATTAAAATTGGTCACACTGCGGCCGGATCTGTGTGAAGGTAGTCCCACAGGATGTAAGGAGCCCACTGGTGCACGTAATCTAGTAAGCGTGAAGGTGGAATCGCGTACCTATCACCCATATCAAACACCCCCAGGGTGTGGAAACCTGGTTCCAACACCCTCCCATACTACTTCGGGTGAGACCTCAGTCCACGCTCCGTGGATTATTGTCAAAACGGCTATTAGTACTGGGATTTGCTTGGCTAAACTCACTGTTGAACCTAAGTCAGGCCCCATGTAGCCAACAAATGGTTCTATTTGCGGGACCGAGGTCTACCTAAGGGATGTCTGATGTCGTGCCATTGGAACCAAACAAAGAATGAAATTGAAGAGTGGTTGGACAAGAAGATTCACAAGTTCGCGACACAGGAAAACAGAACTTCGTAGGTATCTAAGAGAAGGTGGCTGGATCACTACGTGTATATGGAAATCCACGATATTTTCTTTGCATCCTTTCCTTCTGAACTATATGAGTGGATTGTGAGATTAGCTGATAGCTAGGGAAGGTGTAGGCTCAACCAACCGATAGTGTCGACTCCAGAATTAGTGCGCAGACTAGAGGCATCAGAAGATGAGGTCACATGATCTGTGGACCACTGGCTCGACCGGATAATAGGGGGATTCATCATTGAGTTTGCGGTGGACATGACCGTGAGCTACAATGAAGCAGAACGACGTTTTCTCGAGGGACCGCGAGGTAAGTACATTAAATCTCTTAATACCTGGATTAAGATGTTGTTATGTGAACAGTGGGTTATGAAAATACATTAATGTTTGGGATGACGTGGAGTGGAAAGATCTACAAAGGTAGCGGGGAATTAGAAAACAGTCCATTAATTTCACCTTCGTGAGAGAGCGAGGAAGAGCTCACTCGGTTCTCTCCGAGAAGTGCGGTCAGTTTGATAAAGCAGCGCATTCCACAGTTACCACCTTCATCCACGCCACCACCCACTTCACCTCCCTCACCTCCATCCCCACCCACTCCAACTCCACTAACCCCACAGTTTAGCATGGTGAGCACAATCAAGCTACCCGTATTGAGAGGATAAGGAAATGAGGATCCAGACCAGTTTTGGTTCGTGGTAAGAGCAGTGTGGGAAGCGCAAGGGGTCACGGATGATAACATTAAGAAGGCTACATTGGTGAGCACACTACAGGATTGTGCATTGACGTGTTATATTAAGCACTATGAAAACCACCCAACACACAGAGATAGCAGAGATTCAGAATGCATTTAACAGAGAATTTAGCCGGCCAAAATTCGAGACACAATCAATCATCGAGTTCAAAGAGATAGCGATGCTTCCAGGCAAGACTCCCTGGGATCTAGATCAAAGGTTAAAGAATACGATCTGCGAGGCCAATATGACGCTAATAGATGCCTAGCATCGTGCATGGTTTGTGGCATCCCTGACACTGCACTTGAGGACGGTGTTGTCACAACAAAAACATTCCACCTAGGGCGAAGCGTTGGAGATGGATATGAGGTTGCATGAGTCCCCTATAGAAGACCTTGGGTTGGGAGTTCTACAAATCCACACGCAACTACAGAATCTATGACTGGAGATGTAAAGGTTGAAGTAAGATAGGCACCGCCAGAGACACGCGAGGAAGTATGGTGCGTAAAATGCAAAGGCCAGGGCCAGGACAAGGACCACTATCCAGTATTCACAAATTACTTGGCAAGAGGGGGACTAATGTCATTGAGACCAGAAGCGCAGGTAGGGCCAAGTTCGGCACCTGCATTATGGTGCGCGATCTGTCAAATAGGATGGAAACACACGACAAACAATTTTCATTTGTTGCAGAAGTATACACAGACCCCCCAGTAGTTGTTTTGTAATTTCTTGAGGTCGGTAGGCCACGATGAGTGCACCTGTCGCAGCTACGAGCTTGTCAGGCGGAAAGAGTCAATTTTGCGGACAAAACCAACCTCCCTAGAAGCTTAAGGCTTTCTAGTGACAAACAAGACAATTAAGAACAATCCTTCTCTAAATATGCATTTATCATATAAGAAATCAAGTGTTTAGATCCTACCTGTAGTCCAACACTGTTGTAGTAGTCCAGCCTCCTCGATCCGGATGAGCTCCTCCTTCCCTTCGAAACCTGCATTCACTAACAATCAAATGATAAAATAGCACCTGAATATCTCATAAAATAAAACATATTTAACATACAGACCAAGGAGTATATGAAACAACTCATATATAACAAATTGTTGAGAAGAATGGACTTATTTGTATTAATAGGAAACAAAAGAAACCATTACAACCTGAGCCTTGGTGTTGTGTAGGTCCCTCCCAGGGTCCATCAAGAGTTCTCCTTTACTTTGATAAGCTCACCCACTTCCAAATGAAACAAGAAAGGATGGGAATCTCTCCTCACAAGCTTCTACAAGGAAGTCCTAATTCCAGCAGCATCTACCCTTAGGAATATTCAGCTTTCAACCTCCCTCCCTTCTGGCCCAATGCCTGTATTTATAGTGCTCTAGAGGAAGTTAATCAGGTCCACCATCAATGGGATAAGCCCCTCTTTGGATGGGATAGCTCCCCTCTTGATGGGATAAGTTCCTCTTTCATAGGGATACATGAACCATCTGGAGGCACTCAATACACGTCGAACAAGCTTCTAGAATGCTCTAGAAATGACCACAAGTAACTTTTTTAAGATGAAACTTGCGCCTTTTGACCTTTACAGGGGTATGCACCCACCCCTTTACATACAGAGCGTACAAGTACGCAGGTATTGTGAACTTGGGTTGCGTACACACAGGTAAGGCTGAGAGAAACTGCGTACCCAGAGATAATTGACTTTAAATGACTTTTCTCTCTTTCTTGGAGTTTGACATGGAGAGTAGAGGTATGAGACTTGCCAAGGAGGATAGTATGATAGTTGATGGAGCCATACTAACTGAAAATAGTCATGGTGAAAAATTTTAGTGTAACAGATTGCCCCCTAAAGTGCGAGGCCTGTAGTAGATTAAGGTTTTATATCATCTAGGAAGGGTGAAGCGCTTTATCATTTCAAGGATTATCTTGTGGAGAGCCCAGTCAGAACCTGCAATTTTCAACACAAAATACATGTATAAGACTATATCATCGCTGAGGTAGGCATTCCCATACTCAGATCAAAAACTTTAACTAACAAACTAACTACTGCTCTGATACAAGAATGATTTTTCAGTACATCATAATCATAGACTCATGTAGACACAGTATGGACGCAGCCATCTGTTTATGATTGGTCTACTATATAATGAATACAAAACTCCTCGCAGCCTGGATGGTGGAAACTAGATCCAGGGTCTTCATTTCTACTTCCCGAAATGGTACGATTCTAGCCATGCGAATAAATGAGTTGATGTCGAATATGGTAGAAACCACTTGATTACCAGTCAATGATGTAAACTGTTAACAAGTGTGAGAGAGACCACTAGTGATGTCAATGGTTCTAAAAGTACCTAGTACAATCCATGAGATGTGAATGAATGAGTTGATGTCGAACATTTCATGGAGTCCTTTGGTCGAAAGTCAGTGATGTAAACTGACGTCAAAGGCGAGAAACCTACCATTGATGCATGCAGACTTCAAGGTACTGACGATTTCTAAGTCATCTCTCTAGATAATGTGTTGATGTCGATAGAAAGCGACCCGTTGCAGGCAAGCCCACAACACGAAATCATAGTTCAAGTTGAAGAAATATAGTTGTAAGGACTGACTCAGGGATGGTCAAAATGGATAACAGGTATTTTGCAGTTGAATGTTTTGTTTGCAGACCTCTTGAACACATAACGACACAACAAATGGCTTGGTGATGAATGACTCAAAGTTAATACCCGGAACCTGGCTGAAGACTTTCAATGTGGTTTGATCAACTGTGAGGAAAAGGATTTCCCAACCCAGGTGAATGAAAAGTGTCGTGTTCAAGAGTGGTAATAAGGTTTCTTCTGAGACAAAGGATAACAAATAGGTTCATTCTTCTCTCTTTTCCCCCACCATTTCTGGCAAGTACCTCTTTATTTTTTACAAGCTTGAGGAGGATAACATATGCTTGATTATAAGCTCATCCTTCGGATGAGTCCAACTTAGTTTTGATTCGAACCCTAAGAAGTAGTGGTCCGTTCCTGTTTGTAATTGAACAGGTCCTTTACTGTGAAATTTTAACGAGTCCAGTATAGGAGAAACTCGGCGTTTTTCAATTTTAGAGAGTCTGAAAAACTTAAGAAGACTCCAGGTTGAAATTTTTCGTAAATTTGTGTCCCCCAAGCCCGAAAAAGTATAAAATAATACCTGGGAGAACCGCTTGATCTTGCGACCAAGGAGTACTTTCATGATTAGTGTCTTTGACCTGAAAAGTAAAAAGCGATCAAGGACACGTCGTTTTATTTCCAGTATCGAGTTTGAAACGACAAAAACCCGACAATATTTTCCTGTTTTTACGGTCAGAAAAGGGCTATAAGCGGACCGTCTTTTAATTCCATTTTAACGAGTGTAAAAGAAACGCTCGGCAATCTTTTCATATTTTAGGAGTCATAAAAGGGCTTAAAAGATGAGTCTGATGTTTTGGTTCGTGAAAAATGACAATTTTCCCTGAAAATCCTTTTGTCCTGCACAAAAACAACACATTACTCATACATGTTTAAGATAGGCAAAAATACATTGAAAAATATCCTTCCATGGTGAAAAATAAACAAACTTAGCATTCATTTATCCAAAAAAACCTATAAAAAGACATTTTACCATGTCATTTTTACCATTTTACTGTTGAGGGAGAGAAAAGGGCTTTTGGTAAGAAACTTCCCGTGGACTTTGCGGAGAATCCGACCGTCGGAATCGAGCGCCGTCTCTTTCAGGTATTTCACAACATGCTCCTCTTTGTTTTCATCCATTTAGAATTTCATTTAAAGCCCTAGTTTGATTTTTTGGGGGCTTTGGGGTTTTAAGATCCGCTTTTCGGGGTACGCAGGTACCCCATGGGTGACCTGCGTACCCCGACATTTTCGTTAATGGGAAAATGGCAGGAGTACGCAGCCTACCTTTAGAACAGCTGCGTACCTACGCTCTGTTTTCTGAAAGCGGGGTGCGTACTCCGCGCAAAGTAAATTTAAAACCCCAAATCTCAAAACTAAACCATTAATTTTTGATTTAATGAATTCTAATGAATGTTTTCTGGTGTGTAGATTGTCCACCATGCTTGATTGGCGCGAAAGAGAACACGAAGATGTCGATTTGGCCGCAATAAATCATCAACCTTCCATTGATGCTTTGAAGGCATGCGGTCTCTACAAATACTGGGCCATACCTGGCATGAGGGCCCAGGTGTGATTCTTAGAGTGGCTGGTTGAAAGGTGGAACGTTCAGGATCAATGCTTTTACATCGGAGGGCACCAGCTCGAGATAGAGCCCTCAGACATATATTTTCTCACTGGTTTTCCTAATAGGGGCGAGCAACTGTCTCTGTTCGGGACTAGGCCGGGTGGCCAATCCCTTGCTAGTCTCCAGCTAGAGTGGTGCAATAATCAAAACCAGGATAAGGGGATAGAAATCAAATACATATCCCGACCTGAACTTATGGTAATTGCCTTTACAGTTACCAGAATCTGCGGTGCAGCCGCTTTGCACATTGCCACCGGGTCCCAAATGCGGATGGCGATTGATTACTTCCGAGGTACCATTTTCAACTGGTGTGATGCTGTGTTGGCCAATATGAAGGGCCAATTGACTAGGGCAAAGAACGGGCAATTAAAGACCTTTGGGTATGGGCCTTTAGTTATGAGCTTCTCCCTAGAGAGAGTTCCGATGCTGATCCCGCAGCATCTCACTGTTGAGTTTGGGCCTCCTCGGGAGCCAAAGTTAATGCGATGGGTTGCGGTGATGGCCCGACATCCTGATGAGGGAGCGGGAGTTGTCCGATTTCCTGAGGGTTACTTTCACTGGTTGGACGACCAGGTCTTTGTGATCCAGGATTTTCCTTATGCCAGACTGGATTTTCGTGGAGATCCGGACATGGTTCTTCCACAGGGAGAACAATGGGACGACAGAGGTACTTCATTTTTCACAAGTTTTTTAAATTATCTATATTTTTTTATTTTTAAATATCGTCTCAAAACTGACAGTAAAAATTTTCAAAATGCAGATGTAGGTCCACGGCGTCCAGCCAATCTCCAGTCTTTCGAGAGGAGACAACCAATTGCATCGGCACCGGTCCCACAGGATGCGGCTGCAGAGACCTTAGCTGAGTTGGAGCAGGATCTAGAGCGTTTGACGGCGGATATACCTGAGACTACTATAGATGATATTCCTATCAGACTTCAGCGCTATGTAGTCGCAGTCCCAGGACCTTTTAGGAGGTTCTTGTGTAGGGTAGCTCGTGCAGTGGTGTCATATAGGGAGCACCACCAGTGATTGGATGGTCACTTTTGTAGACACATGTGACATTTTGGTTTTTTGTACTTATCATTTTTGCCGATCATAAGGTGTTTTTCAACCTATGATCGAAGACGATGTATATTTTTTGACACACTCCTATCTATATATATCATTATTACCGGCTTATCTCGTTAAACATGTGTGATGAAATGTTTTCAAATTTACATGTATGATTATCGCAAATGTCTGTCTAACATTCGAGAAGCAATTGCATCTGCTAATGTATTTAAAGACATTGGAATATGCTGATATTCAATGTAATCAAATTCACGTTCCAAGAGACGCACTCTCAAAAATAACCTAAATAACACAGGATTTCTAATGGCATATACTCTATTAAGCTGTAATACAACGAGTTTAGAATCTAACCTCACTATCAAACGTCGAATCCCAGATGAAATAGATTCAAACAATAACTCAATCACTGCACGGTATTCTGCAATGTTGTTTGTTGTTTGACCGGGGCTCACCCCATGCATAGAAACTAACTTGTCAGAGGGCGAATAGATAACCCAAGCTGCGGAAGAGATATTCCGTGTACTACGCAAGCACCATCAGCAAATCCAACGTACGTTTGGAGAGGCATCGACATCTGCAATATCAAGAGTAAAACCAAGATAAGCCAGAATAACGACGAAAACACACTTTCTAAGCTAAGCACACTGTCTAAACTAACAAACACACCAGCTAGAAAGAAAACCTAACCTAACTAAAAATTCTCCATACCCATCATTTAAGCATAATACCTCTTTAGGTAAAGTCCATTTCTGGGTTTACCCAAAGAGTCCCCGTCAAAGTCAACCAGCTCATAGGCCCCTTTTGCTAGCTTTCGCTTGATAATGTAGGGCCCATGCCACATAGGAACGAATTTTCCAGCACCTAGTTTATCGTTAGCTTGATCACATAATAGTACTAGGTCTCCTTCCGAAAAACTTCGAGGGGTCACATTTCTATCATACTGAGCTTTCATCCGTTTCGCGTGAGTCTCGATTGCCAATGCAGCATCACGTCGAGTCTCATCTAATTGAGCTAAGTATAATAAACGCTTCTCCTCTTCGGAAGTAGCTGGAAGTAATTCGACAGCCATTTGAAGTGATGGGATTTCGCATTCAATGGGAAACACAGTTTCCAAGCCATAAACTAGCTGGAAAGGAGTGAACCCTGTTGATGTTTTCACTGAGGTTCGGTATGCCCATAGCGCTGAAATAACATGTTGTTCCAATTTGACCGATGAATACCAATGATTCGTCGGATCATGATAACCAGAACTTTGTTGATAGACTCAACCAGACCATTGGCTTGTGGATAATAAGGAGTAGAGCTATCATGGCGCAAACCAAGCTGGCTTGTAAGTTCGGTCATTATGACGTTTCGAAAATGGCGCCCATGGTCAGTGATGATCGCTTGTGGGACACCAAACCTAGCAATAATGTGATTGAATATGAAAATTGTTGTTGTCTTGCCGTTTGCCTCAAATGTAGGCATCGCCTCGGCCCATTTAGTAAAATAATCAATCGCGAGGATGATATATGCATGCCCCCCGACCGAGTGAGGGTTACAAGTAATAAAATCGATACCCCATTTAGCAAAAGGACCAACGGCAATTATAGGGTGGAGAGGAGCAGGTGGTGCGCGCATCTTTCGATCAAACACCTGACAGTTGTGGCATTTTCGGACCGCAATAATACAATCTTTGAATAAAGACTGCCAGAAGTAGCTAGCGCGCAATATCTTTTGGGTTGTGGCATACCCAGACATATGACCGCCACACGCTCCAGAGTGACAGTCATTCAAAACCCTCTCAGCCTCTTCGTGAGTTGAGCAACGTCGAAAAACCAAGTCCGCCCCACGGTGATAAAGAGTATCTCCAATAATTTTGAACTGTTGCGACTGGAATCAAATTTTCCGACGTTCCGACTTTGAAAGTTCGGGCTGAAAGGATTGGGTCTGGAGATAGACGATTATATCCCCATACCACGGATCTAAAGTGCTGATGAGAAACAAAGATTCGTCCACAATGGACTCCTCTGCCACAGTCTCTGTGTCAGCACACGGGAAATCACACATTAACTCCGCGAAAACTAAGGATTTCTTAGACTTGGATTTCTCGAACTCCAAATCGAACTCTTGCAGGATAACGATCCATTTAGAGTACTTGCCCCCTAGCAGTTGTTTAGTCAAAATATAAATCATAGGGTTGCAATCCGAAATAACTGTAGTTTTACGAAGTAAAATATAGTGAAGAAAACGTTGGACAGCTTGAACAGCTGCCAAAGCCAATTTCTCCACATGTGAATATTTTAGCTCAGTTGGATTTAGGGTCCAACTAAGATAATATATCACATGTTCCATTCCGAATTCGTCTTCCTGGACTAACACCATTCCAATAGTGGAATGCGAAGCTGCGAGGTATAAGAAGTAGTCCTAGTTGTAGTTGGGAGGATGCAGCAATGGTGCATGGGTCAACGCGTGCTTGAGTGCATCGAAAGATTGCTGAGCAATCTCATCCCAAGAGAATTGAGCGTTCTGTTTCAACAATCGGGTAAAACCCTTAGTGACCTCGGTGTAGTTTGGAATGAATCGGCATAAAAAGTTTGCTTTCCCCTGCAAACTTTGGAGGTGGCGCAAACTCAAAGGAGGAGGCAATTTGATGATAGCTTCAACCTTCGAGGGATCGACGCAAATGCCGGCTTTTGAAACAACAAATCCCAGCAATCAACCCGCTTCTATACAGAATACACACTTTTGCGGATTCAACCGAATACGATAATGCCTACACCTCATAAAGATTGCTCGTAAGTGGACAAGGTGATCAGCTCGATGTAAAGAATGAGCAGGCAAATCATCGAGGTACGGTTGCACAATGTGCTTGATGTCATGAAATGCATAAGACATCGCCCGTTGAAAAGTGGCTCCAGCATTCTTAAGCCCAAAAGGTAATTTGCAGTAAGCAAATGTCCCCCATGGACAAATGAATGCCGTTTTTGGTTGATCGGCAGGTAGAATATTGATTTGATTATAGCCGGAAAAACCGTCCATAAAGGAAAACATTTCACTTCCAGCACAATCATCAATTATTTGATCGATATAGGGCATTGGGTAGTTGTCTTTTGGACAAGCTCGATTTATATCCCTATAGTCGATACATATTCTTATTGTTCCTTGTTTCTTCTTAACCAGAACAATATTCGATACCCAATCCGTTAACGGGATTGGATAAATGAAACCTGCTTTCAAGAGCTTCTCGACTTCTGCTTTAATTGCAGCTGCTTTTCGAGGGTGAATCTGACGCAACCGTTGTCGGACGGGTTTAGCGTCCGGGGAGGTCTTGATCTCATGGACAACAATGGCAGGATCAATTCTTGGCATTTCCTCGTAGGACCAGGCAAACACGTCGCAGAACTCTTGGAATAGGGCCTTGTAAGTTTGAATTTCATCATCTGTACACGAGGCACCTATATGACTGTTCTCAACAATTTCGGGCTTCACTGAAATGTCAATAGGAATAGTTTGAGAAATATTCCCTAAATTCAGCTCTGAATCAGGATGTTTCGTTGGACTCTGAGCTTCTTTGACATATTTAGCGGAAAAGATAGATGAGAAATCATTTTCGAAACGATCATCCTCAGGCAAAAACGAAGATCTGTGATGAAGATCTTCCCATGGTAAATCGTCTACACACAGGAATTCACGAAGGTGTTCGTCAGATGACACAACTTTGAGAAACGCTATTAACTATGAGGTTGACGCGAAAAGTGATTCCTCATGGACCACATTCATTTGGTCAATTTCGGTTGAACGCGGGTCGGTAAAAAACACTACGGCTTCATAAGCAATTTCATATGGACTCAAAGGCATAGCATCACCGAGTGAGTCTATCTCAGATTCAGAAGGGACAATCCAAAGATCGTCGTAAATAATGGTGTCTGATGTAATCATATGAATAGATGCAAATGAAGACGATGCGTTGATTAGAGGAAAAGGAAAAGTTCCCAGTAAACCGGAATCTTTAACTAAACCTACGCCAACGTCCTTGTAAGGGA
The DNA here is from genome assembly GCA_031772625.1 of Pinus tabuliformis. Lineage (NCBI taxonomy): Eukaryota > Viridiplantae > Streptophyta > Pinopsida > Pinales > Pinaceae > Pinus > Pinus tabuliformis. The sequence goes on from CM062809.1 coordinate 1,299,604,746, forward strand.
TAGTCGTTTTACCGACATGTTGGATACTCTCTGAAGAGGCTAGGTCGGATGAAAAGTAAGGCAGCTGGTCTATTGTCATGATCTTGCCATTATATAGAAAATTTATTACTCTGAAGACCGATGAAACGACCGCTGTCATCGCATATGACCAACTTCGACCCAAGAGAAGGTTGTAGTCCAGAGGGGCATCAACCACCTCCACATCTAGACTAACAGTTTTTCCTTCAACCTCTATAGGCAAATCCTATAGAATACCAAACGGACGGAACCCACGGCCATCAAAGTCCTTAAGGATGGTCGGGGATTGGTTCAGCGAAGGAGAAACGAGTGATCTCCAACACTGAATCGACATAATACACGTGGAAGCTCCCTCATCAATTACAGTCCGATGAATAGGCCTGTTTTTTACTATCACTGGGATCTGGAAAGCCATTTGATGAGGTAAACGCGGTGTACTATTTTCTAGATCAAAGATTATCAGGTTCGGGTCCTGAACATCAACAGCTTCGATAGCCGACAAAAGTAATTTTCGTTGTGCTGGGCATGATTGCAGCACTTCCAAAGCCGACATCGCTGAGGGTGAAACAGCTAAGTCCTCAACGATGTTATAATTCTGAGCCGCTCTCGCATGTGGATTGAAAGCAGACTTTCGAAGCATACCCTTGGCGGGTGGTTTGATTACTAAGTCCGGGATAGGTTTCTCGATCTGTAGTGGATCGGAACCAGGAGCTGAGGTTGATGGATTAGAATGAGAAGATTCTGCTTCCTTGCCATCAACATGATTCTTACTACCATAATCTTGCGATCGAGTCGCAATCCTCAAATGAGACATCATCAATATGGGTTCTTCACTGGCACTCGAGGAAGAACCTATCATCTTACTCTCCTACTTTGGAAATGGATCTTTCAAAACAGCAGGAGTTGGGGAACCTTTGACTATTTTCACAACCTCGGCCCGATGAGGGCAATCTCTTGTAAAATGATCCTCTTCACAAATAAGACAAGGATATCGAGGTTTGCGCTTTTTGTCATTGGTTTCTGCCTTTTCTGTTTTCTCCTTTGGAGCCTTGTCTGCTTTATTCTTCTTCTTACCCTTCTTCTTTCCACCGTTTTTTGATTTGGCCGTAGATGTCTCTACGGCGTGAATATTGGCGGAAATTTCAGGAGAACACTCTCCTGTCGGGGAATCAGGCAGGGTGATTATAGGAGAAGAATTCTTAGAAGATTTCTTCTTGCTCTTTGTGTTTACCGTACCAATCATACCATCAGCGGCATGACATCCCGAAGGAGCAACAGCGATTTGATTTGATTTTGGAAGATCTGGGATCTTCTCGTGTAACGTACCCGACTCAGTGTAAACTAAGTGAAGGTACTGCGCTTGAGCAATGACTTGCTCCTCAGTAACTACTCTGGCCTTAGCTACGTCTTCAGTAATCTTCGGTAATAATGATTTAACAAACCATTCAGCTAAGATTTGGTCCGGGAAAAAAACTTTCACTAACCTTCTTCGACGTCTCCATTCATTAATATGATCGGAAATATACGTGGACGTCGATTGTTTTAGTGAAGTTAGTAACTTCGTGCCGTTATCGTATCTGACCAGCAACTGAAAGTGAGTTAAGAACGAGGTAGCTAACTGGATAAAATTGTAAAAAGAGGCCCGTGGTAACTCAATGTACCACTTGGCCGCGAGACCAATGAGTGTACGCTGGAAAAGACGTAAGCGGATCGAATCATCCAAGATGGAATTTTGTTATAGACAATTTTGTGCCTTACAGCAACAAGCATGAATTGTCAATAATCCAAGGGATCCAAAGTTCCCTAAACATGATGTTCCTACCCCTAGAGGAACAAGGTCAGCAAACCAACAGCTCTCAGATCAGTTCTCCACCTGAAAACACTCAAAAACAAGCAATCCTGAAATCAAAGCAGGTGCTCCACTAGGCTTCTGAGCTGAAACACAACTGCTCCATGGTGTACGTGCGTTGTAAAGCAGGTAGAACAAAGCCCACCTGCGTTGGGCGAGTTTGGACATGTGGCACAGTGAGTCATTGCTTTGGAATCTTCCAAAAATGACACTTGGATCAGGTATTTCGCCTTGTGATGAGTCAGAGGCTTTGTTTCTCCAAGTGGAAGCAAGGTTCACCAAGTGGACTCAAGAACTGAAGATCAACTAAAGATTAACTGAAGAGAGAGAGGACACAAGGCAGCTACACATCAGTTGCAAGCTGACTCATCCTTTCTCAATTCATCTATATATTGAGCTCTCTCCTATGAGCTCAGGAGGCTGGAATTTTGTGCAAAGTAATGATATGATGTTGGTTTCATTCTTGAGTTATTGGGTGATTGTTTGAGAGAGGTGAAGAAGAGCAACTCTTTCTGCTGGGAGGTGTTGCTGGGTTGGAGCCTGCAATGGTTGTAATCCTCTCAGAACCTTTTCTTCTACATTAATAAAAGCTATTGAGGTTCTTCTATGTGCTCTTGTTTCAATTATATATTGTGATGATTGCATGTTTGGTTTACACTAATCCATGAACCAGTTATGATTGCATGCCTCTTGTAGTTTCCTTCTTTGTTGTTTTGCAGGATCTCCTTGTAGCTGGGCGAGCAGAAGGACAAAGAGCTAGGAGCAAGCGGCCAGAGAGAAGAGTTTGGATTCGACATTAAGCGCAAGGCAACGGTTAGTGCTTTCTCCACTCTCTTTTGCTTTCATAAAGAAGTAAACCTTCAGTAGTTTGTTTTACAGTTGTTGCTAAGGAACTGTCACCCTTAGAGTGGGTTAGGGTCATCCGAGTCGGATACTTTTCCCTACAACAAACTGGCGACTCCACTGGGGAGCGTATCCGTTTGATTGTGTTTGTAGTATCTTTGCTATTCATTTCCTGAACCAAAGAGTACCGAATCGAAAAGCTTTTGACTATATCAAAAGCGAAGTAGAGGGGCAGCTACTCTGGCTCATTTCTGAGCAAGTTCATGATTTGAAGAGCTGATCTACAAAGATCCTTGTAAGCTCTTAGTGATAGCTTTGCACCTTCTAAATCATCCCTTTGAATGTGCTTGACTGAATGTCTCTGATTTGAGCAAAAACCGTGCATTTTTGAGAAAATTATGACCCGGAAACTGTGAAAACGCAACTCTCGTTTTCCAGAGCAGGTAGTACACAGGCTACCTGCTTTGCAACGCAGGTCCCGAAGGGGCTACCTGCGCTGAGAGCCAGTTTGGCTGTGCAGAGCCTGCGTTGGCCCAAATTTGCTTAGTGCATTTGGGGTTTCCTCCTTTCTCTTGCCTGTTTTCACTTAGATTTGCTGCTAAGTGTCAGTCTTGTACTTGTTTTGAAACCAATATTACTTGCCATCATTCTGCCTCTGTTATATAACGAAATTGTACTTGTTCTTTGTATTTCTTGCTCATTTACAATTTCCCGTAACGAAAAGTAAACTAGTCATGCTTTTGGCCTCTTAGATCTGAACCTGTGTTAGGCATTTTGCTGGTCTAAAGAGTTAGCTTGCTTGCTGTCCATAGCTGATTAGTCATTTTACTTTCGTTAGTATGGTTTGATTTCATGTATTTCCAGTGATTAAGCAAGTGAATCTTAAGGTGTCTTTTGATTGTTGGACAAACTTGTTTACTTTCGCTTTAAATCGAAATCAAAGTTATATAACCACTTTCTTTTTGTATCCATCCACATTAAGAAAGGGAAAAGAAAATACATGCATTGTGCATTTTGCATTTGACTGTGTGCTTGACGATTTAGGAAAAATTTGCATTTAGTGTGTGCTCTATGATCTGTGCGAAAAGATTTGCCTTTCTTTTCCCTCAGTAGTTAAGGTTTTCAAAGTTGAAAGATTGAAAAGTTTGCTTCTCATCTTAGATTGCATTCAGGAATTTGTTATATACATCTCGTGGTGATCCTTAAAGGCAAACTGTTAAGCAAGATCAACATTAAAATAAACCCAATTTACATAACAACGCTTTGTAACATAACGCAAACATCTAGAGGTCTAGGTAGAGACGTGTTCCGGCGTCGTTAAACATAGTGACTGTCGATCTCTACGAAGGTGGGTGATTCCTCCTGAGAGTCGGTGGCACTAATACGGACTTGTGCTCCCACGTACCGTCGCGTATATATTGGGAGACCCCTATAGGCAATTATCCTTTATCCATAGGAAGCCGTGTCGGCCGCCCTACTGATCGCGATGCAGTGAACACAGCATTCACGAAGATCGACCACCCGTACCGTAAAACGTATTCTGTGGTTTCGCGAAAGGTTTGGCACACCCTCTGCCTAGATCTCCAGAGCAGTTTCTTTTGGCCCTTTTCAAACTCTATAACTGAAAAGGTCCAACCGAGCATTTGTCACTTCGGGCTCGTTAATACATCGAAGGCGACTAGAGTCATCTTTAGCTTTTTCTCGACTCTTAAAACATGAAAAAGCAAGTTTGTGTCTAAAAGCGTCGTTAATAAAATTTATTTTAAGCGGAACATAATCACCTATTATTCCCACGTTGATCTTCCAGTTGAAAAGTATGGAGCCCACCAACCAAGAAAGCAACCTTGGAGGAAGTCCAAATCCCTTCTCCTCTTGGGGAGATGTTGGTGCGCCTCATATGGCAACATTGTCACTTCCAGGATTGACAATTGGCCTACCTGTATGGCTCTTTTCAACTAATGTAGTCCAGATCGCCACTAATCCTGAGCAGTCGAATCAACAGTCAGACCAATCTAGAGCTACCCACCAGCCTTCCACTTCTTACAATTCTTCCTCTCATCCTTCATTTTCACGAGGTAGAGCCGGCAAAAGTCAGCCTCCCATGGAGAAGAAGGAAAAGAAGAAGAGAGAAAAGAAGCAGAAGGAGCCTATGGCGAAGGCGACTGGGGGCAAGCAAAAGACAGCTGACAAAAACCCACACACTGCACCGACCGGGCCTAAATCGCCATGTGTCATTTGCGAAGGGACCCACTTCCATCGTGATTGTCCTTGTATTCCCCGGATACTAAGGGACTGGTCCCCAAGGTTGCACAATCCGGTAGCATCAACCTCTGGTAGTCATGTTGATTGCAGTCCGTCAACTAGCGAGAGTGAAGGACGAAGAGGGAGACCAAGATCACCCTGTATGTTGTGTGAAGGCGAGCATGCCATCCACCGATGTCCATTCTTAGATGAGGCAAAGAGAGTTTTGGAAGATCGCCCGGTTTCACCGTTACGACTTCCTCCTGGATACCAAAAACTCGCGCCTAATCCCTCGATAGTTGAAAATCCAGTTGACCCGCTCAAGTGGTCAGCTAAAGTGTCGGTCATTGAGAATGAACCTACTGAATCCAGACCAGACGAAAGTCTAAAGGTCGAAATGGCAGTTGACCCGGTTCTTCCTTCAGAGGTATCATCGTCCAATGACTCCGTCATTGAAGACCCATCTTCAAATGACACCCTCACTGAAGAGGATAAGGATGACACCGTCCATATTCTTTTCATCAACACAGACTCTGATGAGCATCAGGGCAATGCGCCCACTCCTTTATCGCAGGAAGGAACATCGTCAGAGTCGTATCCGGCCGTATATTCGGTCCCACCACCAAGCAACCTAGTTGTATCCTTTGATTGGAATCAACTAGGCAGACCCCGGTTACCAGCCAGTATCCCATTCAGAATCATAGTCCAAATCTACAGAATGGTGATGGCTGGAACTATCATTGACGAAGGGGCATCTGTGAGTATCCTTTCCTCTGTTGCTTGGAAAGCACTGGGTTGCCCGGCGCTTTTACCTGAGATGAGAAATCTATCAGGTTTTGATAAAGGAACCAGTCACCCGTTAGGGATTCTCCCCAATGTTCCAGTTACATTGAAAGGGAAAACAGTTCGCATGAACATCATGGTCGTCCAGGGACCCTTGGCATATAACTTACTCCTTGGACGAGACTATATATATTGCATGGAGGCAATAGTGTCCTCGCTCTTTAGAGTCATGTGTTTTCCGCACGAAGGAAGAATGGTCAAGCTCGTAGACCAACTTTCATTTCCAGGATCACGCATTGCAAATAGTCAAATACCATCCCTTAACGGTTTATTCACTCAAGGAATGCCACCGCCCCCGGTTCTACTTCCCGATGAATGCGAGTAATTCGAGAAGAAAAGAATGGGGACCCAGGGGGCATGCACCCTGGCCTGCCTCGGGCAGAGAAAACCTTAGATATAAAGTTAATTTCCGCAGAAGGATGGACTAGTCCGTACCCCGTCCGGCAGTGGAAGGGAGGGTTGTTCTAGGATAAAATTCTTTTGTCAAAGTTATGTTGAAGCAAAGAATCGCTCCCTTTGTCTAAAGAAGTGGGTTCTCCTAAGGAGGGGGTCTATTTGTGACAACAAGAAGGCACCATCTTTGAATTTCAAGCCTCACCCATTAAAACAGCGGGTTTTAAAGGATAAGTAGGGGCAGTCTTCAAAGAAAGAGAGGAAATTGCTGTAACAAGTGGTCACCATCCTTAGCAACCTAATGATAGACATCGCCGAAAAGAGAGTTAGTTTGTGGCAGCAAACAAAAACCATTTTTCGGATAATAAGTAAGAGGGCAGTCTCTAGAAATTATACTTTATACCTGGGGGCATGCAAACCTTTTGGAGTGCAAGCACGGGACGACTTTTTATTTTTTTAAATTTTTAGGTCCTCCCTTTAAACCTGTAGGTCTAACCCGTTAAACTCGTAGGATTAGCCGTTTCCAGCTTGCATAAAGAAAGGATGAAGGGAAAAAGTTAAAACTTGCCAAATTGGAGTAATTAGTGAGGTATCGCTCCTTAAATAAGATTACCTCACCTAAAGCATTCCTTGTATTAAGACTGGTATAAACCGAGCAGTTTTAGCAATGTTCATGCTCGTTAAAAAATAAACGCGAAAAATCGAGCAGTTTTTGTGTGAAGCTCATGCTCGTTAAAAAATAAACACAAATTGTGAGCAATCTTTCCCTAACAGTTCAAGCTCACCCAGAAAAAATGAACCGGTAAACAACCTCGAGAAATGTAACCTTTGAAAGCCATATTAAAAACCCTTGGTCGTGTTTATATGCCATCACCTCCATCCGTTCATTTGGCCAATCGTTCACCTCCATATGTGTGTTTACCCATTTTTGAGGAATAGCTGCGAAGAGTGATTTCACTTAGCCATCCTTGTGACACTGCCGTGATTGGAGAATTCCAACCTGTACCTGGAATCTGCTGCTATCCCTGTTCATCACTCGTTCCTCAAAAGACGAGTCTTCTTTGAGCTCTTTTCACTGACTCGTAAAATATGAAAAGTTTGCCGAGTTTTGGCCTTCCAGCTCGTTAAAGCGACCGGAAAGCTATCCCTCCTCTAGATTTTAATCTTTTTGGACCTGAGGGATTATTGCACAAAAAGATCGAGCGCTTGTTTTGTTCGGCTCGTTAAAGCAAATCGAAAACTCATCCCTTCTGTATTGTTTTATACTTTTTCGGACTTAAGGGATTAGATGACGAAAAAGGAATTGCGGAGTTAACTTTTCGTACCTTTTCAGACTCTCTAAAAATGAAAAGAACCGAGTTTTCTTTGTCGTTAGACTCGTTAAAATGATTAAATAGCGACAAACTTGTCTTTAGACGAGAACGAGTTTCCCTATCGCTAAGCTCGTTAAAACATAGCGATGGGCTTGCCCGAAGGGCAGGTTATAGAACAAGCATATGTTATCCTCCTCAAGCTTGACAAAAATAAAGAGGTACTGGTCAGCAATGACTGGGGAAAAATTGGGAGAACCTCACAGTATTAATGGTAGCAAGTCGCTCTTGAACATGACACTTTGTCCTCCGTACCGCATCGGGTTGGGTTGTTTCATTCACCGGTCGCAGAACCATGGTCCTCGCCACACCATCCACAATTGGGGTAATGCTACCAATCCATCACATCAGTGTCGTTATATGTTCAAGAGATGTGGTTCTGTAAAGAGTCAACCGTGTTCCACCCACTGCCATACATTATCCTTCATCCACTTCATGACCGCCACCCTGAATCATACATCACAGTTTGTTTTCACCTCATCACAATCACTAGCTCCGTTCCGTGTCACTGATGTGGGATTCATTAAGGCCCTCCTTTGACGGATCGCTCCTTGTCGACATCAGCTCATTATCCAAGGAGTTGATCTAGGAACACCCCCCTCAGTACTTTGAAGCTTGCATGCCTCAATGGCAAGTTTCTCACTTCCGGCGACAGGTATACATCAATGACCTTCGACCAGAAGATTTTGCATGGTGGTCGACGCCAAGTCCTTTATTCCCACCATGTAGATTGTACTGCCGTACCTTGAGGGTCATCATCCTTATCGGTGATTCCTCTCGCGCTTGTTAACGGTTTACATCATTGACCGGTAATCAAGCGATGTCTTTCCATGTTCGACTTCAAGAAATTCTCACATGGATCGACTTGTACATCGAGTGAAGATCGGAAGAGATTGAAGACCCCGGATCTAGTTTCATCCATCCGGGCTGCGATATATATTCAGGACATAAAGACATTTATGTACATCATTACAGCAGATGATCATCCTTTTCAAAGGATGATAAATTCGGCAGAGAATTATCAGTCTATATCAGACGATCGTCTGTTCTATGTACCAAAATGTATTTATAAAGCTGAGCATGGGAATGCCCGCCTCAGCCAGATCATGAAAAATGTATGAAAAATAATGTATTGTATTGTATCTTATTACAGGACACTTCTCAGCAGATTGAATGAACTTCGGATCCTCTCAATAAAGCATTTCACCCGATAAACGACCTCATACTTTAGGGGGCATCTGTTATAGACAATTTTGTGCCTTACAGCAACAAGCATGAATTGTCAATAATCCAAGGGATCCAAAGTTCCCTAAACATGATGTTCCTACCCCTAGAGGAACAAGGTCAGCAAACCAACAGCTCTCAGATCAGTTCTCCACCTGAAAACACTCAAAAACAAGCAATCCTGAAATCAAAGCAGGTGCTCCACTAGGCTTCTGCGCTGAAACACAACTGCTCCATGGTGTACCTGCGTTGCAAAGCAGGTAGAACAAAGCCCACCTGCGTTGGGCGAGTTTGGACATGTGGCACAGTGAGTCATTGCTTTGGAATCTTCCAAAAATGACACTTGGATCAGGTATTTCGCCTTGTGATGAGTCAGAGGCTTTGTTTCTCCAAGTGGAAGCAAGGTTCACCAAGTGGACTCAAGAACTGAAGATCAACTAAAGATTAACTGAAGAGAGAGAGGACACAAGGCAGCTACACATCAGTTTCAAGCTGACTCATCCTTTCTCAATTCATCTATATATTGAGCTCTCTCCTATGAGCTCAGGAGGCTGGAATTTTGTGCAAAGTAATGATATGCTGTTGGTTTCATTCTTGAGTTATTGGGTGATTGTTTGAGAGAGGTGAAGAAGAGCAACTCTTTCTGCTGGGAGGTGTTGCTGGGTTGGAGCCTGCAATGGTTGTAATCCTCTCAGAACCTTTTCTTCTACATTAATAAAAGCTATTGAGGTTCTTCTATGTGCTCTTGTTTCAATTATATATTGTGATGATTGCATGTTTGGTTTACACTAATCCATGAACCAGTTATGATTGCATGCCTCTTGTAGTTTCCTTCTTTGTTGTTTTGCAGGATCTCCTTGTAGCTGGGCGAGCAGAAGGACAAAGAGCTGGAGCAAGCGGCCAGAGAGAAGAGTTTGGATTCGACATTAAGCGCAAGGCAACGGTTAGTGCTTTCTCCACTCTCTTTTGCTTTCATAAAGAAGTAAACCTTCAGTAGTTTGTTTTACAGTTGTTGCTAAGGAACTGTCACCCTTAGAGTGGGTTAGGGTCATCCGAGTCGGATACTTTTCCCTACAACAAATTTGAAGCACACAAGAGGTGGTAAGTCATCACATGATTCGACGGGTCCTCTCCAGACTTACCTTCCAACTTGGGTATGTCACTGGGCAACTTATTTGGCATTGCTGGCCAAAACGGAAGATAATTGATTGGATCGTTCGTTAGGCGCGACAAGTCTGGTAAATCCAAAGTTGCGATAAACGGCAATTGCCGGTTCGGATCCCTAAAACTCTGAGTCATTATACCAGCCCCAGGAGGAGGATATCCAAGATAACTTGGAATAGGAATCGCATTCGGGATATTGTATCCTCCCGGAAAACCAGGATTAACTGGACCGTACTGGGGTTGTTGAGGTTGTTGATAAGTGTACCCAGGATATGGTTGATACTGGTAAACTGGCTGCTGGACAGCTGGCCCGTATTGGTACTGTCCCTGGTACGGTTGATAAATGACTTGTGGTTAACTAGTGACAACCGTACTTATACCAGGCTGGCCTACAGGCATTTGAACCGTAGTTTGAATCGTAGATCTAGACAAAGGTAAAGAGGTCTAAGGAGTAGTTGCAGAGACAGTAGAAACAGGAGTTGTCGATACTCCAGAAGTAAGTGTGGTCGACGGAATAGATGTTGCGGTAGTTGTAGCAGTCATTTGAGATGGAGTACTAGGCGCAATGGGCCCAGACTGAGAAACTACGAAAGGTACAGAAGTTTGAACATTTGACTGGACTGGTTGCTGGGGTGAACCAGAAACTAAGGGTTGTCCAACTTGAGATGACAACTGTACACTTGGCTGCAAAACCTGTTGAGCCTGCGAAGGATCCCACACTACAGTCATTCCGGGGTATTGACCCATAACAGGTTGAGGATATTGAGATCCATAACCGGATTGAGGATAGGATTGATAATTGAAAGGCACATTTCCCGAACCTTGAACATAAGATTGACCTTGGGGTGGTTGATAACTTTGACTCGAATACTGACCTTGGGGTAGATACCCTTGAGGTAAATACTGATACTGGGGTTGGCCTTGAGGCATAAATTGATACTGAGGTTGACCCTGAGGTACATATTGAGGTTGGGGTTGACCTTGAGGTATGTTCTGCACCATAGGTACATACTGTCCTTGAGGCTTCCCCCCAGCCGCAACTTGTGTACCTTGAGGTTGCCCCCCAGGCGTTACTTGAGGCTGCCCCCCAGGCGGTAACTGACCACCTTGAGGTTGAGAACTGGGATTTGAACCTGACATCATGTAAATGTCTCCTACACCCAAAGGTTTATTACCATTGTTTCCAGCTAATAACCCATGTTCAATGGGTTGAGGAGATGCTCCCGCAAAAGTACCAGACAATGACTGATACCCAGAGGGAACAGAAGGACCGCCGTACAAAAATGATTCAGGCGATTGAGTAAACATTGACGACTGACCAGACATATTTACAGGAGTATAAATACCTCCGGGTGGAAAAGGAGTACGAGGTGGAGAAAAACTTGACCCTGAGTTGTCTAAATAATTAGTTAACGAAAGATACCAAGTAGTACTTCTAGGAGGACTATAAAATATGGATTCACGCTCCCTTAGATCAATAGTAGGTTGATCTTCAAGGTAAGAGACACCTATTTCTTCTTCTAGAGCAAGTTCTTCAATAGCAATCAAACCAGCAGGAAGATTTTCGGTGATAACTCGTTCTACTCTTGGTGAATCAGGAGCACCAGAAGTTGGAGTAACAGGTTCAGATATTTCAAGTTCCTCACCTATATCACTAGTAGATGAAAAACTACCAGCAAGCTCGGAAACTGCAACAACTTCAGGATTATAGCCTGTTTCTAGACTTTGGTAATCTGGATGGACTACCAACGAAGACTCTCCTTCTTCAGGTGAACCTACTTTACTGCCACTAGGAGTTACAAGGACTTTCAAACCTTCGTAATGACCCGGGACGTCTTCAGGAGGTTCACCCCGAAGTCTACGGAATTTCCTCAATAAATCGGCCATGGTAACAATCTCAGGTGACTTGCCCTGAAGTCTACGGGGCTGTCTCGGTAATTCAGCCACAGCTAAAAACTTTTAACTACTGCACACGAAAACAAAGTAAAATATCAAAGCAACCCACCTAAAGTCGCTAAAGAACCAATCAAATTTGAAACACATGCCTAAAGAATCTAGGGCGTCAAACCACACACAAACAGTAAGCTCTCCGGACCGAAAACACTAGTTGGTGATGAAGCCCAACCTCGTAGAGTTCAGTACAGAAATGGCGGGTGGAACAGTTACCCCGGCAACCTACTTAATGAATAGACTGGACCAAGTTCCTCCACTTTAACCGTCTCGAGTGAAGTGAACCCCCCAGAAAATCCAAGTGAGTCTAGCCGACGTCTGCTCCAGGTACAGTGGGATCTTCCCTCCACCGTCACCTTGGGTAGAATCCTAAGATAATGGTCACTAAGGTTACCAACATCAACAAATACACCTGGGGGAACAGTCTACGGTCCGACAGCACACAAGGGCAGAGCATCAAGCTCAATCCCCTTACCGGCTCCTTGACAATAATCCAAGGTTTACCGATAAGTGACCCCAGGCTCCTCGACAATGGTTAATCCGAGGTTTACTGTTTGTAATACGTGCGTGTCTGGCGTTGTTCCCAACGAGGGAGGATTGATCCCCTCACTGGTTCGAACACGAGCTCGTGCTTCTCCTTTAAGAGGAGCTTTCCCAGAGTATAAATGCAACAGTTGGATTTATCCTACCACAAGATAAGCTACTTGTTTGGTTTTGCTGTCTTGGAGAGTTAATTACTCTCCTACTCCAAGGCACTAGCCTGATCTATATTGGTGCTTCAGAGCCCTAGTAAAAGAAAAAGTTACTAAGTTGATTTTACTTTAAGCGTTAATTTTTATGGTTTTTCTTTAAGACAAAAGGTAGCGGAGATGAAACTGATGGTGTGTAGACTCGACTCAAATCCACTAAAAAGATGCACTTAGGATGATTTACACTACTTTTCGTTTTCGATGAATTCTCTAGCTAAGAGAGTTGGAAAATGCAAAATTTATATAAAGACAACTTTCTTGGCAACAAAAATCAAAGAAACAAACTCTTTATCTTTTCCAAGCATACAACACATGACCACTCATTACGTGCACGAAAATTCCTTTCTCTTTCAAAATACTAAAAATGCTACTTAAAACAAACTTTTCAAAGGAGATGTTTTCGTATTTTTTTTTATTTAACAAAGCGTATAAAACTATTTTAACAAAAAATCAATCTCAAAATCTATAAGAATCTATGAAACACTCACTCAAAAGCAAATCAAAAGGAAATTTACCTAAAAGCAAATCTAATGAGGCAAAAGCCTACAAAGATGATTCCAGGTTGTTTTACTCGGCAACAATCAAACCAAGGACCAGCTCATGCAGAATCATAAACCAGTCAAAAACAAAAAACAAACTCTTTTGTTCTTTTTCTCAAGAATGAAATTCACAACTCAATCAACAAGCTTCTTCGAAATTCCGCAAAGAGACAACACAAAGGTAGGTTGCTCACAGAGGTAGACTTTATGACAGGTCCGACTCCTAAGAAGACGGACAAAACCAGAGAGATCCAAGGTTTCACAACTTGTAAAGCCAAAGTCACTACAGGACCAATGCAAAAATCAAACCCTAGGGCTAGAACTTCTAGGAATTTCACTAAAACTCTCGATGCTAACAAAACAAGTTCAGGTGAAGATCTCTGACAGGTAACCAGTGGATCTGGGCAGTAAAAACTAATTAAAGACAAAATCTAAGAGGAAAAATGGAAAAATTGGAATTTTCTCAATTTTTGACAGGGTATGCAGGCGACCTGTTCAGACAGGTGCGGGCCCGCTTTGTGCACAAAGCTGCAGTGCATACAGGTACGCACTGTGCTCAACGCAGAGGGTGCGTACTACTGGAAAAACCAAGAAAACTAAAATCTAACCTAACCCTAAGCTAGCCCACCCAAATACACAGTAAAACAGCCAAAAACAAGAAAACAAACGACTTTTCTCAGATCGAAGTTTCACACAAAGGAAAAATCATTCACATCAATGGATTCCCCAGTATGTTCACCATTTTGTCTGGCGGAAAGAGTCAATTTTGCGAACAAAACCAACCTCCCTAGAAGCTTAAGGCTTTCTAGTGACAAACAAGAAAATTAAGAACAATCCTTCTCTAAATATGCATTTATCATATAAGAAATCAAGTGTTTAGATCCTACCTGTAGTCCAATGTTGTTGTAGTAGTCCAGCCTCGTCGATCCGGATGAGCTCCTCCTTCCCTTCGAAACCTGCATTCACTAAAAATCAAACGATTAAATAGCACCTGAATATCTCATAAAATAAAACATATTTAACATACAGACCAAGGAGTATATGAAACAACTCATAAATAACAAATTGTTGAGAAGAATGGACTTATTTGTATTAATAGGAAACAAAAGAAACCATTACAACCTGAGCCTTGGTGTTGTGCAGGTCCCTCCCAGGGTCCATCAAGAGTTCTCCTCTACTTTGATAAGCTCACCCACTTCCAAATGAAACAAGAAAGGATGGGAATCTCTCCTCACAAGCTTCTACAAGGAAGTCCTAATTCTAGCAGCATCTACCCTTAGGAATATTCAGCTTTCAACCTCCCTCCCTTCTGGCCCAATGCCTGTATTTATAGTACTCTACAGGAAGTTAATCATGTCCACCATCAATGGGATAAGCCTCTCTTTGGATGGGATAACTCCCCTCTTGATGGGATAAGTTCCTCTTTCATAGGGATACATGAACCATCTGGAGGCGCTCAATACACGTCGAACAAGCTTCTAGAATGCTCTAGAAATGACCACAAGTAACTTTTTTAAGATGAAACTCGCGCCTTTTGACCTTTACAGGGGTACACACCCACCCCTTTACATACAGAGCGTACAAGTACGCAGGTATTGTGAACTTGGGTTGCGTACACGCAGGTAAGGCTGAGAGAAACTGCGTACCCAGAGATAATTGACTTTAAATGACTTTTCTCTCTTTCTTGGAGTTTGACATGGAGAGCAGAGGTATGAGACTTGCCAAGGAGGATAGTATGACAGTTGATGGAGCCATACTAACTGCAAATAGTCATGGTGACAAATTTTAGTGTAACAGATTGCCCCCTAAAGTGTGAAGCCTGTAGTAGATTAGGGTTTTATATCATCTAGGAAGGGTGAAGCACTTTATCATTTCAAGGATTATCTTGTGGAGAGCCTAGTCAGAACCTGCAATTTTCAACACAAAATACATGTATAAGACTATATCATCGCTGAGGTAGGCATTCCCATACTCAGATCAAAAACTTTAACTAACATACTAACTACTGCTCTGATATAGGAATGATTTTGCAGTACATCATAATCATAGACTCATGTAGACACAGTATGGACGCAGCCATCTGTTTATGATTGGTCTACTATATAATGAATACAAAACTCCTCGCAGCCTGGATGGTGGAAACTAGATCCAGGGTCTTCATTTCTACTTCCCGAAATGGTACGATTCTAGCCATGCGAATAAATGAGTTGATGTCGAACATGGTAGAAACCACTTGATTACCAGTCAATGATGTAAACTGTTAACAAGTGTGAGAGAGACCACCAGTGATGTCAATGGTTCTCAAAGTACCCAGTACAATCCATGAGATGTGAATGAATGAGTTGATGTCGAACATTTCACGGAGTCCTTCGATCGAAAGTCAATGATGTAAACTGACGTCAAAGGCGAGAAACCTGCCATTGATGCATGCAGACTTCAAGGTACTGACGATTTCTAAGTCATCTCTCTAGATAATGTGCTGATGTCGATAGAAAACGACCCGTTGCAGGCAAGCCCACAACACGAAATCATAGTTCAAGTTGAAGAAATATAGCTGTAAGGACTGACTCAGGGATGGTCAAAATGGATAACATGTATTTTGCAGTTGAATGTTTTGTTTGTAGACCTCTTAAACACATAACGACACAACAGATGGCTTGGTGACGAATGACTCAAAGTTAATACCCGGAACCTGGCTGAAGACTTTCAATGTGGTTTGATCAACTGTGAGGTAAAGGATTTCCCAAACCAGGTGAATGAAAAGTGTCGTGTTCAAGAGTGGTAATAAGGTTTCTTCTGAGACAAAGGATAACAAATAGGCTCATTCTTCTCTCTTTTCCCCCACCATTTCTGGCAAGTACCTCTTTATTTTTTACAAGCTTGAGGAGGATAACATATGCTTGATTATAAGCTCATCCTTCAGATGAGTCCAACTTAGTTTTGATTCGAACCCTAAGAAGGAGTGGTTCGTTCCTGTTTGTAATTGAACAGGTCCTTTACTGTGAAATTTTAACGAGTCCAGTATAGGAGAAACTCAGCGTTTTTCAATTTTATAGAGTCTGAAAAACTTAAGAAGACTCCAGGTTGAACTTTTTCGTAAATTTGTGTCCCCCAAGCCCGAAAAAGTATAAAATAATACCTGGGAGAACCGCTTGATCTTGCGACCAAGGAGTACTTTCATGATTAGTGTCTTTGACCTGAAAAGTAAAAAGTGATCAAGGACACGTCGTTTTATTTCTAGTATCGAGTTTGAAACGAAAAAAACCCAGTAATCTTTTCCTTTTTTTACGGTCAGAAAAGGGCTGTAAGGGGACCGTTTTTCAATTTCGTTTTAACGAGTGTAAAAGAAACGCTCGGCAATCTTTTCATATTTTAGGAGTCGGAAAAGGGCTTAAAAGATGACTCTGATGTTTTGGTTCGTGAAAAATGAAAATTTTCCCTGAAAATCCTTTTGTCCTGCACAAAAACAACACATTACTCATACCTGTTTAAGATAGGCAAAAATACATTGAAAAATATCCTTCCATGGTGAAAAATAAACAAACTTAGCATTCATTTATCCAAAAAAACCTATAAAAAGACTTTTTACCATGTCATTTTTACCATTGTACTGTTGAGGGAGAGAAAAGGGCTTTTGGTAAGAAACTTCCCGTGGACTTTGCGGAGAATCCGACCGTCGGAATCGATCGCCGTCTCTTTCAGGTATTTCACAACATCCTCCTCTTTGTTTTCATCCATTTAGAATTTCATTTTAAGCCCTAGTTTGATTTTTTGGAGGCTTTGGGGTTTTAAGATCCGCTTTTTGGGGTACGCACGTACCCCATGGGTGACCTGCGTACCCCGACATTTTCGTTAATGGGAAAATGGCAGGAGTTTGCAGCCTACCTTCAGAACAGTTGCGTACCCACGCTCTGTTTTCTGAAAGCGGGGTGCGTACTCCGCGCAAAGTAAATTTAAAACTCCAAATCTCAAAACTAAACCATTAATTTTTGATTTAATGAATTCTAATAAATGTTTTCTGGTGTGTAGATTGCCACCATGCTTGATTGGCGCGAAAGAGAACACGAAGATGTTGATTTGGCCGCAATAAATCATCAACCTTCCATTGATGCTTTGAAGGCATGTGGTCTCTAAAAATACTGGGCCATACTTGGCATGAGGGCCCAGGTGCGATTCTTAGAGTGGCTAGTTGAAAGGTGGAATGTTCAGGATCAATGCTTTTACATCGGAGGGCACCAGCTCGAGATAGAGCCCTCAGACATATATTTTCTCACTGGTTTGCCTAATAGGGGCGAGCAACTGTCTCTGTTCGGGACTAGGCCAGGTGGCCAATCCCTTGCTAGTCTCCGGCTAGAGTGGTGCAATAATCAAAACCAGGATAAGGGGATAGAAATCAAATACATATCCCGACCTGAACTTATGGTAATTGCCTTTACAGTTACCAGACTCTACGGCGCAGCCGCTTTGCACATTTCCACCGGGTCCCAAAGGGCCAACTGACTAGGGCAAAGAACGGGCAATTAAAGACCTTTGGGTATGGGCCTTTAGTTGTGAGCTTTGCCCTAGAGAGAGTTCTGATGCTGATCCCGCAGCATCTCACTGTTGAGGTTGGGCCTCCTTGGGAGCCAAAGTTAATGTGATGGGTTGCGGTGATGGCCCGGCATCCTGATGAGGGAGCGGGAGTTGTCCGATTTCCTGCGGGTTACTTTCACTGGTTGGAGGACCAGGTCTTTGCGATCCAGGATTTTCCTTATGCTGGAGTGGATTTTCGTGGAGATCCGGACATGGTTCTTCCACAGGGAGAACAATGGGACGACAGAGGTACTTCATTTTTCACAAGTTTTTTAAATTATCTATATTTTTTTGTTTTTAAATATCGTCTCAAAACTGACAGTAAAAATTTTCAAAATGCAGATGTAGGTCCACGACGTCCAGCCAATCTCCGGCCTTTCGAGAGGAGACAACTAGTTGCACCGGCACCGGTCCCACAGGACGCGGCTGCAGAGACCTTAGCTGAGTTGGAGCAGGATCTAGAGCATCTGACGGCGGATATACCTGAGACTACTATAGATGATATTCCTATCAGACTTCAGTGCTATGTAGTCGCAGTCCCAGGACCTTTTAGGAGGTTCTTGTGTAGGGTATTCCATGCAGTGGTGTCATATAGGGAGCACCACCAGTGATTGGATGGTCACTTTTGTAGACACATGTGACATTTTGGTTTTTTGTACTTATCATTTTTTCCGATCATAAGGTGTTTTTCAACCTATGATCGAAGACGATGTATATTTTTTGACACACTCCTATCTATATATATCATTATTACCGTATTATCTCGTTAAACATGTGTGATGAAATGTTTTCAAATTTACATGAATGATTATCGCAAATGTCTGTCTAACATTCGAGAAGCAATTGCATTTGCTAATGTATTTAAAGACCTTGGAATATGCTGATATTCAATGTAATCAAATTCACGTTCCAAGAGACGCACTCTCAAAAATAACCTAAATAACACAGGATTTCTAATGGCATATACTCTATTAAGCTGTAATACAATGAGTTCAGAATCTAACCTCTCTATCAAACGTCGAATCCCAAATGAAATAGATTCAGACAATAACTCAATCACTGCACTGTATTCTGCAATGTTGTTTGTTGTTTGACTGGGGCTCACCCCATGCATAGAAACTAACTCATCAGAGTGCGAATAGATAACCCAAGCTGTGGAAGAGATATTCTGTGTACTACGACAAGCACCATCAGCAAATCCAACGTACGTTTGGAGAGGCATCGACATCTGCAATATCAAGAGTAAAACCAAGATAAGCTAGAATAATGACGAAAACACACTTCCTAAGCTAAGCACACTGTCTAAACTAACAAACACACCAGCTAGAAAGAAAACCTAACCTAACTAAAAATTCTCCATACCCATCATTTAAGCATAATACCTCTTTAGGTAAAGTCCATTTCTGGGTTTACCCAAAGAGTCCCCGTCAAAGTCAACCAGCTCATAGGCCCCTTTTGCTAGCTTTCGCTTGACAATGTAGGGCCCATGCCACATAGGAACGAATTTTCCAGCACCTAGTTTATCATTAGCTTGATCATATAATAGTACTAGGTCTCCTTCCGAAAAAAACTTCGAGGGGTCACATTTCTATCATACTGAGCTTTCATCCGTTTCGCATGAGTCTCGATTGCCAATGCAGCATCACGTCGAGTCTCATCTAATTGAGCTAAGTATAATAAATGCTTCTCCTCTTCGGAAGTAGTTGGAAGTAATTCGACAACCATTTGAAGTGATGGGATTTTGCATTCAATGGGCAACACAGCTTCCAAGCCATAAACTAGCTGGAAAGGAGTGAACCTTGTTGATGTTTTCACTGAGGTTCGGTATGCCCATAGCGCTGAAAATAACATGTTGTGCCAATTCGACCGATGAATACCAATGATTTGTCAGATCATGATAACCAGAACTTTGTTGATAGACTCAACCAGACCGTTGGCTTGTGGATAATAAGGAGTAGAGCTATCATGGCGCAAACCAAGCTGGCCTGTAAGTTCGGTCATCATGACGTTTCGAAAATGGTGCCCATGGTCAGTGATGATCGCTTGTGGGACACCAAACCTAGCAATAATGTGATTGAATATGAAAATTGCTGCTGTCTTGCCGCCTGCCTCGAATGTAGGCATCGCCTCGGCCCATTTAGTAAAATAATCAACCGCGAGGATGATATACGCATGCCCCCCGGCCGAGTGAGGGTTACAAGTAATAAAATTGATACCCCATTTAGAAAAAGGACCAACGGAAATTATAGGGTGGAGAGGAGCAGGTGGTGCGCGCATCTTTCGATCAAACACCTGACAGTTGTGGCATTTTCGGACCGCAATAATACAATCTTTGAATAAAGACGGCCAGAAGTAGCCAGCGCGCAATATCTTTTGGGCTGTGGCATACCCAGACATATGACCGCCACACGCTCCAGAGTGACATTCATTCAAAACCCTCTCAGCCTCTTCGTGAGTTGAGCAACGTCGAAAAACCAAGTCCGCCCCATGGCGATAAAGAGTATCTCCAATAATTTTGAACTGTTGGGACTGGAATCGAATTTTCCGACATTCTGACCTTGAAAGTTCGGGTCGAAAGGATTGGGTCTGGAGATAGACGATTATATCCCCACACCACGGATCTAAAGTGCTGATGAGAAACAAACATTCGTCCGCAATGGACTCCTCTGCCATAGTCTCTGTGTCAGCACGCGGGAAATCACACATTAACTCCGCGAAAACTAAGGATTTCTTAGACTTGGATTTCTCGAACTCCAAATCGAACTCTTGTAGGATAATGATCCATTTAGAGTACTTGCCCCCTAGCAGTTGTTTAGTCAAAATATAAATCATAGGGTTGCAATCCGAAATAACTGTAGTTTTACGAAGTAAAATGTAGTGACGAAAACGCTGGACAGCTTGAACAACTGCCAAAGCCAATTTCTCCACATGTGAATATTTTAGCTCAGTTGGATTTAGGGTCCGACTAAGATAATATATCACATGTTCCGTTCTGAATTCGTCTTCCTGGACTAACACCATTCCAATAGTGGAATGCCAAGCTGCGAGGTATAAGAAGTAGTCCTAGTTGTAGTTGGGAGGATGCAGCAATGGTGCATGGGTCAACGCGTGCTTGAGTGCATCGAAAGATTGCTGAGCAATCTCATCCCAAGAGAATTGAGCGTTCTGTTTCAACAACCGGGTAAAACCCTTAGTGACCTCGGCATAGTTTGGAATGAATCGGCGTAAAAAGTTTTCTTTCCCCTGCAAACTTTGGAGTTGGCGCAGACTCGAAGGAGGAGGCAAGTTGATGATAGCTTCAACCTTCGAGGGATCGACGCGAATGCCGACTTTTGAAACAACAAATCCCAGCAATCGACCCGCTTCTATATAGAATACACACTTGTGCGGATTCGACAGAATACGATAATGCCTACACCTCATAAAGATTGCTCGTAAGTGGACAAGGTGTTCAGCTCGATGTAAAGAATGAGCAGGCAAATCATCGAGGTACGATTGCACAATGTGCTTGATGTCATGAAATGCATAAGACATCGCCCGTTGAAAAGTGGCTCCGGCATTCTTAAGCCCAAAAGGTAATTTGCAGTAAGAAAATGTCCCCCATGGACAAATGAATGCCGTTTTTGGTTGATCGGCAGGTAGAATATTGATTTGATTATAGCGAGAAAAACCGTCCATAAAGGAAAACATTTCACTTTCGACACAATCATCAATTATTTGATCGATATAGGGCGTTGGGTAGTTGTCTTTTGGACAAGCTCGATTTATATCCCTATAGTCAATACAGATTCTTATTGTTCTTTGTTTCTTGTTAACCGGAACAATATTCGATACCCAATCCGTTAACGGGATCGGATAAATGAAACCTGCTTTCAAGAGCTTCTTGACTTCTGCTTTAATTGCAGCCGCTTTTCGAGGGTGAATCTGACGCAACCGTTGCCGGACGGGTTTAGCGTCCGGGTAGGTGTTGATCTCATGGACAACAATGGCGGGATCAATTCTTGGCATTTCCTCGTAGGACCAGGCAAACACGTCGCATAATTCTTGGAATAGGGCCTTGTAAGTTTGAATTTCATCATCTGTACACGAGGCACCTATATGAATGTTCTCAACAATTCCGGGCTTCACTGAAATGTCAATAGGAATAGTTCGAGAAATATTCCCTAAATTCAGCTCTGAATCAGGATGTTTCATTGGACTCTGAGCTTCTTTGACATATTCAGTGGTAAAGATACATGAGAAATCATTTTCAAAACGATCATCCTCAGGCAAAAACGAAGATCTGTGATGAAGATATTCCCATGGTAAATCGTCTACACACAGGACTTCACGAAGGTGTTTGTCAGATGACACAACTTCGGGAAACGCTATTAACTCTGAGGTTGACGCGAAAAGTGATTCCTCACGGACCACATTCATTTGGTCAATTTCGGTTGAACGCGGGTCGGTAAAAGACACTACGACTTCATAAGCAATTTCATATGGACTCAAAGGCATAGCATCACCGAATGAGTCTATCTCAGATTCAGAAGGGACAATCCAAAGATCGTCGTAAATAATGGTGTCTGATGTAATTATATGAATAGATGCAAATGAAGACAATGCGTTGATTGGAGGAAAAGGAAACGTTCCCAGTAAACCGAAATCTTTAACTAAACCTACGCCAACGTCCCTGTAAGGGATAGTCGTTTTACCGACATGCTGGATACTCTCTGAAGAGGCTGGGTTGGATGAAAAGTAAGCCAGCTGGTCTATTGTCACGATCTTGCCATTATATGGAAACTTTATTACTCTGAAGACCGATGAAACGACCACTGTCATCGCATATGACCAACTTCAACCCAAGAGAAGGTTGTAGTCCAGAGGGGCATCAACCACCTCCACATCTAGACTAACAGTTTTTCCTTCAACCTCTATAGGCAAATCCTGTAGAATACCAAACGGACGGAACCCACGGCCTTCAAAGGCCTTAAGGATGGTCGGGGATTGGTTCAGCGAAGGAGAACCAAGCGATCTCCAACACTGAATCGACATAATACACGTGGAAGCTCCCTCATCAATTACAGTCCGATGAATAGGCCTGTTTTTGACTATCACTGGGATCTGGAAAGCCATCTGATGAGGTAAACGCGGTGTACTATTTTCTAGATCAAAGATTATCAGGTTCGGGTCCTGAACATCAACAGCTCCGATAGCCGACAAAAGTAATTTTCATTGTGCTGGGCATGATTGCAGCACTTCCAAAGCCGACATCGCTGAGGGTGAAACAGCTAAGTCCTCAACGATGTTATAATTCTGAGCCGCTCTCGCATGTGGATTGAAAGCAGACTTTCGAAGTATACCCTTGGCGGGCGGTTTGATTACTAAGTCCGGGTTAGGTTTCTCGATCTGTAGTGGATCAGAACCAGGAGCTGAGGTTGATGGATTAGAATGAGAAGATTCTGCTTCCTTGCCATCAACAGGATTCTTACTACCATAATCTTGCGATCGAGTCGCAATCCTCACATGAGACATCATCAATATGGGTTCTTCACTGGCACTCGAGGAAGAACCTATCATCTTACTCTCCTGCTTTGGAAATGGATCTTTCAAAACAAAAGAGTTGGGGAACCTTTGACTATTTTCACAACCTTGGCCTGATGAGGGCAATCTCTTGTAAAATGATCCTCTTCACAAATAAGACAAGGATATCGAGGTCTGCGCTTTTCGTCATTCTTTTCCGACTTTTCTGTTTTCTCCTTTGTAGCCTTGTCTGCTTTACTCTTCTTCTTACCCTTCTTCTTTCCACCGTTTTTTGATTTGGCCGTAGATGTCTCTATGGCGTGAATATCGGCGGAAATTTCAGGAGAAGACTCTCTTGTCAGGGAATCAGGCAGGGTGATTATAGGAGAAGAATTCTTAGAAGATTTCTTCTTGCTCTTTGTGTTTACCGTACCAATCATACCATCAGCGGCATGAGATCCCGAAGGAGCAGCAGCGATTTGATTTGATTTTGGAAGATCTGGGATCTTCTCATGTAACGTACCCGACTCAGTGTAAACTAAGTGAAGGTACTGCGCTTGAGCAATGACTTGCTCCTCAGTAACTACTCCGGCCTTAGCTACATCTTCAGTAATCTTTGGTAATAATGATTTAACAAACCATTCAGCTAAGATTTGGTCCGGGATAAAAACTTTCACTAACCTTCTTCGACGTCTCCATTCATGAATATGATCGGAAATATACGTGGAGGTCGATTGTTTTAGTGAAGTTAGTAACTCTGTGCCATTATCGTATCTGACCGGAAACTGAAAGTGAGTTAAGAACGAGGTAGCTAACTGGCTAAAATTGTAAAAAGAGGCCCGTGGTAACTCAATGTACCACTTGGCCGCGATACCAATGAGTGTACGCTGGAAAAGACGTAAGCGGATCGAATCATCCGAGATGGAATTTAAAGCACACAAGAGGTGGTAAGTCATCACATGATTCTACGTGTCCTCTCCAGACTTACCTTCGAACTTGGGTATGTCACTGGGCAACTTATTTGGCATTGCCGGCCAAAACGGAAGATAATTGATTGGATCGTTCGTTAGGCGCGACAAGTCTGGTAAATCCAAAGTTGCGATAAACAACAATTGCCGGTTCGGATCCCTAAAACTCTGAGTCATTATACCAGCCCCAGGAGGAGGATATCCAGGATAACTTGGAATACGAATCACGTTCAGGATATTGTATCCTCCCGGAAAACCAGGATTAACCGAACCGTACTGGGGTTGTTGAGGTTGTTGATAAGTGTACCCAGGATACGGTTGATACTGGTAAACTGGCTGCTGGACAGCTGGCCTGTATTGGTACTGTCCCTGGTACGGTTGATAAATGAATTGTGGTTAACTAGTGACAACCGTACTTATACCAGGCTGGCCTACAGGCATCTGAACCGTAGTTTGAATCGTAGATCCAGACAAAGGTAAAGAGGTCTGAGGAGTAGTTGCAGAGACAGTAGAAACAGGAGTTGTCGATACTCCAGAAGTAAGTGTGGTCGACGGAACAGATGTTGCGGTAGTTGCAGCAGTCGTTTGAGATGGAGTACTAGGCGCAATGGGCCCAGACTGAGAAACTACCAAAGGTACAGAAGTTTGAACATTTGACTGGACTGGTTGCTGGGGTGAACCAGAAACTAAGGGTTGTCCAGCTTGAGATGACAACTGTACACTTGGCTGCAAAACCTGTTGAGCCTGCGAAGGATCCCACACTACAGTCATTCCGGGGTATTGACCCATAACAGGTTGAGGATATTGAGATCCATAACCGGATTGAGGATAGGATTGATAATTGAAAGGCACATTTCCCGTACCTTGAACATAAGATTGACCTTGGGGTGGTTGATAACCTTGACTCGAGTACTGACCTTGGGGTAGATACCCTTGAGGTAAATACTGATACTGGGGTTGGCCTTGAGGCATAAATTGATACTGAGGTTGACCCTGAGGTACATATTGAGGTTGGGGTTGACCTTGAGGAATGTACTGCACCATAGGTACATACTGTCCTTGAGGTTGCCCCCAGCCGCAACTTGTGTACCTTGAGGTTGCCCCCCAGGCGTTACTTGAGGCTGCCCCCCAGGCGGTAACTGACCACCTTGAGGTTGAGAACTGGGATTTGAACCTGACATCATGTAAATGTCTCCTACACCCAAAGGTTTATTACCATTGTTTCCAGCTAATAACCCATGTTCAATGGGTTGAGGAGATTCTCCCGCAAAAGTACCAGAAAATGACCGATACCCAGAGGGAATAGAAGGACCGCCGTACAAAAATGATTCAGGCGATTGAGTAAACTTTGACGACTGACCAGACATATTTACAGGAGTATAAATACCTCCGGGTGGAAAAGGAGTACGAGGTGGAGAAAAACTTGACCCTGAGTTGTCTAAATAATTAGTTAACGAAAGATACCAAGTAGTACTTCTAGGAGGACTGTAAAATATGGATTCACGCTCCCTTATATCAATAGTAGGTTGATCTTCAAGGTAAGAGACACCTATTTCTTCTTCTAGAGCAAGTTCTTCAATAGCAATCAAACCAGCAGGAAGATTTTCGGTGATAACTCGTTCTACTCTTGGTGAATCAGGAGCACCAGAAGTTGGAGTAACAGGTTTAGATATTTCAGGTTCCTCACCTATATCACTAGTAGATGAAAAACTACCAGCAAGCTCGGAAACTGCAACAACTTCAGCATTATAGCCTGTTTCTAGACTTTGTTAATCTGGATGGACTACCAACGAAGACTCTCCTTCTTCAGGTGAACCTACTTTACTGCCACTAGGAGTTACAAGGACTTTCAAACCTTCGTAATGACCCGAGACGTCTTCAGGAGGTTCACCTCGAAGTCTACGGGATTTCCTCAACAAATTGGCCACGGTAACAATCTCAGGTGACTTGCCCCAAAGTCTACGGGACTGTCTCGGTAATTCAGCCACAACTAAAAAATTTTAACTACTGCACACGAAAACAAAGTAAAATCTCAAAGAAAACCACCTAAAGTCGCTAAAGAACCAATCAAATTTGAAACACACGCCTAAAGAATCTAGGGCATCAAACCACACACAAACAGTAAGCTCTTCGGACCGAAAACACTAGTTGGTGATGAAGCCCAACCTCGTAGAATTCAGTACAGAAATGGCGGGTGGAACAGTTACCCCGACAACCTGCTTAATGAATAGACTGGACCAAGTTCCTCCACTTTAACCGTCTCGAGTGAAGTGAACCCCCCAGAAAATCCAAGTGAGTCTAGCCGACGTCTGCTCCAGGTACAGTGGGATCTTCCCTCCACCGTCACCTTGGGTAGAATCCTAAGATAATGGTCACTAAGGTTACCAACAGCAACAAATACACCTGGGGGAACAGTTTACGCTCCGACAGCACGCAAGGGCAGAGTATCAAGCTCAATCCCCTTACCGGCTCCATGACAATAATCCAAGGTTTACCGATAAGTGACCCCAGGCTCCTCGACAATGGTTAATCCGAGGTTTACCGTTTGTAATACGTGCGTGTCTGGCGTCGTTCCAAACGAGGGAGGATTGATCCCCTCACTGGTTCGGACACGAGCTCGTGCTTCTCCTTTAAGAGGAGCTTTCCCAGAGTATAAATGCAACAGTTGGATTTATCCTACCACAAGATAAGCTACTTGTTTGGTTTTGCTGTCTTGGAGAGTTAATTACTCTCCTACTCCAAGACACTAGCCTGATCTATATTGGTGCTTCAGAGCCCTAGTAAAAGAAAAAGTTACTAAGTTGATTTTACTTTAAGCGTTAATTTTTATGGTTTTTCTTTAAGACAAAAGGTAGCGGAGATGAAACTGATGGTGTATAGACTTGACTCAAATCCACTAAAAAGATGCACTTAGGATGATTTACACTACTTTTCTTTTTCGATGAATTCTCTAGCTAAGAGAGTTGGAAAATGCAAAATTTATATAAAGACAACTTTCTTGGCAACGAAAATCAAAGAAACAAACTCTTTATCTTTTCCAAGCATACAACACATGACCACTCATTACGTGCACGAAAATTCCTTTCTCTTTCAAAATACTTCAAATGCTACTTAAAACAAACTTTTCAAAGGAGATGTTTTTGTATTTTTTTTTATTTAACAAAGCGTATAAAACTATTTTAACAAAAAATCAATCTCAAAATCTATAAGAATCTATGAAACACTCACTCAAAAGCAAATCAAAAGGAAATTTACCTAAAAGAAAATCTAATGAGGAAAAAGCCTACAAAGATGATTCCAGGTTGTTTTACTCGGCAACAATCAAACCAAGGACCAGCTCATGGAGAATCATAAACCAGTCAAAAACAAAAAACAAACTCTTTTGTTCTTTTTCTCAAGAATGAAATTCACAACTCAATCAACAAGCTTCTTCGAAATTTCGCAAAGAGACAACACAAAGGTAGGTTGCTCACATAGGTAGACTTTATGACAGGTCCGACCCCTAAGAAGACTGACAAAACTAGAGAGATCCAAGGTTTCACAACTTCTAAAGCCAAAGTCACTACAGGACCAATGCAAAAATCAAACCCTAGGGCTAGAACTTCTAGGAATTTCACTAAAACTCTCGATGCTAACGAAACAAGTTCAGGTGAAGATCTCTGACAGGTAACCGGTGGATCTGGGCAGTAAAAACTAATTAAAGACAAAATCTAAGAGGAAAAATGGAAAAATTGGAATTTTCTCAATTTTTGACAGGGTACGCAGGCGACCTGTTCAGACAGGTGTGGGCCCGCTCTGTGCACAAAGCTGCAGTGCGTACAGGTATGCACTGTGCTCAACGCAGAGGGTGCGTACTACTGGAAAAACCAAGAAAACTAAAATCTAACCTAACCCTAAGCTAGCCCACCCAAATACACAGTCAAACAGCCAAAAACTAGAAAACAAACGACTTTTCTCAGATCAAAGTTTCACACAAAGGAAAAATCATTCACATCAATGGATTCCCCAGTATGGTCGCCATTTGCTCAGGCGGAAAGAGTCAATTTTGCGGACAAAACCAACCTCCCTAGAAGCTTAAGGCTTTCTAGTGACAAACAAGACAATTAAGAACAATCCTTCTCTAAATATGCATTTATCATATAAGAAATCAAGTGTTTAGATCCTACCTGTAGTCCAACGCTGTTGTAGTAGTCCAGCCTCGTCGATCTGGATGAGCTCCTCCTTCCCTTCGAAACCTACATTCACTAACAATCAAACGATTAAATAACACCTGAATATCTCATAAAATAAAACATATTTAACATACAGACCAAGGAGTATATGAAACAACTCATAAATAACAAATTGTTGAGAAGAATGGACTTATTTGTATTAATAGGAAACAAAAGAAACCATTACAACCTGAGCCTTGGTGTTGTGCAGGTCCCTCCCAGGGTCCATCAAGAGTTCTCCTTTACTTTGATAAGCTCACCCACTTCCAAATGAAACAAGAAAGGATGGGAATCTCTCCTCACAAGCTTCTACAAGGAAGTCCTAATTCCAGCAGCATCTACCCTTAGGAATATTCAGCTTTCAACCTCCCTCCCTTCTGGCCCAATGCCTGTATTTATAGTGCTCTAGAGGAAGTTAATCAGGTCCACCATCAATGGGATAAGCCCTCTTTGGATGGGATAGCTCCCATCTTGATGGGATAAGTTACTCTTTCATAGGGATACATGAACCATCTGGAGGCGCTCAACACACGTCGAACAAGCTTCTAGAATGCTCTAGAAATGACCACAAGTAACTTTTTTAAGATGAAACTCGCGCCTTTTGACCTTTACAGGGGTACGCACCCACCCCTTTACATACGGAGCGTACAAGTACGCAGGTATTGTGAACTTGGGTTGCGTACACGTAGGTAAGGCTGAAAGAAACTCGGTACCCAGAGATAATTTACTTTAAATGACTTTTCTCTCTTTCTTGGAGTTTGACATGGAGAGCAGAGGTATGAGACTTGCCAAGGAGGATAGTATGACAGTTGATGGAGCCATACTAACTGCAAATAGTCATGGTGACAAATTTTAGTGTAACATAGCTAATGATGGATTGGACCCCAGTCTATAGGATGTAGACAGAAATACGAGCTTTCGACCCAGCTGCGGGGATGGTGCGTGTTGGATTTCAGGGGCGAGGTCGAGGACGAGGAGGAATGGGACTAGGAAGGGGCGAGGATAGTTAATGTTTTACAATTGCGGAGAATTAGGGCACTATGCTCACGATTGTACCAACTCGACGAGAATATCTTGTTCATACTGTGTTTAGTTTGATCATGAAATGATAGATTGTCCTACGTTGATCACACAGATGTGCGAGAACGGGGTACTCTAGCCTCCTCCAACTCAAAATATCAAAACGATGAGGTCAGAACCATGTGAAGAAGACCCAAATGTGAACATGATGCTCAGAAGCAGCATGACCACAGGGGAAGATACGGGGAAGGAGCCTAAGGAAGATACATGGGTTTGTAAGGCTCTTGCAAAGGAACCTGAGTTTGACTTAGAACGTGAAAAGGAGACGTTTATGGAAGCTAATAAGAGCTTCATGAAGGTCTCCACTTTAGGTAGTAAGGATCAACTAGAGACAGGAATGGATCCTTCCATGCTCACTACCTTTCTGGAGACATGCATGAAACTCTTGCGCAACAATAAGGCAGTTAAGGGACTACAAGAGTTGATCACTAGGTGCGTAGGGTCAGGGGAACCGCACATAGTCCAGAAATTGGGAAAGCATGCATTGTGCACCGAGAGGGAAATGAGATTGATGGTGTAGATTGGTGAGTACAAAATGGATCAAGTCATCCTAGATCTAGGATCAGAAACGAATGTGTTACTGAAGCAAACATGGGAATGCATGGGCAGGCCCATGTTGTAGTGGTCCCCTATTCAATTACAAATGGTGAACCAACAGAAGATTTTTCCCATGGGGAGGTTGCAAGGGGTAACAGTTGATATCGAAGGTGTGAGCATGTAGATGGATTTTGAAGTGATAGAGATTGTTGATGACAGCAATCCTTATCCCACATTGCTAGGAATAGACTGGGCCACTGATATGAATGGAGTCATCAACCTGAAGAAGCAGAAGATGATATGCAAGAAAAAGTCCCTACGCGTAGTAGTCCGGCTAGATCTGGCCGAAGGAGCACACTACACTAAACCAGTGCGCAACGATGAGCTATTTACCAGATAACGGTGCGAGACCGGGATCACGTGAACCTGAATACATATGGGATAATCTCGTGGGAGCACGAGAACACCTGTACTTTAGATTCAGATGAAGAAATAAAGCATTGGCAGAACCAGCTGCATGAAGTGACAACGCTGAATTGCAACATGATGATTATATCACTGCATTGTGTGACAACAGAGGCAAGGGAACTGCCAACATATGATGGAGTGACAGCAGTGGATGAATTCCTGGACAAATTTGAAAGTGCAGTACCAGAACAGTAGTGGTACGGTGCGCTGGAATGGTCACTATGCGCAACACCCACACGATGGTGGAGTACACATTAGGAGACCATTGTAAACTGGCGCGAATGTACAAGGCAGATGTGCCTACAGTTTAGAAGCTTCCAACCTCGAACAAGAGTTGGGTAGCTAGGATGAAGCAGCTTGTGCACCCACCTGTGTCGATGGGTGAAGACATGTGTTGTGCAGTCCACACAAGCACACCCCATACTAAGGATCTAAAATTGGAACCAGACGTAGCAGCAGGAAAAGCAACACAAACCACAAATATTCCACATCGAAGCAGTCAAAAAGGTATGTGGAATCATGAAAAGAGTTAACGAGGCGAGACAAATGGATTGGGACCTACGCATACTAGCGGTTCGATGGGCCTGTAGGGCCATAAGAAAAACCCTGAGTGCGGAAATGACTCCAACGCTGAAGAGCAGAGACGAGACAATAAGAGTAGAGAAGAATCCCCATACAATAGCTCCCACAGTTGGGATAGTATGCAAGGACCCGGGTAGAGTAATTATGCATTTACAGGAAGCCATTCGATGAGGGAACTTGAAACTTCGTGAACTCAAAGAAGATTGGGTACGGGTGAGAAAGAAAAGCATGTTTTTGGATAAAGAAATCAACAAACTAGAAATCAAAATCGGGAAATCATGTTGCGCCGAGAAGCTAAGCAGGGCAAGCCAAGGTATAGCCAACCATACTACGACATTAGAAGAATCTGTGGCCCTACTACCATGGTTGCGACCGCACCTTACTAGACAAAGTAACCAGGGGAGCACACTGTACAAGTAAGAACGCGAAGCACTAACAGATGCTAGGGTAATTGAGGGGTGCCCACGGACCGGGTTGGAAGGTAAATTAAAGCCTCGCACAGGTGGTGCAACCACCTGACTATCCGTATAGAGCACAGTCTTAGCACTCAAAGCAGTTGAAAGAGAGTGTGGTACTATAAAAGAGTCTGTATGGGAGCTGCACAATACAGAGGTTGCGTGCAGGATCAGTATGTCACAGGGGTCACAACCGTGCATAGGGGGATGCGCTACTACGTGGGTGGGCTGGGAGGTGACTGTTGCTGTCATTGTTCATGACAAGAGGTCCAATTTAAGGAAAAAAGGAGTAGGCAGCGGGCAATTAAGACATGAATTAAGAGCTAGATTTGGGACGATCTGCCACCAAGAAGGCATTAATGAATCAGAAGTGGGGGGAAGGGATAGATTCAAATGCAAAAGATGCTATAAAACCCCCAGGGCTAGCCATAAGCCAACACTTGGTTGTTTAAGAATTAAGCAAGTATAGAGCATTGAGCGCCATGTACTCTTACCATCGTCAACTGTAGACACGATGACGACTACTAGAATAAGAGTGTGATTCGCTGAAGTTACCACGAAGGCCCATATGGCCCATAAGGAGCCTGGAGAGGTGGAAACTATGCCAGAAGTTCCAAAATCACCATGCATGCCACGACCACAGAAAGATAAGAAAATGATGGGGCAAGTTCGTGTATCCCCAAGAAACCCACGGTTTGGCAAATTTTCAATGGCAGAGAAGGGAAAAAGTCATCACCATTGAAACATAGGACGAGGAGGAAGACTTGCAAGCTTTGATCGCCAAAATTGAAGCACAAGATGATGAGGCAAAGGATGTCTCCCAAATGCCTTCCGAGAAAAAGTTACCTCCTTACATCCCCCCGTGGAAGGGGAAAGCCAAGATATCGAAGGACCTAGAGGTTGCAAAGAGTGCGCTCCAGACCCCGCTCCTCCCTGATGATATAAGATTTGAAGGTCCACCATTGGGATGAGTACCTACTATGAAGTTCAAATATTTGAACCTCACGGAGAGTGAGAAGTTCCCACGGTTGGTCGCGGAGAGGTTAATGAAGCAGAAATGGTTTTGCAATGTGGAGAAGGCTGGGTTACTCCATCTGCAATGGATACCCCACTACCAGCACACGCCCATCACCATTTTTGTCATCAAGCAGCTGTTTTTCCTAGTTCATGATGGGTATCTCTGGCTGTAGGAGCTAATTTCCCTCACGATTGATCTAATTCACTGAATTTCTCGGCTCCCAGTCAAAGGAAATGACCTCGCGGCCATAGCAGGAAAAAGCAGTGACTTGGCCCTCGCAAAAGCTATGAAGGCCAAGTATAAACTAGGAAAGAGAAATTGGGGGTATGCAATAGCAAGCATTAAAGACCAAAGGGTGCATGTAGCCACCCAATTGCTGGCCAGCAAGCTAATGAGGAAATGTCATACAAATGAAGTACCAACTTCTGTGATTGCATTGGAAGAGCAATGCACAGAGGGGGTCCAATTCAACTGGACGCAGTTCCTCTGCGACGAGTTTTTGACGAATTACAGGGAGGTCTAGGAGCAGGGTAAGACCTTCCACTATGCGTGGTTGCTCTTATCTATCCTGTTGGTTGCAGGGGAGCTACCGGAGGACAGCCCGTTTCCCACTATTGAGGGTGACTTGCCCAAAGCCGCGAGGTACATCTCGCTCTGGGCTACAAAAGACACGAAGAGGATTCATGAGATAAAGGTGTTCTGGGTGTTCGTGGAGGTGAGCATCCGAGCATGGATCAACTGTAGGCCACGCTTGTCCCCTATGGTTCATAATAGCTTGAAAAGTGCGGCAGAATTCAATGCGGATATGCATAACCTGTATATCCAGGTGTGTAAGGACCCAGCACAAAAATGGGTGAAGCTTCCGTTCATCGCAACTGATGATGTGATCTTTGCAGTAATGGAGTCATGGCCTCTGGAGTGGCATGCCCCAGACTTGATAGAAATGGAGAAGGTCGCAGCTCAGCAAAGAAAGAAGGACACCAAGTTGCACAACGTGTAGCTAGCTAAGAGGAGGCACCAAGAAGAAGAAGTAGCCACACAGCAGAAGGCGGCTGATGCAACAGCAACAGTGCAGATGGCAAAGACCACAACCGCACCAACCAGAGAGCCCGTGGAGGGCCGAGAGTGTCCATGGGGTAGCAAACCGGGTAAGGTGATAGGATAGAGGAACATGTAGACCCCGGTTCCACATCAACCCAAGCCAAGCGGCCAGACGGCCCTAAGAAAATAGCTCCTCGAAAGAAAGGAAAAGCCAAAAAGACGTCCGTCGACCCGATTACGCTCATACAAGGTGATCTATTGGATATCAGCGAAACGAATCGTGAAGTCGCAAAGGACGCACTCCAGGGATTGCAGATGGAGCATAACACTGTGTTGGGGGCACTCACCGCGCAGATGCAAGGTTTACAGGTACAACATGCAGCAGGAATTGCCGAGGCAAAACAGACATTGCGCGCCCGTATGGGCAGCACCTTTGTCTTACCCGA
This sequence comes from Pinus tabuliformis, assembly GCA_031772625.1. Classification (NCBI taxonomy): domain Eukaryota; kingdom Viridiplantae; phylum Streptophyta; class Pinopsida; order Pinales; family Pinaceae; genus Pinus; species Pinus tabuliformis. Next base: position 1,299,638,809 of record CM062809.1, read on the forward strand.
AGGCGCGCTAGCAGCAACAAGCGAGGGTGATTGGGCTATGATTAGCAGCATGAAAGGTGTCAGTTTGAACTTGGCCGCCCTACCACACGAAATTTTGTACAAGCTGCAGGATGGGGTCATTGCAGAGCTCCGCGCCCGGGAAGGTCGAGCGATCCAGGTCCTGCATGAACAAAATATCAACATGGACCAACTCATCATCCAGCGGGATGCGCTGGTTGCATAGGCTCGTGGACTAGAAAATGCTGTAGAGGATGCATGCAGGAGTGTTCCAGAGTTGGCCGTGCCAGCAGAGCTCCCAGCAGTAGAATGGGTATATAGATTGGTCGCTGGATTCCACAAGGCCCGGGAGGAAATGACAAAGGTTCAGTTGGATCTGAGCCTATAGATCGTCAAGCTGTAATTGAAGGCGCAACCCTCCACGCCCCCAGAAGTCAGAGAGCAGTGCGCCTGCGCTATCCAAATGGGGTTGGAACAAATTGGCTAGGCAACACAGGATTGCACCAGGATGTTGGAGCAAGCACTCACCATGCTTACACACCTACAGGAAGACCCGAATCTGCGGCGCCTAGAGACCGAGGCACGCGAGTTGCAGTAGGAGTATGACAGTGTCTGGAGCACTGTGCAGACGATTTTCCTTACTCAACGACTCGCCAAACTATAGTAGGCAAGGGCACTGAAGGACCAATTAGACGTTGCCCACCAAAAAGAAGCCTTGCTTAAAGAACGCATCCAACCATGGATCAATGAAGCGTTCACAATTAGAGCTACCATTGAAGGGAAGTTGGCACAAATGCAGGAACTGTATGCAGTTGGATAGGAAGGTGACCCTGCTCACAAAGGTTTAGAGCTATGTGTGTAGCAGATGTAACAGACAACCGAATAGTGTGCTGCGGACACCCAAGCTACGTGCGACCTCCTGGATGGACTTCGCACATAGATCGCTGCACTAGTCAAGTGACTCAGGACGAGTCACGATGATTCTATTAGGGCCCCGTTGGGCAGAGGATCCCCCCACAGCATGTTTTTGGGGCTTACAGCCCGCGTTTTGGTCAATACTCAGCGAAATGCAGGCACGGAGCGCAAAAATCTAGGGTTGTCTGCCTTAAATTAATGTAATTTAGTGTAAAGTTGTGTCAGCCTACCCAGGTTCCGCAGACCATGGGATTGTATAAATAGAGTGAGGCTCTAAGTGTAAAGGGAGTTCTGAGTTTTTTGGCAAGTAATTGCTAGATGCAAAGGCATGGTTAGAGGATAGAAGTGGATTTGAAGGTATTGAGTCATAGTAGTAGGTAGAGGCTCTGCAACTGAGTGCGCAGAGGCCTAGTAGAGTCCGTAGTTGAGTGTGCGGACCGCTGCAATTGAGTGCACAGGGCAGAGTCGGGTCTGTATTAAACTGAACTTGAAAACATCATTAATAAAGCTAAGTTGATTAGGCATATTATGCATTTGTTTCATAGATCTATATTTTGATGTTCAGTGTTAATGGTATCTGTTTATCTATATGCGCGCACTTGTATGTATGATTATGTATGAAAACTTTCTACATAATTAACGAACAGAACCTAACTAAGGAATACTTGGGTAATTGATACTGGTCACACTACGGCTAGATTTGCACAAAGGCAGTCCCACAGGACGCAAGAAGCCCACTGGTCCACGTAATCGAGTAAGCGCGAAGGTGGGATCACGTACCTATCACCCATATCAGACACCCCCAGGGTGCAGAAACGTGGTTCCAGCACCCTCCTATAGTACTTCGGGTGAGACCTTAGTCCACGCTATGCTAACCGTTGCTAAAAGAGACAATAGTACCTGTTATCGAGAAAACTAGTGTCTATTCAGAGCTGCTAGTCCCACTAAGATGGGTAGCTATCTTAGAAACGAACAAACTAAAATTACTCATGTTTTCCTTTATGAGAGATAGATGAGAGAGAAGCAGAAAGTACCAACCTCAATCTTTCGCTTGGTTCCTTGCTTGTTTCCTCCCTCCTTGGACAAAGCTTCACCACTCTTTCCTCACTTGTCTCGCTTTAAAGAACACCTTAGAGTCAAAGCAGCATAATACCATCAAAGCATAGAGATCTATAACCATAAACAATATAGGATCAGATGTATATTAACCATATAAATGCATACACCAATACAAGATTCAGAAATATACAAGAATATGGAGGAAAACTCAAATAGCTTTATTGATAGGAGTAGTAGAAGAGAGGATTACAACCTAGTGGTCTAACCCAGTGCCATCCTCCCAGCATGAAAGCCCTCTTCACCTCATAAAAAGCTAGATCACCCAACACTACAATGTTTCACAGAGAAACCAACAACACTTCATTACAAAATACAAAATTCCAACCTCTGGATCTCTAAGATGAGGGATCCATATATAGATATTTGCAGGTGGGTGAGTCAGCTTCTAGGATTTTGATTAGTGTCATTTCTCTGATAGTTCTTGGTTCCACTTGGAGATTTCATGATCTCTTACTCATCCCTGGGCGAATTCAGAGAGGCAAGTGTCAAATGAGCAGTTTCTAGAAGATTCTCTAGGTTTCCACCTAGAAAACTACCTCTGCCATTTGTATGCTCTCACTCATTGCACCCTACAGAAGGGTTTTTCAGTATACATCGCACCCTCTATGTGTAACAAGTGAGATGCATCACACCCTCAGCATGGAGCAGTTTGTATGGTCCAGTTTTGAGCAGTTTTGAGCAGGGAGAACTTCTGGGAAATGATGTAATCAGCTGACCTTGTTCCTTTAAGGTATGAAACAACACTTTTAGGGGATTAGAAGCCCTTGGTTTATGGACATATGTTATTGGGGTTTCAGTGCCCAAATATGTCTATAACAACTGCCCCCTAAAGCATGAGGTCGTAAATCTTCTGATGTCGAGTGAAATGCTTTATCATGAAGATCTGAGGTTTTTCGAACTAGAAGGTGACTTGTAATAAGATACAATACAATACATTATCATCATAATATTTTCATGATCTAGCTGATGCGGGCATTCCCATGCTCAGCTTTATAAACTCATTTTCATGTACATAGGATAGACAATCGTCTATGTGGCAGACTAATGATTCTGGTAGAGCCATCATCCCTTGGCTTGGATCATTATCTGTGCAGCTATGATGTACATTTGATGTCTTTATTTTTCCTAAATATATCGCAGCCCGAATGGATGAAACTAGATCCGAGGTCTTCAAACTCATTCAATCTTCGCCCGAAGTACAAGTCGATCCATGTGAAAAGATGTTCTGATGTCGAACATGGAAATACATCGCGTGATTACCAGCTAATGATGTAAGCTATTAACAAGTGCGAGAGGAATCACCGATAATGATAATGACCCTCAAGGTACTGTAGTACAATTCACGCAGTGTGAATACATGAGTCGATGTCGAACACCACATAAAATCTTTCGGTCGAAGGTCATTGATGTAAACCTGTCACCGGAAGTGAGAAACTTGCCATTGAGGCATGCAAGCTTCAAAGTACTGAAAGGTTTGTTCCTAAGTCGACTTCTTGGATAATGAGCTGATGTCAACAAGAAGTGACCCATCGCAGGCGGGCCTTAATGAATCCCACATCTATGACATGGAACGGAGCAAATGATTTTGTGGAGGTGAAAACGATCTGATGATACAAGGTTCAGGGTGGCGGTCATGAACGAATGGAGCGTAAATGTATTGCAGTGGATGAGGCATTAGCTGGGTTGGTGAATTCTCTGAGCGACTTCTCTTGAACATATCGGCGACCCTGAAAATGGATTGGTAGCATTAACCCCAAAAATGGATGGTACAAAGGACCAATGGTGATATGACTGGTGAACGGAATAACCCAACCAGACTCAATCATGGTGATGGAGTGAAAGTGTCATGTTCAAGAGTGACCTGCTACCAATAAAGTTCTTCAAGTTTTCTTCCCAATTTTTCCCCAGTCATTTCTAACTAGTACCTCTTTATTTTTGTCAAGCTTGAAGAGGATAACATATGCTTGTTCTATAATTTTCCCTTCGGGAAAACCTATCGCTATGTTTTAGTGAGCCTAGCGATAGTGAAACTCTCTCTTGTCTATAATGGACAAGTTCATCGCTATTGTTTTAACGAGTTTAACGACAAAGATAACTTGGTCCTTTTTAGTTTTAGAGAGTCTGAAAAGACATAAAAAGGAAACTCCAGTAATCCTTTTTTGTGGTATAATCCCTTAAGTCTGAAAATGTATAAAATAATACGAAAGGGATGACTTTTCTGATCACTTTAACGAACCGAAAAAGACAAGCGCTCGATCTTTTTGTGTAATGGTCCCTCAAGTCCAAAAAGATTAAAATATAGAGGAGGTATGGCACTTCCAATCACTTTAACAAGATGGAGAGGCCAATTGCTCGACAATATTTTTATATTTTACGAGTCTAAAAAGAGCTTAAATGAGACTCGTCTTTGAGGAACGAGTGATTTTTTCGGGTATCAGCTGGTTCCAAGTAAGGTTTGGAACTTTTCAATCATGGCAGTGTAAAGAAGGTGGCTAACGGAATCACTCGTTGCAGCTGTTCCTCAAAAGGGTAAACAATCAAGTGGAGGCGGATGATCGGCTAAAACGTGGAGGTGATGGTAAGAACATGAACAAGGCTCAAAAGCTGATAGTAATGCAATCACAAGGGTTATTTACTGAAAGTGGGTTCATTTTATAATGAGCTTGAACTTTGGGGGAACATATGCTCATAACTAGGTTTATTTTTTAACGAGCTTGAACTTTGCGGAAACATTGCTCATGCCAATCGTATAATAAGGATGTCTCTCATTAGTAGGTTCATTTTTTAGTGATCTTTCCCCATGCGCAACTTTTCTCTGGAGCCTTTTGTATGCAAGCTAGGAACGACCTACCTACGAGGTTAAAGGGTTGAGAGCCTACAAACTAAGAAAATAAGCCTACAAACTAAAAAAATAAAAGGTCGCTTTTCACTTGCATGTAAAAGGCTTGCATGCCCCTAGGTATAAAGAGAAGTAGAGTTTCCAGGTTACCATATGGAAGTTCTTGCATTAAAGCAAAGTTGTTCCATCCGCATCTGCAAACAAAACACTTCCTTGGCTCTGTCCATCGAAATGGACAAAGGTGAATCGTACAAGCTTCCACTCACATAAACTTTGATGAGGGAATCCTTTTCCAGTCTAATCCCAGTTTCCTAAACGGACGGGTGTTTCAAACTAGTCATATATCCTACATGGAAACCTACCTTATATCTGGGGTTTTCCTACCGAAGCAGACCAGGGTGCATGCCCCCTGGGTTTTGTGACATTCACCGAATCACTCGCGCTCATCAGGTGGACAAACTAGAGGTTGATGAGACATTCCTTGTGCAAAAAGACCAGTTAGGGATGGTATTTGACTACTAGCCTTATTTGAACTAGGGAACGAAAGCTGGTCTACGAGCTGGACCATTCTACCTTCATACGAGAAACACATCACCCTAAAGTGTGAGGAAACAATAGCTCCCATGCTATAAATATAGTCACGTCCAAGGAGTAGATTGTAATCTAATGGCCCTTGGACTACCATCACGTTTAGATAAACGGTTTTCCTTCTCAAAGTTATAGGCAATTTTGGAAGGATCCCTAATGGTCGAGTGGTTCCTTTGTTGAAGCCTGACAAATTTTGAATCTCAGGTAGAAGCGATGGTGAACCAAGCACTTTCCAAGTAGTTGAGGAAATGATACTCATGGAAGCCCTTCATCTATGATAGTACCAACCATGATCATTCTGTAAGCCTATACTATGATTTGGAATGGTACATTAGATGGTAGGTGAGGTCTCCCTAGTAGATTCCAATTGAAGGAAATGATTAGATTTCTTGGAGGAGGGACCAAATAAATGGCCGGATGAATCTCTGAAGAACTTCCTTCCTACGGTAAAGGAACATGTAGATTGCCCCCAGGTTCATCGGATTGTGTCTTAACAAAAAGAATTTGAACAGTGTCGTTCTCATTCTCTTTGGTGACTATATCATCTAAAGGTGGACCTTCTGAAGACAAGACTGGGTCGACTGCCGTCTTGACCTGTTGACTTTGGTCCGGTGTGAACTCAAAGGGTTTATCTTTAATGATAGGTGCTTCAACCGACAACATAGGTGTGTCAGTCGGACTTTCAACTAGCGGTGGACTCAGCAAGAGTTTCTTGTATCCAGGAGGAAGTCACTGCGGTGAAGCAAGACGGTTATCCAAGACTCTTTTAGCTTCATCCAAGAAAGGACAATGGTGGATGGCATGATCGCCCTCACACAATCTACAAGGAAATTTGGATCTTCCTTTCTATCCATTGACTTTGTTTTCACTAGTTGATGGTGTACTCTCAACATGATCATCAGAGGTTGAAAACACCAAATTATGCAAGCAAGGAGACTAGTCCCTTAAGATCCATGAGATGCAAGGACAATCTCGATGATAGTGGTCTCCTTTGCAAATGACACATGGAGATTTAGGCTTGGATGGTGCAGTGTGTGGATTTTCGCCAGACGATGCATGGTTGCCCCCTTTTTCCGTTGGCTTCTTCTTCTTCTTCTCCTTCCCTTTCTTCTTCTTCTCAATTACTTGGTTTTTAGTGTTATTAGTTTCACCAAGCAAAGAGGAAGAAGGAGAGGCAGGAACAAATGAAGTAGAAGGTGGGGGAGAAACTCTAGTATCATCTGGTTGTTGATTTGATTGCTCAAGAACTACGCTGTTTTAAACGATAACGGTCGACAAAAGCCATACTGGCAGGCTGATTGTAAGTCCTGGAAGGGACAAAGTAGCCATATGAGGAGCACCAACATCTCCCCAAGAGGAGAAGGGACTAGGATTCCCCCCAAGGGGAAATCCTTGATTGGTGGACTCCATTTTTTCAACCTAAGACCAAGGAGGTAACAGTGACGTTATTCCGATTAAAATAAATTTTATGACGCTTTGACAAAACTTGCTTTTTCAATTTTTAAGAGTCGAGAAAGAACTAAAGATGACTCTAGCCGCCTTCGATTTTTAATGAGCCTGAAGTGACAAGTGCTCAGATGGACCTTTTCTTTTAAGGAGTCTGAAAAGGAACAAAAGTGACTACTATGGAAATCTAGATAGAAGGATTACCAAACCAATCGCAAAACTGCAGAATACTTTTTACGTACAGCAGTCAATCTTCCCGAATGTTGTGTTCAGTGCATTACGATCGATAGGGCAGCAGACACGGCTTCCTAAGGATAAAGGATATAGCCTATTATGGTCTCCCAATATATACTCGACGGTACGTGGGAGCACAAGTCCGTACTGGCACTTTTCGTATCAAGGAGGAGGAATCACCCAACCTACGATGAAAACGATAGTTACCAAGCTTTACGACATTGGAATACGTCTCTAGCCTAGACTTCTAGATGTTGTGCGTTAGGTTCCAAAGCATTTTTATGATCATTGAGGTTTATTTTACAGTTGATATTTCTTAAGAAGTTTTCCTTTAAGGTTCACCGCATGATATAGATATACAATTCCTAAATATGCAAGCTAAGATGATAAACAGTCGTTTACTTTCTTTTTGCAATGAAAATCCTAGCTACTAAGGAAAGAGAAGTAAAATTCTTTCAACATAGAGCAGAGAGCACACACTAAGATGCACTGTCCTAAATCAATTTCCGCATGCAGTCTAAATGAAAATGCACATGCATGTATTTGTTTTTTTAGTTTCCTTAATGTGAGAATGACAAAAAGAAAACTAATTATAGATCTAAACTATCTTTTCTCAAAGTGACACTTTAACAATTTCTTTTCAAAAACGAAAGGAAGAATTAGATGACACTTTCAGTTTCGACTTGAAAACTGCTTTCGACACTTCAAGGAATTGATGATTCAAATCAAATACAATATCAAAAGTGTAATCGACTATCTAAAAGAGGAATATTTTACGACACTCTTTTCTTTGACTGAAAACTACACTTGCAACACTTTCAAATCAGAAGACGACAGTTCGATTAAGCTACTTTTACAAAGGAGAACTGTAAATGATGAAAAATACATAAAAAAACATTCATAATTCTTTGTCAACGAACGCTGAATAATGCAAAGGAAGAGAGTTTCAACAATGATATATTGATCATAGCCAACAAAACTACTGAATAAAGCTGAAGACAATGAAGAAAAAACCAAAATTTGGAGGCAGAAACAGCCTCACTCAATCATCGCACCTGTAACACAGGGAAACAGGGATGCATCTCACTTGTAACACATGGGAGGTACGATGCATCCAGGTTACCAATGAGAGATAGTGCGATGGTCCAAGGACGAGACTGAGCTTGGTTTTCACTCACAGTTTGCAGCTAAGTTCAGGGATTTAGGCTGAGCTAATGATAGGCAGTAAACACAAAGTATAGGGGCTGATCTAATGAGGTTATTTGAGCTACCACCAGGGCACTTAGGATGTTTGCAAGTTAGATGTTCAGTTCATAAATCAACCCGGAGATTCACTGAAGCAGCATTGATCTACTTTGTAGTTGCATAGCAAAATCAGTTCGAAGGCTAGCTGGCTTAACTTCAAGCTCCGTCTGTGGTTTATAAAGCAAACAACAATGACTAAAAATCAAACTATTTACTCCCCAGCGGAGTCACCATTTTGTTATCGGGAAAACTAGTGTCGATTCAAAGCTGCTAGTCCCACTAAGACAGGTAGCTATCTTAGAAACAAACAAACTAAAATTACTTGTGTTTACCTTTATGAGAGATAGATGAGAGAGAAGCAGAGAGTACCAACCTCAGTCTTTCACTTGTCTCCTTTCTTTTTTCCTCCCTCCTTTGATAGAGCTTCGTCACTCTTTCCTCACTTGTCCTGCTTCAAATAACACCTGTAGAGTTAAAGAAGCATAATACCATCAAAGCATAGAGATCTATAACCATAAACAATATAGGATCAGATGTATATTAACCATACAAATGCATACACCAATACAAGATTCAGAAATATACAAGAATATGGAGGAAAACTCAAATAGCTTTATTGATAGAAGTAGTAGAAGAGAGGATTACAACCTAGCGGTCTGACCCAGTGCCATCCTCCAAGCATGAAAGCCCTCTTCACCTCATAAAAAGCTAGATCACCCAACACTACAATGTTTCATAGAGAACCAACAGCACTTCCTTACAAAATACAAAATTCCAGCCTTCGGATCTCTAAGATGAGGGATCCATAGATAGATATTTGCAGGTGGGTGAGTCAACTTCTGGGATTTTTATTAGTGTCATTTCTCTTATAGTTCTTGGTTCCACTTGGAGATTTCATGATCTCTTACTCATCCCTGGGCGAATTCAAAGAGGCAAGTGTCAAATGAGTAGTTTCTAGAAGATTCTCTGGGTTTCCACCTAGCAAATTGCCTCTGCCATTTGTCTGTTCTCACTCATCGCACCTTACAGAAGGGATTTTCAATATGCATCACACCCTCTATGTGTAACAGGTGAGATGCATCGCACCCTCAGCATGGAGCAGTCTGTATGGTCCAGTTTTGACCAGTTCTGAGTAGTTTTTCAAGGAGAACTTCTGGGAAATGATGTAATCAACTGACCTTGTTCCTTTAAGGTATGAAACAACACTTTTAGGGGCTTAGAAGCCCTTGTTTTATGGGCATATGTGATTGGGGTTGAAGTGCCCAAATATGTCTATAACAGTACCGGGATTTGCTTAGCTAAACTCACTGTTGAACCTGGGTCAGGCCCCACGTAGCCAACATTAGTCCAATCTATTTTGTGTGAGATTTTGTTAAGTATTTAATATATCTAATTAGATTTTTATTTCGAATAAATCAATAAAAATATAAAAAAAACTATTATTTATATTTTTCGTTATTTTTTATTTAAATTTTAATATCAATATAAATATCATTTCATTTTCAAATTATATAAATAATAATTCTTAGGATATATATATTTTTTCAGGGATTTTAATCACCTTTCAAAGTCAAGAAATAAGTTTTATAAAACGGATTTATGTTTCTATTATAAATAGAAATAAACACAAGTTACTATCATTGTGTATAAAATGAAAATCTAGAATTAATTTTATCTTTTTTAACGAAGGCCAAAAAATAACTTGTAGAAAATAAATACATGAGAATTTTAATATATTGAGAAAAGTTCTTCGACATAAATCACATGATATAATATTTTTCGATGCATTTTGAACCAACAAGTGTGGTTAGTAGGTATAATACCAGTGATAGTAGGTCTAATACCAAGATCATAACATAATAATATTATTTAATTAAACATATTGAATAGTCAAAACTAAAAATTCTTGGTCAATCTTAACCGTTTATCAAGTCTGTCCTAATATAGCCATTTTTAGTCAAACCTAGCCATTGGATGATCTGCTCTCCCTATTTGATATGTAGCTATGATCTGGTTCTTCAACTTGTCCTGACGATGAAGCACACTTGTTGGTTCAAAACGCATCGACAAATATTATATCATGTGATTTACGCCGAAGAACTTTTCTCAATCTTGATATGGATCACAGAAGCCTCAACTCAACAATTTTAATATACTTATATTTATATAAAGCATTATGCATGCAAACTAGTATAAATAGATTAAAGAAAAAAACAAAAACAATATACATGGATTTATAATAATAAAAAAGTGTTATTTTATAAATGCTTTGTAGATTCCAAATCATCATACCAATTTATACATGTTTATATTCATATTCAATACAGGATGAGAGATTTTTTTAATACCACATACTTTATTTTTGGTATAATGCATTAGAAGATTTGAGCTTAGCAAGCTTTATTTATGTAGGGAATTGATACACCCCAAAAAAGGGCTTTGGCACCTTTGGGAGTACCATCCAAAATTTAGCTCTATCCCATAACATAAAGATAGCAACTACTCCCCAAATTCCAATCCCTATTTCCATCCTTAATGCCATTAATGACATATGTTCATTCAAATGACTTAGCATTATGTTCTTAATAGCATTATCATCTTTTATCGCTTCCCTTTCATTTGTATTACATGAATCTAAAGGACAGCCAAATAAACACTTATTCTTTTGGAATGAAGATACATTGAAAGTGGAAAATTGTATCCCTGTTGGGATTCGCCCACAAAGATTGTTTGATGAAACATCAAGAATAGCTAGCTCATGTAGAATGGAGAGCTCTTCAAGAATTAGTCCACTCAAATTATTGTTTGACAGGTCCAATTGTTCTAAAGTGGATATCCTACTAAAAGATGCAGGCATTTTCCCTTCCAATTGATTATGAGATAAGTTCAGTGGTCGCAAACAATTCATACTACCTATGCTTGCAGGGATCTCTCCTATGATATTATTGCAAGATAAATCAAGTATAGTGTTTTGAGATGACAAATATAATAATGTATACTCATATATTTTCATGTTAACTTCTAAATCTGCAAAGGTTTCATTATAACCATAATTTGGTATATTCGCAAATCCAAAAAGCCTCTCAAGATGAACTAGTATTCTTCCATTGAATCTGTTGTTGGAAAAATCCAACACTTTCAAATATGTGAGATTTGTGACGTGCCTGGGAATACAACCATGTAGACTATTATAGCCAAGGGTCAAAGTGCTCATGTAACGGAAAAATGAAAAGTATTGAGGAAGCTCCACTTTGAATCCATTTTTGCTTAAATCTAATATTCGAAGTTGGGTATAATTGGCCAAAGATGTAGGAAATTTCCCTGAAAGGTTATTAGAATAAGCAGAGAAAACCATGAGAGATGTATAATTGCCATTGCTAGTGGGAATTGATCTCTCCAAGTTGCTTCTAAGAGGTAAAGATATTCAAGATGACATAAATTGGCAAAATCCACAAGGATACTACCAATGAAGTGATTTTTAGAAAGAACTAGGAATTTCAACTGACTCAAAAGGGCAAGGGTTACAGGGATGCTACCGGTGAGCTGGTTTTGAGAAAGATCTAGGGGGTCAACTGAGCCAAATTAGAAAGGGTCAATGGGATGTTACCGGTGAACTTGTTTTCAGAAAGATATAGGGATTCTAGCTGAGTCAAATTGGAAAGGGTCACATGTATGCTACTAGTGAGCTTGTTTTGAGAACTATATAGGGAGATCAACTGCTTCAAATTGGAAAGGGTCAAAGGGATGCTACCAGTGAGCTTGTTTTGAGAAACATCTAGGAAGGTCAACTACTTCAAATTGGAAAGGGTCATAGGGATGCTACTGGTGAGCTTGTTTTGAGAAAGATCTAAGAAGTTCAACCAAGTCAAATTGGAAAGAGTCATAGGGATACTACCTGTGAGCTTATTTTGAGAAAGATCTAAGGATATCAACCGAATCAAATTGGAACAAATAGTTTATTGCGACAAATTTTCTTCTTAACGGAGTCAATATGTACGGCGTTAACGTCACTATACTCTGTTGATTTGTTTTAGCTCCTCACCATAAGAAATCCCCTTGATTCTTCATCCTTTTGCTCCACTAGAGTCGATTTCTTTGCTCTTTTCCCATTATCCCCATTTTTACTCTCATTAAAATCAAATCAATACCGACCGCTCAAGCCTGTCAAGACATTAATCTCTCAATACAGCTGCTTTTCATTATGAAGAAACTTCTTCCTTCCTTCTTTGCCCCTCTGCCCCAATCTATTTAATTAATTGGCCCCTATGCTCCACTCAATACTTTAATTTCTTAGCGTGTATTGGACGATGGAATTTGTCTTTCTCGGTGGAAAACTCTCAAACCTCAAGTCAAGTCAATATCCTTTCGATTTTCCAAATCGACGTCTGTTTCGATACGTTCGGTACCCTGTAATACGTGCAGTTTCATTGCACCTCCTCACTCAAGTCAACCCAAGTCAATACGTGGGGTTTCCTTGCCCCTCTGTCCACTCAACTCATTATCCTTCCCCGCTTCCCTCCTCTCGTCTAGTCAGGTTAATACATGCTTTTATACTCAGGATGCATACCTTCCAATAACAGTACTTTTGAAAAACCATGTCAGTATGCATAGGCTTTAAACATAACATATTTTATGATAATATATTAATAACTAATAAAAATATACATATTTATAAAAAATAATTTGAATTATAATAATTAAAGGATATATTTTAAATAATAAAATTTATTTAAAAATATGATATAAAATGGTGTTGAAGATATTGGTATTGATTAAGCTTTATTGAGATTTATTTGGTTTATCAAATCATAAGATCATAATATATTACTTGAATCATTATTATTATTTTTAAATTAAAAAGGTAATATAAAAATCATTTTTAAATCACCATAGTTTTGTTGAATTAAAATGTTAAGATAGTTGATAGCATTATAAATCTTTGAGTTAAGGCTTTTGTGATGCGAGCAATTTTGATTTAATACTTACAGAACTATGGATAAGATAGTTGTCATATTAAGAAAAAATCAAGTTTCTATGAACACCATTCTTAGTATCTTGAGGCCAGTCAAAGATCTTATCGATTCTTCAACTATGAAAGATGTTTATTTAATTTTTTGTTCTTGTGGAATTCTCTATGATGGTAAGATATATTGATCCATAAAAATGAGGATTCAATAACATATGGTTGATATTAAACATAATCAATTTCATTATTTTTCTCTAGCAGAGCACGCTAAGAAAAACAAGAACCACATTTTCATTGAAAACTTCAAGATCCTTGCCAAAATCGGTCACTATCATCATAGGATGTTTAGGGAAGCCATTGTTACTTTTGAATTTTCTTCCTCCTAAAGTTTTTTTTTTCTTTTCAAAATTGTTCATTCCCCTCTTCCTCCAATTTCCTTTATTTTACCTCTTTTTTAACTTTTCCCCTTCTATGATTAATTTATATTGCTAAATTAACCTATCCCTAAATCTCTTTTGTCTTTTGGATTATCCCTTTTCTCTTTTCTTAAAGGTAGAATTTTTATAATTTTACTTATATTTTTCAATATATTAATTATTTAATAATTTATTATAATTGTTAATTACCTTAATTTAATAATCATCGATATTTAGCTACCCATATGATAATATTTTTATATAGAATCATTTCTTTTCATTTTTATTAACCTACATTCTATTTTATTTGTGGTAATTTTGTAGTTTTAATATATTTGTGGTAAGTTATTTAATGGTTAAGAGCATGTGTTTCCTCCTAAGAGCTTACAAGTTCAAAACTAGAAGGGGTAGAGTATGTATGCCTTCGTAGAATTAGTAGTCGAATTGCTGAGGTGGCTCCCTTGTCCTACAAACAAGGGGGTCTCATACACCAATTTAAAATTAGATAATAATAATAATAATATGTTATTCTTTTAATTCTTTTCCCGACTTTTCTAGTATATTTTGATTTTCTTTTATTTTGATACCTAAATACTTAATTCTATATTAACTTTAATAAAATTATAGTAGGATACTCATTACTATTTACATGATAATATATATATACCTATATATATATATATATATATATATATATATATATATATATATATATATATATATATATATATATATATATATATATATATATATATATATATATATATGATAATTGTTTAGCTATTTAGTAGTATATTTATGAATATGCATACTAAAATGTTAATCCCTATATATTAATACTAGGTAATTAATATGTAAAAATTAGTTTATATTAATCTCTATATATTAACATTTATTTAGATATTCACATATATATATATATATATATATATATAAAAGGAGGGTTGAAGGTGAAAAGATCTTTCTCTTGGATTGCCTAGCTCTTACCCACATCCATTCTATTTTTAAAAATATTTGCCATACTCCCAACCTTCTTGACTTGCTAACTCATCAAAATTATTATTATCTAGGATCCCTTCTCTCCCTTTTTTTCGATCATAGAAAAAACTGTTATCGATCGTAAACAAAGATGTTAAAGAATTTCAACTAATCTCTTACTTTATTTAGATTCGATATACCCTATTGGTATGATTGGATGTTAATCATCATCACCAATATATTTGTAGTAATTTATTAATATATTTGAATTAAATTAGTTATTTAATTTATAATTATATTAAGTTTCTTTTCCTTTAATTATTTGTTTTGCTTCCCTTTCTAATATATATAATTTTTTATTTTCTTAACCTTACATTGATTCTTTCATTATTATTAGTTACTTATATACATATTAATTACATTGTAATATGATTTTATTAATATTAATACTTATATTAACCATCTTTTATTTTAATTAATTATCTTATCTCATATATATATATATATATATATATATATATATATATATATATATATATATATATATATATATATATATATATATATATATATATATATATATATATATATATATATATATATATATATTCTGATTGTTTATTTGACCTAAACGATCCTTAGATTTTTTTCTCTTTTTTGACTTTTTTGGGGTTTCCCCTCAATATCTCTCACTTATTTATTTAACCAATCTTGATCGGATTTCTCAATCAATGTCCTGATGATGAGCCACACTTTTTGGCCGTAAATGTCAACCAAAAACCATAATGTGATGGGTTTGGAAGTACTAAATCGATGTGTAACAAATGCTAAGGTAGTTGAAAGTGTAACAAATGTTAAGACATTTGATAGTGGTTTATCCGCCCCTTTGCCCACTCAAATTGGCATCCTTTCCTCACTAGCCTACTCTAGTCAAGTCAAGTCAAGTCAATACAATGTTTTTATACTACCGATTTGGGGATATATACCTTCCAATAATACTCATTTTAAAAAACCTTATTGGTGTCCATATGCTTTAAACATGAACAAATTTTATCATAATATAACAATTACTAGAAAAAATATACATATTTTATAAAAAATGTATGATAATATATTTTTTTAGTTTTTTTTTCTTTGTAGGTTTGGCATTGGTGAGGCAATAACGTGGTCATTTCCAAGAATAACACCCAAATAGGGCACATAATTGAACTGGTGACTTAACATCTAGGAGTGCCTTAACAATGCACTTGATAACAATCTATCCAAGATCTCATGGACAACAAAAACGAGATGAAGTTATATTAAATTTGCGCCCAAATGCAACAGATACACAAGAAATTATTTACATGATTACATCTGATGGTTGCTCACCTAGAGAGGAGATTACTTCCAATAGAAAAGCACTGGCCAACGAGGCTACTAAAACTAAGCAAAAGGGAACATTGGCATTGTGAATACACTAGAAATTGGAATGGGAATCCTCTTTTGGAGGCCAATTTATATAGGGGAGTGATCTTCTTGTATTCCCGCTAGAAACACTTGATTCTTAATTGTGATTGGTCTTGGTAGAGAGTTTCTCCTACATACCTTAAATTTACTGTCGAAGAGAGTTCATTTCAACAACTTCATAGGTCAAATTTCCCTTCATGTCTTGAATTTCCTCCAAATGAGAGATTATGGTTCACATTTTCTCTTGTTGATTCTAATCAATCTTCAAATTTTTCAATAGGAAGGACTCTAGCTAATTGTTGCAATTTTTACTCAGACTCATGCCTTCAATTCTAGAAACTTTGTGTCTACTAACCCATGTTACTACTCATAAGGGGAAGGATATCCAACAAATCCTTTTCGCCCTCTACAAAAACATCTCAATCCCTATAGTGGGGAAAAGTGGTTATGGATAGAGAACTTTGACAACAGGGCGGGAAAATATATGATAAATATATAAAGGAGATGACAGTAAACCCCTCTGACAACTTGAGGATGACACACTAGGCACTAGAGCAACATAGTGCACCTTTACGGAGTGATAATGTAGATTCTAAAATGAATCAAAGAGCCAAACCAATATTTTTTATATAGGGATGCCCCCTAAGATGCATGGAGGAGGAATTGGCTACCAATTTAAAGGAGGGAGAGACAATTTTGATAGGCATTAGGGAAATCATGAGTGGGGAGAAGGGAGAAAGTCTAAAGAGACTAAACAAAAGTTGATAATTCTAGTAGAGCTTGGAAGAACCCTCCAATGGATCTAGTGGAAAGATTTATTGATATTATCTTGATACTATTGAATGCAGTAACCCTCCCCATTAATTTTTCATCTTTATGATGACACAATGACCTCAACAGGGCACTTGCGAGTCTGAAAATGATGCCTCCACCCATAATTAGCCCCAAACCAGAGAGTGCAACATATACGGGCTCTAAAGCACTGCAGAGCCATTAAGATAAACATTGGAAGGGGCATCCCACATGTAACAATTTGAATCCCTCTATGCAATGGTCAATGTAATTTTATTGTACTTCTCATGAATGATTATGCATTCGACGGTTCATAGAGTAATCATCTAAAACATTGTGCTAAGTTTCTTATGCTACTACAAGTACTAAGCATTGATCTCCGATGATGGCACAATCCTAGATGCCTTAGGTCATCCCTATGACCTTCTTGCAATTACCTCGAAATTTTCCCAAGGAGGCCTACTATCATATGTTAGATATAGAAGATGCCTTTGTCTTCAAGGTGTTGGCTCACTAAGATGTCTTTTTATAGGTAATCTTAATCCCTACATTAGTTGTTAACCCGAGGTAAGTCTTTCTATTTCAATAGTTCCAACACAGTATGTGTAGTGAAGTTAGAGGTTATCTAATGATGAACCGTTGCAATCATTAAAGTCTAATTCTTCAATCCAATTCACACAACTTTGCAAAGAAACTATCTATGAAAGGAATGCTCGCAACACCCTATGTAATTCCATACAACTTGTTTCGAAACCAATTGGAACTTGAATGCAAATGAGGATTACATGGAGAATAGGCTTGAGACTAAGCACACTTAATCAAGTAAAACAACTATGATTATCGAACAACACCACTCAACTCAAATCAATCTGTGTTACTAAATAGCAATAACAATCGGCAATTGAACAACAATCTGTAAGTGAACAACAACAGCTATAAAAGATTCATAAATGATAAACATTCGATATTGCAATCTGTAGAAGTTACTCAGTCTTGTTTCTCAAGATCTATGATAACATTCATTCGATCGAACTACAATCAACCATACATTCACTCATTCTAATAAAAGAGCTTACTTAAGTTTATCTTGACCTCACAATTTTAGTATAAAGATAAGTGAACAACAGTGTAGGTCAATATCATCAATCTTCAAGATAAGAAAAAGAACTAAGCATTAAATCAAATACAAGAATTGAATGTAAACTATAACACAAATGAGCAGTGGAACTTCTTGTGACTGGGCCTAGAGTCGCTAGAAGTCTCTGCTTAATAAAAACTCATAATGCATAGATGTATCAAACGCAACCTTCTTTCATTAACTTCAAAGTAACAGCTGACAGAGTCACTGAATTAATAGCGTTTTTACTCTAAAGAGAATAATTACATATCAAAAGTCTGAATTGTCATCTAGTTTCCTTTCAGCCTTATATAACATGAAAGGGTAACTTGGATAACAGTGAATCCTTAGGATCAGGAGATCCTGAGGATTTCGCAATATAAAATCTAATCATATGATAAAACAGGAGTACTTGAGCTAATCTTCCACTTCCTTGTCTTGCCTTTATGGCCTCGTGCTATCCTGCCAACTGAACAGCTTTTTCCCAATCGCGTCTCTGCATACAAAGATAGAAAAGAATCTTTTTTCGTACTAAATTCGCCTATTCTATCACCAACTAGTTTCTTCCAACTTTGACTGACATTTTCCTCATTTTATTCTAAAACAAAGATAATATTATAAGGATGATCGATAGATTAAGAATTAAGTGAATAGAAATCATACCTTTTTCTCATACCAACATACTCCCCAGCTTACTTTGTTGCACGTCCTTGTGCAAGAGTATAGTTCATATGCAATTGGGTGAGGGAATAAGTAGGGTATACTTCTTCCCTATAATTCCTGAAACCAATGTTTTGCTTGAGGACGGCGAAAGTATGGGTTACCTCATCATCTTTTAAGTTATAATCACTATGGTATTGATCAGGAGGGTACCATATGATTGGGGTTCTATAGCGGCATCCTATCCATTCTGGTCCCAAAGTTAAAATCATATTGCTAGATTTGAAACATGGAGTCGAGGCAGCTTGGAAGTTATGATATATGAATGGCTCCTGACCCCTCACAGTGTTAATGGAGACTTCCCATCTTTGCTTGGATGCAGCTAAGGCTTCTTATTTAATATCCTAGAAGTATTCCTTTCTGGCCTGAATGATATCAGTATGGATTGGCCCCAATTTTCCTACGATACCATTTTTCTTCATAAACTGCTTATGCCGAACAAATAGGAGTAGTGGCTAGGTAGGTTCTCCTCTGACCCATAGGTTAATGCCTTATTCACGCCTTTTGAATGTGTTGTAAGCCTTGGCCCATTTTAGATTATTAGTAGCAAAGGAAAGGAATGCCTGAAATTTAATGTCCCATATGAAAGGGACAAGGTGTCTATCCTTGTCATCCTCTAGAACAAAACTATGCATATAAAGCTCACAAAGGAGGCACTGAATCTTCTCATTATGTTCTCTAAAACACTTAATAAAATCAGGAGTGGTTTTAATTTCTGCTAATTTACCTGCCTTAACGGCCTTAAATTTTAACAAGAGATATCTTTCCATGAGAAATAAAGCATAATTAGTAGTGGGAGCTCGACAAGATAGCGTGTCTGAATAGAGAGAACAGACAGCCTCCATTTGTTCTCTCGCTTTCTACAATTGACCCTTTAAATTTTCAACCTTCTTTTTCTCAGCCTCCTATTGATCAAAAGTCTCGTCCTTCGTCCTGGTAAGTGCCTCAAATTTCTTCTTTAGCCTTTGGTGTTTGTGAAAAGGGATCACCTTCTCCTTATGCTGAGCTAGCTCTTGATGAATTGTTAAAAGTTCATTTTCTAGCTTTCTAATAATAGCTTCTCTAACCAAGGGGGTGTAAAGAGGCGTTTCATCTATTTGTACTTCTGCATCTTGGGTCTCCTCAAGGTCAATCTGAGTAGCAACTTTAAATGCTTGAACATTTTCTTCAATCTCGGTCTGGACAGCAGCGTCTGTAATGGGGTAGGCCATTTGAGTTCCCTGTGAAAAGATACAAGGATCCTCTGTTTGTATGGCAGTGTCTTCTCTAATAGCAGTCTTAGTCTGGGTTTCTCTTGGGCAACCCTTAAGAAACTCTATCTGAGTCTCTACATCCCTCACAGAACATTGTTCTATTTTGTCCCTACATTCTCCATTTCTGCTTTCAATTTCCTCATCCTGGTTGCTTCTTTTATCCAGTACTTCAACTGCCTAATTACCTGCTTCTATTTTCTATATTTTCTGAGCACTTTCTTAATTTTAAATTTGTAGGGCTCTTCTACTCTAGGGCTCCCATGTGGGGTTGCATTACCTTCTTCCACTTGTAGAGGCTGCATTATGTTAATATCAGGAATGTTTCCAATTGGAGTTGTATTTGCTGGCGGGATTTCTCCTTCTAACTCATAATTATTATGCATTTTGTGTTCAGGAGATCCCAATTCAATGGTATCTCCTGAACAGTCATCATTCTTGTGGTCCTCTTCTTGGTAGGCCTCGTCAACAGGGGACTTTGAAAAGGGAATATCACTTGGTTTATTACCATCCTCCAAGTTTTCACCTTCACAGTTTCTTTCTGCTGGGGTTTCTTCATGCTCCTCGGTTTCGAGGGGTGTTTCCACATTAGGAATTAACCCCCTCTGCTCCTCCATGGAATCAGTGCATGGCTGGGCTTGTTCATGACCCTTTTTGTCAGTGGGGATCGATCAATCAAGGGTACAATTTTGTCTTTCAGTGTTCCTTGGCTGCTCCCTACCCTCAGTAAACTTTTCCATGCTTCCCAAAACCCTTGCCACTTCCTCCTCCGAGTCTTGTAACAGAGGATCTTAAGGACTGAGAGGAGGTGTACGGGATGGTCCAACTTCTTCTGCTTGGATTGGAATTCTCCGCTGGGCTTTTACTTTCACCGAGCGTCTATGCTTAGCTGATTCTAGGGTTGTAGTGGGGTTCTTTTTTTTTAATATTTTCTTTGGGCCTAGGGTTCTTGGCCCTTGCTGCTCTGTTTCCTCATTTTCCAGGGTTGGAGCCAAGGTAGGATTTAGGATACTATCCCATGTTAATTTTTGTTGTGCCAATCTATTTATGATGATCAACTTAATCAACCCATGATGCCTGACTACACTATGTGGGTCCTTGGTTGTCCTTACCCATCAGGCAACATCATGTAACAGGGAGTTTAAATAAAATGGTAGATTATCTTAAATTAGTTTCTTTAAAATGGCGAGGATTTTCAGTTGTCGAGGCTTTACCATGTCATGTCAGTTGTCTCAAGTGATATATCTTTGGATGATGACTACCAGCTTTTGCAATGGTTGTTGCAATGCCGAAGGATGAATTCTTTTTCTCGTTC
Source organism: Pinus tabuliformis (assembly GCA_031772625.1). NCBI lineage: Eukaryota > Viridiplantae > Streptophyta > Pinopsida > Pinales > Pinaceae > Pinus > Pinus tabuliformis. The sequence continues at coordinate 1,299,660,195 of CM062809.1, forward strand.
GTACCAGCCGCTCTCCTGGGTCCTGGAAGGCTTCAATTGCACTATATAAAAGGATGCATTTGTCTACCCATTTCACCCCTTTTGTCGGAAGTTGAGTAACTTCGGCCAGGAATTCTTTTGAAACTGTCATGCTTATGCCTTTGACCATTCTACTACCGTTATGTAGATTTTACAGAAACTCCATCATTAGCTCTTCATGGAATCTTTGTGATCTGTTTAAGTATTGTAACCAGCCAGCACGTTCAAGGAATTTTCGGGCTTGATCTGACACCATTAGTACTGAAGGCTCTCTCTAAATTTCTCTTCCGCCCATAGTTGCTGCAATTGGGTCTGGTTCTTCTGAAGACAACTGTGTTTTACCTCTGTAATGCAACAGAACAACAATATATATCACAGTGATTATAAGGGAAATGACTCTACTTGGTAAGAATTATCGTTTTTAGTTAAGTTTTCCATCCTGTCAGCCATACTTAATGCAAGATCATATGTTCGCATGCCCGCAATAATGGTTGTCATTCTTTGACCAATCAGAATTTCAACCAATTATTACATATCCCCGCACATCATGAAAATGTACTCCGGAGGTAATTCGAATGATTATCACACATTTATTCATAACGGGAATACGTGCTATCCATATGCAGGCCATCCCCCCCATGATGAGAGAAGGGCATCCACGTCCTTTCAGCACGTGGAAAATAGGAAAATAACTAATTTGAAATAAATGTCGGCAACCAATCTAAAAAACACAACACACAAATCAATAAAGCATGTAAGCAACATGCGTCATCAGACGCGAATTGGCCAAAAATAATAATAGCAATATCAAGTCATTATGTCAAATATTTTTCCATAAGTGGAATTAATCATATCAGCCTAATCGACGATTTATATTTAATGGTTGTCATTTAATACACGAACACATGGAGGATGATAAAAATCACCATGCTATGCAACTTGCAAAAATTCTACCAAACAGAATTTTCTGTTTAGAAATAGGGTCATTGGTGATAAGAGGTATATGTCATATGGAAATATAAGATAATACTTCAATACCACAACAGAGCCACTACTGCCAACAAGCATTCATAGCCTCGACAGTGTTGCTTTTTAACCCTCCCAAATGAGCCAGAGTCCTTTTTACTTTTTGATTTATATCGGAAAGAGACCACTATGCTAGTTTGGTGACCAAATAACCATAGTGCCACTCACCAAGGTGAAGCAGATATGATCATGCTGGCTCGTGATGAGACCCCCTATTCTTCTGACAATTTATTTATCAATAAGAACATTACCTTGGTGTGGTAGCCAAATTGGAATGTCACCTATTACATCCTTATGATCGTGGTAGGCTGGCTCATGATGAGAACCCCTATCCTTTTTGGACAATGTTGTAAGCATTCTGCTATTTTTATTTTATTTTTACAACTTTTCTTGTAAAAAGGGAGGCTCATTTGCTGCTTAAGAGTCAAGGATGGTGTAAGAAGTAAGAAGATGCCAATTGAAGTATTATACTCTTATCCCTTAACATTATATCGATGAGTTTTATCCATTTGGAAGTATAAACATAAGCCAGCATGGATTAAAGGTAATGAATCATTTCCTAATGTGTCCCAAAAGAAAATATGTTCAGACAACCATTATAAAGATGCACCATATTAGTTTGATGAATAAAGATAACCAACAAAAGGTTTTTAGAAGTTATAATGACATTGTTATTACCATATGTTTTCTTAGAAAAGGCATGAATGGACATGGTGCTTATTTGCAAAAATAAGAAGATCATCATATAATAATTAAGGAAAAGAAATGAGAAAAGTTCAATATTTAGCTTGCAACAAGGTGTGGTTCACCCTAAAAAAATCAAAGAAAATGAAAATAAATAAGGGGTCATTCAATAGTGTGAACAACAAAAACAAATAAAAAGGACCAGTGTTGTTCAATCAAGTGAATGGAAATTGTTTTTGAAAAACAAAAACTAATGAACGGAAAATGTGTCTTGGACGATGGAATTTGTCTTTCTCGGTGGAAAACGCTTTTGCTCGCTTTCTGTTGTCTTCTACAAACCTTAAGTCAAGTCAATATCCTTTTGATTTTCCAAATCGACGTCTATTTGGATACGTTCGGTACCCTGTAAACGCATGCCAGTTGGCCCTCTAGCCCACTCGAGTCAAGTCAATACGTGCGGTTTCATTGCACCTCCTCACTCAAGTCAACCCAAGTCAATACGTCGGGTTTCCTTGCCCCTCTGTCCACTCAACTCGTGATCCTTCCCCGCTTCCCTCCTCTCTTCTAGTCAAGTTAATACATGCTTTTATACCCAGGATGCATACCTTCCAATAACAGTACTTTTGAAAAACCATGTCAGTATGCACAGGCTTTAAACATAACATATTTTATGATAATATATTAATAACTAATAAAAATATACATATTTATAAAAAATAATTTGAATTATAATAATTAAAGGATATATTTTAAATAATAAAATGAAAAATAATATTATTTATTTAAAAATATGATATAAAATGTTGTTGAAGATATTGGTACTAATTAAGCTTTATTGAGATTTATTTGGTTTATCAAATGATAAGATCATAATAGATTACTTGAATTTTTATTATTATTTTTAAATTAAAAAGGTAATATAAAAATCATTTTTAAATCACTATAGTTTTGTTGAATTAAAATGCTAAGATAGTTGATAGTGTTATAAATCTTTGAGTTAAGGCTTTTGTGGTATGAGCAATTTTGATTTAATACTTATGGAACCATGGATAAGATAGTCGTTATATTAAGAAAAAATCAAGTTTCTATGAACATCATTCTTAGTATCTTGAGGCCAGTGAAAGATCTTGTTGATTCTTCAACTAAGAAATATGTTTATTTAATTTTTTGTTCCCGTGGCATTCTCTACGATGGTGAGATAGGTTGATCCATAAAAATGAGGATTCAAGAACATAATATCCTTTGTTTTATTTCGATGATGTGTGATACATTATGGCCCTCCTTCGACAGATCACTTCCTGTCGATTTCAACTCATTATCCAGGAAGATGATCTAGAAACTCCCTTCCAATACCTTGTAGCTTGCATGCCTCAATGGCAAGTTCTTCACATTTGACGATAGGTTTACATCATTTTCCTTCCATTGAATGATTCTACGAGTGTTCGACTTCAAATTCATTATTCACACTCGTGGATTGTGTTGATTGTACCTTGAGAGGTATTGTCATTATTGGTGGTTTCTCTCACGCCTGTTAATGGTTTACATCATTGGATAGTAATCAGGTGATTTTCTATCATGTTCAAGTTCAACACATCTATTTGCATGATAGAATTTGTACATTGATCGGATCAGGGCAAAGCTGAAGACCCTAGATTCCATCTGATAAAATCCAGGTTGCATGGATTTGTGAGTTATTCATGATTGTACACATGATTATACAGATGGTTGCGACCATCCCATGGGTCCGTATATATGATCCTTTCTATTCGGATGGTTGTGTCCATACCATGGATCCATGCACATGATCCCTTCTATTCGGATGGCTACGCCCATGCCGTGGATTCATCTATTATTGGATGCCTATTCAAGTATCATTATGCACCTTTATATCATAGATGTTAGATATGTATATGTATATTTTTGATTTGCAAGTCTCCTGACAATTTTTTCGGTCCTTGCCTTGACTTGTAAAGAATTTCACCCACCAGTCCCTATTCCAACTTCATGATTTAGGGGACATATGTTACACAATATTTTGTCACACCTCTTGTTCACTTCTTGTTCCACATCCTAAAGTGCCAAAATGTTGAAAACTTTGAAACATACTCATCGCGAAACACATACTGAAACATCCCTGAAGAATGGAAGAAAAGCTTTCGTGAGTCAATTTTGGAGAAGGTTGACTGAAACCCTAAATTTTAGGATCATAAATATTTGCTCCACTACTTTCTCATTCTGATGGCAGGCTGCAATTATTTTACCTAGCAATGCCAACATGGGTCTTGATATGTAATCCCGCGTTGAGCCTTTTCTGGCAGGTCTGCTCAAAATGGAGGAGAATCTCCGTATACTAGAAAGATCGAGAAATAGTGAGCTATATGTTGTTGGGTAGAGATATGGTCGAGCTCTCCCATTTGGATCTCTTGATCCTACCTTTAAGGGTGTTCCCCTTGAGATGTGGACCCTCCTCCCTCTTTTTTCGATCCCTAACTCCCTCTCCCTTCCTATAAATCAAATCCCCTCCATCCCCAAATTGTTGGTAATTGATTTCCTACAATCCTATGCTAAGATTATGCCTAAATGTTTCTCATCTAACTTGGAGAAGGAGTGCTTGAAGATTCTTGGCTTGGACTTGGACATCCACCAAAATGAGGTCTCCAACATTAAGGAAATGATTGCATGCTTCCCTTTTTGATTCATTAATATATATATATATATATATATATATATATATATATATATATATATATATATATATATATATATATATATATATATATATATATATATATATATATATATATATATATATATATATATATATATATATATATATGTATATATATATAGATATATATCTATATATATATATGTATATATATATATATATATATATATCTGATATTCACTTTCCATAAATTTCTAAATACTTATGCATTTAGCTTGATACTCCTTGATCTATCAAGTAGTTTATGTTTGATATATACTATGTATGCTCTTGTATCTTGTATTGTCATTTGATCTCTCTTATAGGTACTTGGACGTAAGGAACTATTGTGGCCAGCAACAACCCCCTTCTTATTTAGTTTTATTACTAATACTAAATAAGTGGAGAACCTTTATTGAAAAATTAAAAAAATAAATTAGTACTTGTATTCCCTTTTTGAATAAATCTTACTATCATAAACTTAGGAGAATACCCGAAAAATCTAAAAAGACTTAAGTTTTATGATAAGTTCGAACAAAACCGTTCTCTCAATAATAAAGAGTCACATCGTAAAAAAGGTAATGGATAACATCCTATAAACAAACTCCTAAGATTGTGAAATCGCGATGCGATATCACACACTGAAGACACTCATCGCATCGTAGTTTTCATATGCCTCAAATATCACTTAAGGTGAAATACCTCAAACCGCTAATATGCAATGACGCGTCTTGCAAATCACATTTCACAGAAACATATGGTAATGGATCATTGTCATGCGCAACGGATTAGCGATATTGCAATCTGTGATATTGCAAAGCAAATTGCAAAACCACTTTATCGCAAATCTGTATGGCTCGTCGTTCGAAACATTTTTCCGTAAACCGATGCCCAGTTATGTGCACTAATGTTAATTTAATGAGTTTTTTGTTTATCATTAATGAAATATGGTTTTGATCTGATCGAAGGGCCATTTCACGTAGGGTGGTATATTTTATATGATTTCGGCATTTAAAGCTTTCCTGTCACCTTTTTCTTATCATTACTCTTTCTTCATTTACAAATTGCAGGAGCAAACAACAGAGAGGTATACATAGTAGTGTTCAGAATATTATGGGAAAGAAGGGAAAAGCTCCGAGTTCTGAAGACACAGAAATGACACCCTTATACACAGACACCACTTGTAACAGAGATGCCAGCGTTACTACTTGGGAAGGCATTCACAGTCTACTCGACGAAGAAAATCCTAGAGTAATGGAGGTTACAGCAACTGCAGAATCATGCAGGTCGTTTGAGGCGTCAATTACAGAACTAGCATGCTCGTTCTTGCACCGGATAGGGGCGAGGCCCAAGATTCTTCCATACACAGACATGGTTAAATGGGTACTAGTTAGTGTTGAGATAACAGACCGACAGTTTAATACTAAGAGCCAAGGATTCATTGGGTCGTTCATTTCAAAAATTTAAGGTATATATATCCTCTAACAAAAACGCACAAGAGGCGAAAAAATGTGCAAGAGGCAAAAAATAACACTAGGGAAGCCCAGATCAAGAAACGAAGGCAGTTTCCGATGCACGATTAGTGCTAATCGTGCATCACCAGGAAAAACCCCTCAAAATGGAAAGCCTCTGATCACTTAGTCGCCTGAAAGCCTAGAAAATTGTAGGAAAAAGTGTTAAAGGCTAAAGGAAAAACTAGAGCTCTAAAAACCAGTGGTATTTATCAAATACCACTCCAGGATTTCTTCCAAATGTACACAATCTATAGACAAGCTTGAGACAAAAGGCTCAAGAAAGAGTAGAGTCCATCAAAAGGTTAACCAAGTTGAATTGGGATTCTTACTGGAAATACTTGGTAAAACCACACAGTCAGTGCATGACTCTCAAGTGCCTCACTAACTCTGCCGAGAAGATGGCGCCAACACTTGCCGATTTCGTTTTCACAGGACAGCTAAAGTTGGAGGTCAGCCAGCCAACTCTCCTCAATCCAATGCTGGATGCTTGCGATTGCAAGGAACATATACATAGATAGTTAATTGCCAGATTCAGTTTTAATTTCAGTTTTAGTTTTAGTTTTGCTTTATTTTTTCCTGAGATGAGGACGGTCATTTAAACCTCCTCCTATATTTTTGTAATAAACTATTTTTAGATTTAGCTAGTAGTATTTTAACCTTCTCATGCATTTAGAGAAGGGTCCTGAAATTTGTCAAAAACGTTTCCACAAAACATGCACTTCTGCACCCTTCGAGGAGGTTTTGATGAATGAATGGAACAAGATTTATTGATATCTATGTTTAATATCTACTACTGAAACTACACTTTTGTACTCTTAGTAGATGTTGAATTAAGAAGAGAAAAAATAGTATTGCTGAAGCTCATGAGTAGAACTTGTTATAAATGGTACTTTTATCTCTTAGTGATTTCTGCTTATGTGTTAAGGTGATATTTATGTTCAGTTGTTTATATATGAATGCTTGAATGCTTGAGTTATCATTTGGCACTTTTGTACGGTGATAGCTATTCTATTTATGCTTAATATATGAGCAACTTATTATGTGATATGCTTTTCACAATTGTTTCGTCTAAATTTTTATACGGAACGCTTTATCTTTATTGAATTCTTTTTTCATATTGATTGAATGATCTTTATTACCAATTTCCATTAGAAATTATTTTAGATTGCATAACTGAAAGATTAAATCCCGGGTTAGTTTTTGGAATTAGATATTTCTATTCATTAGAATACAATTGCATGTTATTAAATTAGATATTAGAATAAAAGCATTTTACTTAGAAATTATTAGAAAGGAAATATCAATTCTCAACACACACACACATAAATTGGGAAAATGGTCCCATATCCCCAGTTGGATGCACCATCCCAAACGGAAAAGGAGCTGCTTCCAAGGTCCAGACCAGATGGGTATCCCCCTTGTTGTAGACCTGATTTTCGAGGCTTCAACATATTTGGCACTAGAAGGAGGGCCCCAAATTGTGAATGGCAAGTAAATCTAAATCTAAATACCATTCTGAGAGTAAATCGCCCTCACCATCTCCCCTGACTTCTCCATCGCATTTAGAATCTTTGAATCTTGAGCGAGAAGTCGATAAAACAACAACCACTGCCACAAACCCGAATATTTCAGAGAAATCTACTATTGAACCTCCTAAAGTTGAAACTTTGATTCATAAACTTCAGCTATTTTTTATATCACCCCAAAAATCTGAAAAATTTCAAGGTAGTGTGACTTCGCAATATAACCCTTCTCATCCTCTTACCAGATTACAGAGTGAAAAGTTTGGTATCGAACCAACCAAATTACCTCTACCTACAAGGAAAAGAGCAAGGAAATCACCTAAAGAGTCTGATAGTGAGACTCTTTCGTCATAATCATCCATCTCAACCTCTCCATCAAGAAGTCAACCATCCACTCCTCCACTTCAAATTATTGTCCACCAAACCACTGGAACTTCAGCATCCCCTTCTCAATCCTCTGGAACTATAGTATCCTCATCTTCCCAACCATAAGGAACATCGTCTGCACTTTCCTCTATTAGTAGTTCAACGATGGCCCAAACCCCATGGAACAACCCAGGGGTAGTCTTAATGCCTGCGCCCTTGAGTCAAATACCAACCCATTCTGAAAAATGGCTGCCTAAGTTTAATCCTGAAACAGGCATGCTAGCAGAAGAACACATAAACAACTTTATGTTATCTATAAATCTCAATGGAGTTACTAATGAAGATGTCGTTGTCCACCTCTTTCCTTACACTTTGCAAGGAGTAGCCGGATCATGGTATTTTTCATTACCATCTAGATCTATCACTAGTTGGGATATTTTTCAAGAGCAATTCTTGACTAAGTTCGGTGACAACAGGTCTACTGCGACACTGATCAATGATCTGTCTAATCTTAGGATTGAATCCAGGGAACCTATCAAGGATTTTAACTCATGTTTCAATAAACATTTTAATAAAATTCCTACTACTTCAAAGCCTAGCGAAGAAGTTCGAAGTGAATGGTACATATCTGCCTTATCATCAAACATAGCTATCTTCATAGATAGGGCCGCCAAAACAACTTTAGCTGAAAATATGAAGGAAACAATAGCGGTAGAGAAACGTATCATAGCCTTAGAAAAGAAAAACGCTGTTGATGAATGAAAATCTAAGAAGGTTACTTTTAAAGAATATCCCAAGAAATAACAATCGAAAACCCCATTTGATTTAGAGGTATTGCAGAAAGATTTGAAAACCATGTCTAACGAAATGGTTAATATTAAGAAACAAGTAGTAGAGACTTCTTCAAAAAAGCCTTACAGGCCTTATAGGAAAAATCCTTCGACTGATTCTAAGCCTCTCAATGCTATTACAAATGCAGAATAAGAAGAAGAAGAAGAGGAAGTTTCTAAAGAGGAGCCTACTGATGAAGAAGAAGTTGTAGAAGTACAGGGAATGTGGGATTTCATCCTCCCAGATGAAGAGGATCAAGAGGAATCACCAGTCAATACTAGAAGCTGAAATCAACTCGATCCTCCACAACCTACTCCTAAGCCAAAGAGCGCAAGCTCAATGTCTAAGGATAAAGTCGCAGGTAAGAAAACGTCACCCAAAGCAACTCAAACAAGTCCAGTCCAAACAGATTCACCAACTCCATCTAAAACATTGATTATTTCTGATGAGATGGAATATAATATTATAGAAGACATGAAGAATACTAGGGCTAACATTACTTTTTTTGAATTGAGAAAGTTAAAACATCAACAAAAGCTACTTTTGAAAGAGTTACACGCAATACCTGTTGCACCTTTGCCTATCGCTGTAATCTTGCAAGCTTCTCGCGAGATGGGAAGACCTCCAACTAATGTGACTAATAAAGTTGATCCAAACGATATCACTTTAATTGGAGGAAGGTCAAGATCTCATACTCCCCCATTTCTTCTTACTTATGAAGTTTTCAACAAAAATTTGCATAATTGTTTAGTAGATTCAAGAGCTTCATCTAATATCCTACCTAAATCAATATGTGAAAAGTTGAACGTTCAACCTCAAACATCTGTAGTACGTATAGTTCAACTGGACTGGTCACAAGTTGAAGTGATCGATGAACTAAATCAAGTTACCATAAGGTTGTCATCTAACCCAAAGGTATGTCAAGTTATCGATATTTTAGTTGCAAACATTCCATAATTTTATGGCTTAATTCTCAGCAAAGATTGGTCTGAAAAGCTTCATGGATACTTTGCAATCGATTGGTCACATATGTGGCTCCCTTACAATGGTAAACCAAATCAGATAAAGGTTGAGCGAGAAAGACATCAAAAATACATAGTAACAGAATTGGAAGGAGAAAATGAACCTGTAGCATACAACAACAATATAATTGGCAACTATTCTGTTGACTCTTTCTTAGGAAATTTTATTACTCATACTTCACCTTACTTAGAACATTCTGTTTTATCTCAAGTTGAAAACTTTTCTAAAATAGATAATTCTAAATGTGTCAATTTTATAGATAGTCCTGTAAATAAATCTTTATTTTGGAAGTTATTTTTTGACGGTTCTAAGTCTAACAAGGGAGCAGGAGCAGGATGCGTATTAGTTAGTCCAGAGGGAAACAAAATTATGCTAACTTGTAGACTCAAGTTTGATTGCACTAATAACACTGCAAAATACGAGGCATTAGTCCAAGTATTATACAAGGAAATCGGATTAGATATCAAGTATCTACAAGTTTTTGGAATTTTGAAATTGTTATTAGACAGGTACGAAATACTATACATTGTCTATCAAGTCATTTAAAGCATTATCAATCTTTAGTGCAAGATTTGACTAAACATTTTATAGAATTCAATATTTCATCAATTCCCAGACTCCAAAATGCTAGTGCTGACCTCTTGGCAAACGTAACTTCCAAGCTCATTCCCTCATAAGACTATAGCCCAGACAGATTCTCAATTGAATTGATCTTTAGACCCTCGATTCCTGATAACATTACCAATTGGATAATTTTCAACAACGATCCTGATATTGTAAGCTTCCTCACATCAGAGGGATCTTACAATAATCAGATAATTGATGAGGACCAACATGACGAACAGTTGCAACAAGATAGTACTAATAATGCTATGCCAAAATCAGTAGTCAGATTGGAAGACCTGTATGATTTGAAAGACCGATTGAAAAGATCTACCAATTCAAAACTTCAAAGTTCAACTATGAACTATGAATTAGTAAATCTAGGAAGTGATACTAAGCCGCAAAATATCAACCTAGGTCTTGGCCTAGCCCTTGAAGAAAGATTAACATATGTTTGTCTCCTGAAACAATACAAAAGTGTCTTTGCCTGGAACTATGATGACCTTAAAACTTACGACACTTTTATCATTCAGCATACTATACCAATGATAAATGATGAAAAACATGTCTAGCAAAAGATCCATCCTAATCTGGAAAATCAGATTAAGTCTAAGCTCAATAAATTATTGAAAGCAAAAATCATTTTTCCCGTTCGACATTCTAGATGGGTTTCCAATATGGTTCCCGTTAGAAAGAAAAATGGAGACATTAGAATTTGCATTGACTTTCGAAATCTTAACAAATCCTGCCAAAAAGATAATTTTCCTTTGCCTCCCATGAAGAAAATATTGCAAGCAGTTGCAGGATCAGAATTAATGTCCTTCTTGGATGGTTTCTCTGGCTACAACCAAGTTTTGGTCCATCCTGATGATCAATTAAAGACCACGTTCAGAACCAAATGGGGTACTTATGGATATCAAAAGATGTCTTTTGGTGTAATCAACGTTGGCACCACATTTGAAAGGGCCATGGACATCACATTTAAGGGATTAGTAAACAAATCAGTAGTAATCTACTTGGATGATATAATTGTATATTCTAAAAAACGTGGCAATCATCTCAGAGACTTGAAGCATATTTTCCAACGTTGCCAAAAGTATGGGATTTCACTTAATCCAAAAAATTCCTTTTTTGCATTAAGTGAAAGGAAACTTCTTGGATTTATAGTGTCAAAATCTGGGATCCATATTGATCCCAATAGAATCATGGAGATTTCCAAAATACCCTTACCTCACAACAAGAAAGCTATGCAATCCTTCCTTGGCCAAATTAATTTTGTTAAGAGATTTGTTTCGGACTTCTCAAGGATTGTATCTCCCTTGCAAGCAATGATTAAAATGAATTCAACCTTCAAATGGGGCCAAGAGGAATATGAAGCATTCAATCTAATTAAACAAGTGATTGTAAATGCCCCATCTTTAGTAACTCCAAATTTCTCCGATCCTTTCATTTTGTACACATTTGCCTCTGATAAATCATATGCTGCTATACGTACTCAAGAAAATCAAGACAAAGCAGAAGCCCCAATTGCCTTTTTCAGTTCAAATCTGCAAGGGGCCGAATTAAATTATTCTGATGTGGAGAAACAAGCTTATGTTGTTTTCAAAGCAATCAACCATTTCAGACCCTTCCTACTTAAAACCCATACAAAAATCATAGTACCGTTTCCAGCGGTAAGAAATCTCTTAGTACAGAAAGACGTGGGTGAGAAAAGAGCAAATTGGGTTACTACCTTACAAGAATACAACGCTGAAATTAAACCAGCAAATATTGTAAAAGGTCAAAGATTTTGCAAAATGTTGGCTAGAGCATCACTTATTTCCGAAATACCATCTTCAGAAGTACAAATGTATGAGGTAAACCTAAACGATATGGAATCATTATACGTTGATATCATATTTTATCTAAAGAACCGATATGCTCCTTCAAACCTAGATTATACAAAGAAAAGAGCCCTAAGATTGAAAGCTAAACAATATCAACTCATGAATGATGTACGTTTTAGGATGAATTATGATTCTGTCCTCCTTAGATGTCTTGAGAAATCTGGAGCTGAAAAGGTTTTGCAGGAACTCCATGATGGACCAGCAGGTGGACATTATGCTGGAGATACTACAGCAAATAAAATCCTGCGTGTAGGGTACTATTGGCCTACACTATTCAAAGACGCACATAGCTACGTAGGGAAATGTCAAGTTTGTCAAACTGCTATAGGAAGACAAAAGAAACCATTGTTTCCTTTACAACCAGTCAATATCGATCAACCTTTTGATCAATGGGGATTGGATATAATAGGTGAGATCATTCTTCACTCTTCTAAATAGCATAGGTATATCCTTACAGCTACAGAATATTTTACTAAGTGGGTAGAATCAGTTCCTCTCAAAACAGCTAATGCTGAACACATCATTGATTTCATAATTAGTTCATAATCACCAGGTTTGGTTTACCCTCGGCTTTAATGTTTGATAATGCATCGTATTTTTCTAGCAATGTTATGACTGAATTTGCGCTCAAAAGAGGTTTTAAACTTAAATAATCTACCAATTATTACCCACAGGGGAATGGGTTAGCTGAATCAACAAATAAAAACTTAATCAAAATCATTAAGTGAACCATCGATCAAAATCATAAGAATTGGCACAAATCCTTAATATATGCTCTATGGGTAGACCGAATAACACAGAAAGCCTCCATTGGCACTTCTCCCTTTAATTTAGTTTATGGGAAAGCAGTGGTCCTTCCAACTCATCTAGCGATCCCCTCTTTGGCCTTAGTTCAATTTATTCACAAAACAACAACTTCTTCCTTACAACTAAGGAAACTACAAATCCTTAAGCTAGAAGAGAAACGAGAACAGGCTAATATAACTCATGCCCATCACCAAGCATTGGTAAAGGCTTCTTTTGATTCAAACATGATATCCAGAAAGGACTTTCAGATTGGAGATCTAGTTTTAAAATGGGATAAGGCTCACGGGGAAAAGGGAAAACATACGAAGTTCCAACAAATGTGGCTTGGCCCTTTCCAAATTGCAGAAATTATAGGTGAATCTAATTTTATGTTACAGGATTTAACAGAAAAAAGAGAATCTTTACCTGTTAACGGACAGATCCTCAAAAAATAGTTTCCATAGGCGATTAGTCTTCTATTTTTGTAAATTAGCTTTTCCTTTATTTTGATAATAAAACCAGTTGTAAATGGTTGCTTTTGGAATTCACGAAAAAGACAAGTATTTCTTTTTAGATTTTGTTTTTCGCTTATATGAATAGAATTGATTTAGAAAATTAGTCATTATTATCGAAAGATACAATCAAAGGCTATAAACCTGAAAATGATACTAGTTTCAATCTTACAAATTTTGATAAAAAACAACCTTTAGTGGGAATTTGTTTTATATCAATCAAATGAAAGGCATCAAAAAACAAAACGAAAATTCTCTATAGAAAAACTCTTTCCAAAAAACTCTACAATTGTCGTCCAGAGCTATTCTTAAGGAAACAATGACTTCCTCCCCACCTAGAGAGTTACGAGCTTCAAGGAATAATTCAGCGATACACTTTAAACTTAAAGAATAAGAGATCTCATCATGAGCCTACTTATCATGATCATAAGATATTATAGCTTGCTGACTTTGCCAAAACTGCATACCACAACAAGGCAATGACTCAAGATTGTTGCAATCAAAAGACAAGGGGTCTCATCATGAGCCAGCTTGTTCAGCAAAGTTATAAATCAAGTGAGTGGCATTGTCATAATTTGGCTACCAAACCAAGGCGTTTTTCTTTAAGAATTAAAAGAAAATAAAAGCAATAAGTGTGGATATGGATTTCCCTTTGAAAATTGTATATTTCTCCAAGTAGGATACAGAATCATTGCTGGGTAACAGGTAACCCTGTCGAGGCTATAAACGCCTGCTGGCAGCATAGGATCTACCTATGACAAATGAGCATATTTAAAACTGATTTACAGAGAGAACTTTGTTTTTATCTTTACGAACCAAGTAGTGGCTGATGTAAATACAATGACTAGCTCCAGGAAGTAAAAAATCAAAGTTAAGATAGAAGAAACAAACTATCATTGACAGTTGAGAGCATAGTGTACTTTATCTTTCTATAATAAAGTTTTATTTTCTTGAAAAGCCTTCTATTTTTGGAAGTTTAGAAAATCAAAAGAAAAACATAGATAACTGGTTCTTCCAAGTGAATCGCCAAGTGTTGTGGCCAGCAACAACCCCCTTCTTATTTAGTTTTAATACTAATACTAAATAAGTGGATATCCTTTATTGAAAAATTAAAAAAATTAAATTAGTACTTGTATTCCATTTTTGAATAAATCTTACTATCATAAACTTAGGAGAATACCCAAAAAATATAAAAAGAATTAATTTTTATGATAAGTTCGAACAAAACCATTCTCTCAATAATAAAGTGTCGCATCGCAAAAAAGGTAATGGATAACATCCTATAAACAAACTCCTAATATTGCGAAATCGCGATGTGAGATCACGCACTAAAGACACTCATCGCATCGCAGTTTTCATATGCCTCAAATATCACTTAAGGTGAAATACCTCAAACCACCGATATGCAATGACGCATCTCGCAAATCGCATTTCGCAGAAACATATGGTAATGGATGATTGTCACATGCAATGGATTAGCGATATTGCGATCTGCAATATTGCGAAGCAAATTGCAAAATCACTTTATCACAGATCTGCAGGGCTCGTCGTTCAAAAAGGTTTTCTGTAAACTGATGCCCAGTTATGCGCATTAATGTTAATTTAGTGAGTTAGTTAATAATCATTAATGAAATATGGCTTTGATCTGATCGAAGGGCCATTTCACGTAGGGTGGTATATTTTATATGATTTCGGCATTTAAAGCTTTCCCATCATCTTTTTCTTATCATTACTCTTTCTTCATTTGCAAATTGCAGGAGTGAATAGGAGAGGGGTATACATAGTAGTGTTCAGAATATTATGGGAAAGAAGGGAAAAGCTCTGAGTTCTGAAGACAAAGAAATGACGCCCTTATACACAGACACCACCTGTAACAGAGATTCCGATGTTACTACTTGGGAAGGCATGCACAGTCTACTCGAGGAAGAAAATCCCAGAGTAATGGAGGTTACAACAACTGCAGACTCACGCGGGTCGTCTGAGGCATCAATTATAGAACTAGCATGCTCGTTCTTGCACCGGATATCAGCGAGGCCCAAGATACTTCCATACACGGACATGGTTAAATGGGTACTGAATAGTGCTGAGATAACAGACCAATAGTTTAAGACTAAAAGCCAAGGATTCATTGGGTCATTCATTTCACAAAATTTAAGGTATATATATCCTCTAAAAAAAATGTGCAAGAGGTGAAAAAATGCACAAGAGGCGAAAAATAGCACCAGGGAAGCCCGGATCGAGAAACGGAGGCAGTTTCCAATGCGCAATTAGCGCTTAGCGCTAATCGCGCATCGCTAGGCAAAACCCATCGACATGGAAAGCCTTTGATCACTCAGTCACCTGTAAGCCCAGAAAATTGTAGGAAAAAGAGTTAAAGGCTAAAGGAAAAACTAGAGCTCTAAAAACCAGTGGTATTTATCAGAGACCACTCCAGGATTTCTACCAAATGTACAGCATCTATAGACAAGTTGGAGACAAAAGGCTCAAGAAAGAGTAGATTCCATCAAAATGTTAACCAAGTTGAATTGGGATTCTTACTGGAAATACTTGGTAAAACCACACAGTCAGTGCATGACTCTCAAGTGCCTCACTAACTTTGCCGAGAAGATGATGCCAGCACTTGCCGATTCGGTTTTCGCAGGACAACTAAAGTTAGAGGTCAGCCAGCCAACTCTCCTCAAGCCAATGTTGGATGCTTCCTACTACAAGGAACAGATACATAGATAGTTAATTTCCAAATTCAGTTTTAATTTTAGTTTTAGTTTTAGTTTTGCTTTATTTTTGCCATTTGATGAGGACGATCATTTAAACCTCCTCCTATATTTTTGTAATAAACTATTTTTATATTTAGCGATTAGTATTTTAACCCTTCTCATGCATTTAGAGAAGAGTCCTGAAATTTGTCAAAAACGTTTCCTTAGAACATGCACTTCTGCACCCTCCGAGGAGTTTTTGATGAATGAATGGAACAAGATTTATTGATATCTATGTTTAATATCTACTACTAAAATTTCACTATTGTACACTTAGTAGATGCTGAATTAAGAAGAGATAAATCATTATTGCTGAAGCTCATGAGTAGAACTTGTTATAAATGGTACTTTTATCTCTTAGCAATTTTTGCTTATGTGTTAAGGTGATATTCATGTTCAGTTGTTTATATATGAATGCTTGAATTCTTGAGTTATCATTCGGCACTTCTGTACGGTGATAACTATTCTATTTATGCTTAATATATGAGTGACTTATTATGCAACATGCTTTTCACAATTGTTTCATCTAACTTTTTATACGAAATGGTTTATCTTTATTGAATTCTTTTCTCATAGCGATTGAATGATCTTTATTACCAATTGCCATTAGAAATTATTTTAGATCGCATAATTGAAAGATTAAATCCTGGGTTAGTTTTTAGAATTAGATATTTCTATTCATTAGAATACAATTGCATGTTGTTAAATTAGATATTAGAATAAAATCATTTTACTTAGAAATTATTAGAAAGGAAATATCAATTCTCAACACGCACACACATAAATTGGGAAACCGGTCCCATATCCCCAGTCGGACCCACCATCCCAAATGGAAAAGGAGTTGCCTCCAAGGTCTGGACCGGGTGGGTATCCCCCTTTTTGTAGACCCAATTTTCGAGGCTTCAACAGGAACAAGCAAGGAGTGAGCCTAGAAGCTATGGGATTGAAGTCATCATCAAAGGATTGAGGAATTAGTATCAGAGTGAGGTAGCTTTCTCTCTCTCTCCCTCTATGCATTTTTAAACACAAACTAGGAAAGTTTTCATTAGTTTGTTCAGTTTGTTGTTAGACCCACTCATTGGGCTAGAGAGATCACCTTTTTCCGCATAGGGGATTTATCTTCACAACAGGGTATAGTTCCCTCACCCTTCCCTTTTCAATCCATTTGGATTTGCTTAGTTTTGTACCTTTGAGAATCATATGAAGGTGCTTCATGTTCCCTCCTCTTGAAGTTTTTGCTTTTTTGTCAAGGATAGGATATTGCTGCAACTCTTCAAGATTTTTAGGAGGGAAAATGTCCCTTGAAAGAATCTAAACATTCTCTCCCGGGTCTTCAATCAAAGGAGGCTTACCCAATTTCATGTTCTTTTCACCTTGAAGATTTTCTTTCCTGATGAAAAGCCTTACTTCATCTTCAACCTGAAATATGTGGTCAACATGATGCTTATCATTCCTAGCATTGTATTTGGCTTGAATCTTCACCAAATATGATTGTCACCTCCGTGCACCATCCTTCTTCAAAGACAAAACATTAGGAGACCGACAAGAAGATGTATTAGAACTAAAGTTCCTTTTTTCAAATAGCTCTTGCTTCTGCTTCTTGATCCCTACATTCTCTAACATTGGCATCTTGTTCAAACCAATGTTTGGATTAGGACAATGGACTTGCTACAATTGAACTTCATGTTGTTTTCCTCTTTTAGGAGGCAAAATTTCAGATTCCTGAAACATCTTATTAGATGTGTTAACAACTTCAACTAAATCAAAACTTAATGTTGCATCACATTCTTTGAAGGCTTCAGATTCATCAACATCTTTATGTTTAATCATTAAAAATGAAAAATTATGACTAGCATTAACAAACCTCTTCATTTTTCCACATTCACAAGAGAAAAATTCAACTTCTTGCGATGTTCTCTAATAGTGTACTCAATCCCACTTTTAAACAAATTATACTTGTTCTCATGGAGATGAAAGATGGATTTCCTGTCTAATCCAAATGGATCCTAGAAAACCCTCTAAGTCTTCAAACACTCGAAACTATAGCACAAGAATAACTTTTCAAAAAGTCAAATTACATTATCAAGAGGCAAAAACATGAAGAAATCAATGAAATAAGGCTTATTGGAGGCTTAAAGCAACTTTGCATAAGAGCCATCAGATCTGGCCGATCAAACGATCCAGATTTGATCAACCATTCGCAATCGGTGGTGGCAAGTGGAGACTGTCGGCGAAGACCACACAGAATATACGATAGCAATCAGTAGGGTCAACGAGGACCGTCAATCAAGCGCGCAGATTGACAGCCCAAGTTGCATCACAGTATCACTATCGTCAAATACAAAGGAGCGCTTACAACGGCCCGGGGTATGTGCGATATGTTATTGCGATCAATCGCATCACAATATCACGTTAGCACATTACAATGGAACGGGGCTGATATAAATATGATTCGTGATAGCTGGACCCAATGAAAATATAGATGATATTATATATATTTTGAGATCCAGAAAATAGGGTTTTCCTTTGTATTTTGAATTGTCATTAAATAAACGAAATACAAAGGAAAAAGCGTCAATGCGATGAAACTGGACCCGAAAGGGTTTCTTAATGCTATTGTATGTTATTTCAAGTCCGATATGAGTGGGATTTTCATATTTTAATGTATTTTCAAATATAAATGGAAATCACAAAACAACAATGATTTCGGGAGGGCTGAGGGCGTTAAGTGGTTTGGGTTGGGCTCCGCCCGATCCCATACATTGGCTGCCACGTGTCCAGGCCGAGGAGAGAGAAAACCACCCTTATCAGGCAGTTAACCCCCGTACGAAAGAGCCGCCTGAAATGAACCACAACCGTTGGATCTGGATCTCCCAGATCAATGGAGGAGATGCAATGTCGATATACAAGCGGACCCGATAGAAGTTATAAGGCGGATCCATAATGTTTCAAGTCTAATAAACAGAAATTTGAAGAAATTTCACAGTTTTGAATGTATTTCTCTATGTAAATAGAGAATGGTTATTTCGAGGTTTTCAAAGGTTCGATGACCCATTCCGTTACAGAATAGGTTGCCACCATCCCTGAAAGCGTTTAGCAATGATTGCTAATGCTTAGAGGGGGATCTGAGCGGACAAAGGCCGGGAAGCCAGAGAGCTCGAGAAGGTGAAACGAACAAACAATGCTGATTGGATTTAAAGCTACAGATTGAAAGAAAACAAGCAAGTTGTGTTGAGACAGAGCAATGACAGAGACAGATACTAATAGAGAGAGTCTATGTACTCAGAGAGGCTTGAGGGGTTCAAGAAAAACACTTGCTATTGTATCTGTTGTGTGTTGAGACTCAAATTAAGCTCATACTTTTGTAAAACTCTATTTTTGAAGACATAATAGAGAGGTCACCACTGAAGGCTAGACCAGGAGACGTAGCCCAAGGAGTGTTGGGTGAACTCCTTATTAAACTTGTTGTTTTATGCATGTTTGTCTATTATGTTCTTTAACTGCTTCATTGTTTATGTATTTCACAATCTTATCAATCCATGCACATGAGTCTGTAATACCTTAATAATAGTTTAAGATCTCACGATCAGATCAAGTGGTATCAGAGCTTTAGGTTTCTAAGGTTAGACAAGCTTGTGCTGGATTGTTGAATGCTAACTGGGTCAAACCTAAAATTAGGAGAAGGAGAATTGGTTGAGACTAACCCAGAAATAGGAATAGTCTATCCTAGGAGGAAAATGGTAGAGGAAATTCCCTTGGAATCAGACTCTCAGTTCATGGACAGTTTCATGACCATGAGATCCATAGTAGAAGAGATGTATCGAGAATTTAAGAAAGTTCGAAGTGAATATGCTTCAACCTCCAAACAAGACAAAGGAACAGAGGAACCTCTTCTAGATGGCCATTCAGAAGGCAAAGGGAAAGGGATTGAGCCTCCTCTATCAACACCTCCTTCTAGCCCTTTGATTAAATTAGATGTAAAATTTGATTTGCCAATATATGATGGAGAATTAAATGCAAAAAAGCTAGATAACTGGATTAGACAGATTGATGTATATTGTAGGGTGCAGAACATCGATTCATAAAGGAGAAAGATTCAACTGGCTAGCCTTCGCCTTGGAGGAATTGCCCTAGTGTGGTGGGAAGGCAGGACGCAAGTTGATTTGAAGAAGCATGGTAAAATTCTTTCTACCTGGAGTGAATTTGTTTCTGCCATTAAAAAACAATTCTATCCACTATCTTATATGCAACAAGCAATTATGAGTTAGCAAAATCTTCACCAATTAAAGGGGAAAAGTGTACAAAGTTGTACCTAGGAATTTAGAAAAAGAGCTTTAATTATAGGCATTTCTCTAGACTCACCTAGAACTTTGCTGAAGTATATAGGTGGTCTACACAGCTATTTGAAGCACACCATTCTCATGTTTAACCCTACTAGCATAGATGTGGTATTAGTTTAGGCTACACATCTAGAGTTTAGAGGCAAGAATGTGAACCCAGAGATTGGGGGATCATCAAAACCCACTACAAGCAAGAAAAAGGAAAATAAGAAGCAAAAATGGAAGGAGAGGAAGACAAACACTGTACAAAAAGCCAAGCCTTCATGTAGTCACTGCAAGAAGGGTGGACACGATGATGAACATTGCTGGTCTTTGCATCCTGAGCTGAAACCTAAGAAGTACGATGGCAAGAAGAAGAAGATTGTTGCTGCTATTCAGAAATATTTGGGGTCAGACTCACGTGATGAAACAACAATCACAGCCACAGGTATAAAAGGTAAAAATTCTGAAGCATCTACTAGTAATTTTGCACAATCTATTGATAATGAAGAAATGGGAGGAAAAGACATGAGCTTTTTCATATTAGAGTTATTCCCAAGCATCAAAAGATTGATACTTTATTTGATAGTGGTTCACAAGTAAACTTGATTTCTAAAGCAATTGTAAAGAAGTCAGGACTTCTAACCACACCTCACAAGAAGCCATATGCATTAGCTTGTGTATGTGATAAAGCCAAGCTACAAGTGACCAGACAATGTAAACTTAAGTTTTCTTTTGGGTTACTTTTGTAGGTGAGGTTGAGTTAGATATAGTTCCCTTGGATATATGTGGTATTGTTTTAGGAAGTCCTTACTTGTATGATAGAAAAGCCATTTTCCATAGAACTGAAAATAAGTATCAACTCACAAAAGATGGAATAGAATATATTGTAAGAGCTCATCATCTCAAAAATAACTACACTCTCATAAAATCAGGGCAAATGAAAAGAATTGTAAATTCATGCAAGCAATTTTTACTAATGGTTGTAAAGGAAAAGACCCCTGATAAAACCAATGCATTTGAAGGCCCTGATGCTAAATCGTAAGCTGATTTAGAAAAAGTTGTTTCAGAATATGGTATCCTATTTCAAGAACCTAAAGGTCTGCCACCCAAAAGGGAAATAGTACATGATATTCATTTGCAATAAGATGCTCCATTGCCTAACATCTGAATGTACAGGTTATCTGCTTTAGAGAATGCAGAGATCAAGAAGCAGGTACAGGAGCTGGTCAATAAAGGGTTCATAAGATCAAGCACATCACCATGCGGATACCCAATCGTGTTGGTGAGAACGAAAGATGGTTCATGGAGGATGTGCATTGATTACAAAGCACTGAATAAATAATGATAAAGATTCGTTATCCTCTTCCTCGCATTCATGATCTACTAGATCAGTTGAAAGAAGTTGTTTACTTTTCCAAGTTGGACTTGCATAGTGGTTACCATCAGGTCAGAGTAGTAGAACAAGATGCATGAAAGACTGCTTTCAAGACAAAGCAGGGGCTGTATGAATGGCTTGTTATGCCTTCTGGCTTAACTAATGCTCCTACCACTTTCATTAGAGTTATGAATGATGTACTTCCACCTTTTATTGATGATTTTGTAATTGTATATTTAGATGACATTCTTGTTTTTAATAAAACATGGGAAGAACATTTAAAGCATGTAAAGCAGACTCTAGATGTTTTGAAAAGAGAAAATCTCTATGTTAAGTTATCAAAATGTGAATTTGGTAAAACATCTTTGAATTCTTTGGGTCATATTGTAGGGGGTGGTGAATTGAAGTGATGAAAATGGAATCTTTGGGTAAGCCCAAAATCCATTTTCATGGAAAAGGCTCGATCCTGGACCTGTGGGTTATGGCCCACAAGTCCCGACGGAAGCGTTCTAAATAACTTTAAAACTTTTAAACGTGGATCTTCATTAAATAATGAATCATCCCTTCTCATAGAAAGCAGTCTTTGCACGCTTTCAAACCAATTGCATAACGCCACAGTCCACCGGTGCCTCCTCTGCCAATATTCGGCCAAACTCATACCGTGGCTCATACACAAACCTTCCAAAGACAACAGAACTGGGAAGCGAGAAATAAATGTGTTCAAAAACACAAGCCTTCCTCTACTTTTGCGGCATCAAGCACATACCGATCACACCATCTTTATCACAACAATGATTCACCATGTCTCACCTCGCGTTCTTACTGCACACATCTCAGAGGCAAAGACCACGGCCCCATTCTTGCGCCTCCCCATTCGATAAAATTGGCAATCGCACGTTTCCAAGATTGAATACCAAAACAATCAACTACTCCACAGCTCCGATTTGAAGTTCCGGATCCGACTTGACTTCTAGCCTGATTCATAGCAATTTGCATCCGGTGATATGGGTTACCTCTGGGTTCCAATGCGAAGTTCGACTAAGGAAATTCAACATTAACCCAAACAACATCGTCCACACACAAAATTCGGTCAACATATATATAACAATTACGCAGTCAACATATATATAACAATTACGCAATGATTCAGGTCGCCATTGATCCTGTAAGTGATCATTGTCGATCAACAAACTCGCACACAGAAATTAACTATAAAATCCATAGCTTAACATGCTCGAAACACATATTTTACTCAATTAGAAACACACATAAATGTACGCGACTTACAATAAACCCAGGTTTCATATATTAAACAAAACGGTTACAGACTAAGGCGTTTCAGCATTAGAAACGAGCTCAAATTCGATTACATCTTGCTCTATCACTCTATATCGCCTTTCTATCTCGGTTACATATATATATACACAAGAAATGTTAGATTGGAAAGATCCGATCCATATTTTCCTCCAACAGAAACTCCATAATGCATGCACGCAGATAATATATCTGTCAAATCCTCATTAAATCTGTTTTTGAGCAGATTTTCCTCCCGTTTTCGAGCTTGACTGTCCACGTCTTCATCGCTCCACTTGGATTCTTCTTTAATTAAGAAAAGGGTCAGATGCTCGTGCATCAGACTCCCAAGGTAAAAAAAAAATTATGACCTCCTGGTCATATACTTCTCCTGGTCCTTAGTAATTCTACCCACTATATTCCTTCAGTGGCACTGCCTTTATGATCTTCTGTGAGTTGCAACCAACCTCTGCAGTAACAGTCTCCTCTGTTACACGATACCTCACCAAGCCCTCTGCACTCGATCTTTTGGCATTCTTCTGGTTCTCTTCTCTGGAACCAATTGAGCACACCTTGCTCTAGGTTGCTGCAAATCTTCTCACCTTCCGCCGTCGCCATCTGCACGACAGTAAGACCATAAACTCTCCAGCTTTAACAAAACTATACCTCCTTCCCCTTCTGCTTGCTTCCTCTTCCTTCTCGCAGGAAATCCTTTCCCTGCTCTGATACCACTTGATGAAAATGGAATCTTGGGGTAAGCCCAAAATCCCTTTTCATGGAAAAGGCTCGATCCTGGACCTGTGGGTTATGGCCCACAAGTCCCGACGGAAGCATTCAAAATAACTTTAAAACTTTTAAACGTGGATCTTCATTAAATACTGAATCATCCCTTCTCATAGAAAGCAGTCTTTGCACGCTTTCAAACCAATTGCATAACGCCACAGTCCACCGGTGCCTCCTCTGCCAATATCCAGCCAAACTCATACCATGGCTCATACACAGACCTTCCAAAGACAATAGAACTGGGAAGCGAGAAATAAATGTGTTCAAAAACACAAGCCTTCCTCTGCTTTTGCGGCATCAAGAACATACCGCTCACACCATCTTTATCACGACAACGATTCACCATGTCTCACCTCGCGTTCGTACTGTGCACGTCTCAGAGGCAAAGACCACGACCCCATTCTTGCGCCTCCCCATTTGATACAATTGGCAATCGCACGTTGCCAAGATTGAATACCAAAACAATCAACTATTCCACAGCTCCGATTTGAAGTTCCGGATCCGACTTGACTTCTAGCCTGATTCATAGCAATTTTCGTCCGACGATATGGGTTACCTTTGGGTTCCGATGCGAAGTTCGACTGAGGAAATTCGACATTAACCCAAACAGCATCGTCCACACACACAATTCGGTCAGCATATATATAACAATTACACAGTCAACGTATATATAACAATTACGCAGTGATTCAGGTCGCCATTGATCCTGTAAGTGATCATTATCGATCAACAAACTCGCACACAGAAATTAACTATAAAATCCATAGCTTAACACGCTCGAAACACATATTTACTCAATTAGAAACACACATAAATGTACGCGACATACAATAAACCCAAGTTTCATATATTAAACAAAACGGTTACAGACTAAGGCATTTCAGCCTTAGAAATGAGCTCAAATTCGATTACATCTTGCTCTATCACTCTATATCGCCTTTCTATCTCAGTTACATATATATATATATACACAAGAAATGTTAGATCGGAAAGATCCGATCCATATTTTCCTCCAACAAAAACTCCATAATGCATGCACGCAGATAATATATCCATCAAATCCTCATTAAATTTGTTTTTGAGTAGATTTTCCTCCCGTTTTCCAGCTTGACTGTCCACGTCTTCATCGCTCCACTTGGATTCTTCTTTAATTAAGAAAAGGGTCAGATGCACCTGCATCATGAAGATAGATTCCTCTAAGGTTGAAGTCATTGTGAACTGGCCTAAACCCAAATCTGCTACAGAAGTTAGAAGCTTCCTAGGAGTAGCACAATATTGGAGAAAGTTTATTGCTAACTTTTCCTTGATTGCAGCTCTTACATGCTTTAACAGGATTGAACAAGGTGTTTCAGTGGGGAAGCAAACAACAGAAAGCCTTCGACACCTTGAAAGAAAAGATTAGTATAGCACCAGTACTAGCATTTCCAGATCTTCAAAGATCATTTAAGATTGAAACAGATGTCAGTGACTATGCCATGGGAGCAGTGTTGATGCAACATGGTAAACCCATATGTTATCATTATGAGACATTTAATTTTGTAGTAGTTAATTATCCCACATATGATAAAGAATTGTATGCATTAGTGCAGAGTGTGAAAAAGTGGAAACATTACCTAATGGGCAAAGAAACAATTATACATACTGATCATCAACCACTTCAATATTTGCACTGACAAACTAAATTGTAGCAATCAAGACACTATAGGTGGATGGGTTTTCTACAACAGTTGCATCTTGTTATCAGATATAAGAAAGGCATACACAACAAGGTTGCAGATATGTTATCCAGACCAATCATAAATGCATCTACTCTACTTAAGTATAATTCAATATTGCATGAAACCTACATTGAACAATATGCTCAAGATGTAGATTTTAAGAATGTATATGCAACTTTAAGTAATGGCAAACAAGTAGAAGAATTGGATTATCATGTTAAGGACCAACTCTTGTATCATTTGGGAAATTTATGCATTCCTCAAACTGAAAGATTTAACATAATCCGAGAAGCACGTACTTCTCTAATATCAGGTCATTTTGATGTAATTAAAACAGTTGCACAGCTGCAAAGATTCTGTTATTGGCCAAGAATGCATGAAATAGTTTCTAGATATATTAAAGGGTGTACCATGTGTGCTAAAAACAAGCCCAACAATAGAAAACTAGGCTTGTACACTCCACTTCCAGTTCCTTATCATCCTTGGGAAAGTGTTTCTAGGATTTTGTTGGGGGATTGCTAAAATCTAGAAAAGGTCATGACTATTTATATGTTATTGTGGATAAGTTCAGCAAAATGTGTATTCTAATAACTTGTCACAAGCAGATTACAGCTGAACAAACAACAAAGTTGTTCTTTCAGCATGTATGGGTTCATTTTGGGTTACCCACTTATATTGTCTCTGATTGAGATTCCTGATTTGTTGGGAATTTTTGGTCAAGTCTATGGGAGTTAATGGACACTAGATTGAAGAAGAGCACAACATTTCATCCACAAATAGATGATCAAATAGAGGTGGTCAACAGCACAGTGTTCCAGTTTCTCAGAGGCTATTGTAGCAAGCATCCCAAACTTTGGGATGAACATTTATGTTATGTGCAACATGCTTACAACTGTGCTAAACATTCTTCTACACAAAGATCTCCTTTTGAGACTTGTTTTGGTTTTACACCAAGGTATCCCTTGGATTTTGTCTTTAGTAAAGAAATAGTAGTTGATGGACACAGTGATGTGGACAAAGCAACCAAGTTCATTGAACAGATCCAAGAAATTCACCAAGCAGTGCAGGAACAACTAGAAAAGAGCCAGGCCAAGTACAAGGCAAGGCATGATAAGCGTCGAATTGAGCATAGCTTCCAAGTTGGTGATCAAGTCTAGCTATAAATCAACAAAGATAGAATGCAAGGTGAAGGTAAGAAGCTGAAGGCAATAAGGTATGGGCCTTTCAAGATACTTGAGAAAATTGGTGAGAACGTTTTTCACCTTGATTTTCCAGCTTACATACATATCTATTCAATAGTTAATGCAGAGAACTTGAGACTATTTGAACCTTCATTGATTGAAGATCCCAAAGAGAAAATTCAGTTGCCTTATATTGATGTTCTGTTGCCTGAATATCTCAATGAGTTGTAGGAAGATACAGTTCTGGACAAGAAGCTGAGAACTACGTGCAGAGGGGATGTTGAGTACCTCAGAATTGGATTCAAAGGTTCAAAACCAAGCAGTGCAAGATGGATAGAGATTGGACAAGTGAGGAAGTTGTATCCTCACATGATTGAAGCTTAAAGACCAACTTTTGGTGGTCCAAAAGCCTTTTTCAGTGGGAAGGCATGATCCAAATGGATCCTAGAAAACCCTCTAAGTCTTCAAACACTCGAAACTATCGGGAGGTAAAAGCATGAAGAAATAAGTGAAAAAAGGCTTATCGGAGGCTTAAAGTAACTCTGCATCAGAGCTGTCAGATCTGGCTGATCAAACGGTTCGGATCCGATAGGCCAATCACAACCGACGGTGGCAAGCAGAGAATATCGGTGGAGACCACACAAAATATGCGATAGCGATTAGCAGGGTCAACAAGGACCATCGATCAAGCGCGCAGATCGATGACCCAAGTTGCATCATAGTATCTCTATTGGAAAATACAAAGGAGTGCTTACAACAACCCGGGGTATATGCGATATGCGATTGCGATCAATCGCATCACAATATCACATCAGCACATTACAATGGAGTGGGGCCGATATAAATATGATTCACAATAGCCGAACCTTATGAAAATATAGATGATATTATATATATTTTGAGATCCAGAAAATAGGGTTTTCCTTTGTATTTTGCATTGTCATTAAATAAACGAAATATAAAGGAAAAAGTGTTGATGCGATGAAACCAGACTCGAAAGGGTTTCTTAATGCTATTGTATGTTATTTCAAGTCTGATATGAGCAGGATTTTCATATTTTAATTTATTTTCAAATATAAAGGGAAATCAAAAAACAAGCAGGATTTCAGGAGTACCAAAGATGGTAAGTCGTTTGGGCCGAGCTCTACCCGATCCCATACATTGGCTGCCACATGTCCAGGCTAAGGAGAGAGAAAACCACCCTTATCAGGCAGTTAACCCCCGTACGAAAGAGCCGCTCGAAATGAACCACAGCCATTGTATCTGGATCTCCCAGATCAACGGTGGAGATGCGATGTTGATATACAGGCGGACCCGATAGAAGTTATAAGACGGATTCATAATGTTTCAGGTCCGATAAACAACAATTTGGTGGAATTTCACAGTTTTGAATGTATTTCTCTGTGTAAATAGAGAATTGTTATTTCGAGGTTTTCAAAGGCCCGATGATCCATTCTGTTATAGAATAGGTGGCCACCATCCATGAAAGTGTTTAGCTATGATTGCTAACGCTCAGAGGGGGGTCTAAGCGGATAGACGTTAGAAAGCCAAAGAGCCCGAGAAGGTGAAATGAACAGACAACGCCGATTGGCTTTAAAGCCACAGAGTAATAGAAAACAGGTAGGTAGTGCTGAGACAGAACAAAGACAGAGATAGAGAGTAATAAAGAGAGTTTGTGTACTTAGATAGGCTTGAGGGGTTCAATCAAAACTCTTGCTGTTGTATCTATTGTGCGTTGAGACTCAAATTGAGCTCATAATTTTGTAAAACTCTGTTTTGAAGACATTATATAGAGGTCACCACTGAAGGCTGGACCAAGATATGTAGCCCAAGGAGTGTTGGGTGAACTCCTTATTAAACTTCTTGTTTTTATGCGTATTTGTCTATTATGTTCTTTAACTGCTTCATTGTCTGTGTATTTCGCAATCTTATCGATCCATTGCACAAAGTAACATAGGAAAATCCATGCACATGAGTCTGTAATACCTTAATAATAGTTTAAGATCTCACGATCAGATCACTGTCATATAAGGATGGGCTTCCCAAACCAATCCTGCATATGTCAAGTTGTACCACATCAAGTTCTACCTCATCAACAAAATTTGCAATGATGGTGAATTTAAGTATACGTTTTCTTATCAGTTGCAATTTGGCAGTCGTCACGTACCCAACCCAAAGGATAAGGTTTAGGATGCAGAATGGTTTCCAAATTTAGTTTCTTGATAATTTCTTATGAAATAAGGTTTTCTTGTGATCCACTATTAAACAAAGTGTCTACTTTGTTATGTTTTGTGATGACTCTAATATGGAAAAGCTATATTCTTTCTCTTTCATTTTGAGTTTCAATAGGATTTCTAGAAGAACTAGTACTTGCAATATAATCCTTGCCTTAAATCCCATGGCTATGATTTTTGTTTCATCTTC
The DNA here is from genome assembly GCA_031772625.1 of Pinus tabuliformis. Classification (NCBI taxonomy): domain Eukaryota; kingdom Viridiplantae; phylum Streptophyta; class Pinopsida; order Pinales; family Pinaceae; genus Pinus; species Pinus tabuliformis. Next base: position 1,299,689,523 of record CM062809.1, read on the forward strand.
AGAATCGGATCCTAGATCTTGTTATGTAGTTGCAATAGTCTTTTCTTTCTCCTTTTTATTAAACTTTTTGGGTCTCATCTCAGGATGAAGTTTCCAACAGTGGTCTTCATTATGGCCTTCTTTTGAACAAAGTTTACATGTGAGTTTTTCTCCCTCTTTATTGACTGAAGAATTCTTTTTATCCTTGCCTTTGAAGTTCCCTTTTCCTTTGTCTCCTGACTTAAGTGAATTCTCACTAGTTTCTTCAGAAACATTCTTTCTCTTGATTCTAAATGAATTACCTATACACAAACTTCATCTAGTTTCGTTGGGTTAAACATGATAGTTTTTTGTCTTAAGTAGCTATGCAAACCTCCAATATATTTCAGTAGAGTACATTGGGAGGACAAATATATTCCCAAAAATAAATGATATTTTCCTAAATTCTTGAGTATAGCTTTGAACATTTTGACACTTAGCTTGTCTAAATTTTTTCCAATCCATTATAGTTTTTTGCACGTATGCTAATGGATAAAATTGTCTTCTTATTCCAACAACAAAATCATTCCAAGAGGATAAAACCTTACCACTTTCTTCATGTCCTCTTGAGTTTTGGCCTCCCACCAAATAAGTGCATTACTTTCCAAACTAAGAGAAGCAAGCTCAATTTTGGTCTCATCATCCTTGATTCTGTGTATCCTGCAATAAACTTCAATCTGACGAATCCAATTATCTAATTTCTCACAATCTACCTCTCCATCATTTTTTCCTGTGGAAAAAGTCGTAATTTTCATTGAAGGAGAAAATTACATTTTGTATATGTTGAGCATTACTTAAGTAAGGCATTGCCTGTTCAAAAAGATGAAAAAATTTTGTTCATTCCTCCACGTAGGGAGTGAGCTATATGAGAATAACAAAAATGGAGAACTACTAGCCTCTTTGCAGAGAGGATATAGTGCTATCTAAAAGTTCTAAATAAATATTTACAATATAAGAAAAAAGATAATATCAAAAACATCCAGTCCCTTGTAATGCTGCTTCAAAAAGATTCAGGATCTATCAAAGGTCTGTGATAGTGCTGGTAGGCGGCACCATCCTTTTCCTCGCATATCAACCAAGTATCATCATCCCTAAGTGTTACTTACTTGGATAAGTGATCGGCAACTGTGTTACACTCCCTATAAATATGATGACATGTGAAAGAGTCAAAAGACATAATAAGTCTATGAGTCTCATCCAAAATATGCTTCAATGAGTATGCATTACAGATGTTTTTTTTGTTGATCCAGTTGACAACCAGTTTTGAGTCACCATATAGTTGCAGGTTTGTGCATTATTTGTATATAGCATATTGGATGAGGTATTTAGCAGTTAAAAGTTCGACATAGTTATTTGTTCCTTTGCCCAAACCCATTTGTACTTTGAAAGAATGTGATACTGATAGGTGCAATACGGCTCCCCCTCCACAACCTGATTCCTGTGTTGACCCATCAAAGTAAGCCCATGGTATGGAGGTGTTAATGACTTCTGTCTCAATATTCCTATGTTGTTTTTGAGAGGTGTCATCAGGAATCGAATGATAATCTGCTAAGGTTTTGTTCAGTATGGAAGGCCAAAAGAGGGACTTTTGCTGGAAAATAATTTGATTCCTGGCTATCCATAATTCCTAGCAAATGAGCAGAGGTATATTCCTTTCCTTGCCTGTGGTGTCTTCCCACCAATTATTCCATGCATCCGTTATGTTTTTGTTGTGCCACTGACAGTGGATGGACAGCGTTGAGAGAAAACAATTCCAGAGCTCTTGTGAGATAGGGAAATCCAGGAAGAGGTGTTATGTATCTTCATTGTTGTTCTTGCACAGGTAGCACCAAAAAGGCCCTAAGAAATATCATTTCATCAAGTTTGCTCCTGTCGGGACTTTGTTGTTCAGTATAGACCATAGAAGCAGCTTCGTTCTTGGGGTCGCTTTTAACTTCCATAAGAGGTTCCACCAAGGCTCAAAGGCTGACGGTTTGTGGGGATCCATCAGAAATAGATATCCTATATTGGGAGCATAATACCCATGTCTAGAAAGGGCCCAAATGAGCTCATCATCTCCTTCTTTGATCTTGATATGGGCCTCAGTCAATGCAGTAATATAATCTCTCTAGTCTTGTTACTAGGGTGGGGGAATGTTTAGTTCAAATATTGTTTTCCAGGCCTGCTGTGTTAGAGAGGATCGTCCATTATCAGTTATAGGACATATCTGAGTTATACCTTGATTAGCAAGGTGTGTTTTCAGCTCTTCGGGAAGTCTGTGTGCATTGCCACAACCAACCCAGGGGTCTTCTCCTATGTGCACCAGGGAGCCAGATTGGATTGTCCAAGTCAATCCATTTCTTATTAGGCCCATAGCTTTTGTTACTTCCTTCCAGATGTTAGATATGTTCCCGCTGGATCAGTGGTCATGTCTAATCCAATCAAGTGGGTTTGAAGGGGTGATGTATTTTGAAACAACAACCTTCGTCCATAGACTGCAATTATTGAGTAGTTGCCAACCCAAATTTGCTGCAAGTGCTTTGGAAAAGGTGTCCAATCTCTTAATCCCCCATCCACCCCATCATTTAGGCAATGCCAGAGATTCCCATCTTGTTCGGGAAAAAATTCTCCCCGTCTGTTTCCCCTTCCATAGAAAGTGAAAGAAAATGTTTTGCAACCTATCCAGTATGCCCTTGGGAATCTAGGCTAAGGTCATCCAATATACAGGCGTTACTTCTAATACTGCTTTGATCAGAACCAACTTGCTTGCCTTAGATAGGTATTTATGGTACCATATGTTCAAAAGATTTTCTACCTTAGTAATAAGCCAGAGCCAGTGAGTTATTTTGTAACCAAACGGTTTAAGGCGATATAGCCAAGGTACCTCAAACCTTCCTCTATAGGTGGGGTAGTAAAGGGGAATCTCCTTAGGGTGAATTGTAATTCGTTTTGGGTGCACCTGGAAGTTGTTAAAGTGGATTTGGTTTTATTCAGTACCATACCTGTGGCTATTTGAAAGGTACCAATAGCTTGGTGAAGAGCAGTGAGATCGTCGATTCCCCCATTGATGAATATGAGAACATAATCCATAAAGAGAAAATGTGTCAATATACCTATGTCAATGATTTTGATACCCCTGATTCTCCCCTGTCTGTGGTCTTCTCCTATAATTCTGCTTAGACCCTCCAACCCCACTCAGCATGAAAAATGGGGGGATAGGGGCATCCCTATCTAAAACCTCGCTCAGCATGAAAAAAGGGGGATTTTGATCCATTAATGAGAACACTGAAAGGAACATTGGTAATATAGCTCATGATCCACTTAATGAAAGTAAAAGGAAATCCTAATTGAGTTAACAGGATCCTGTTGATGCCCCGAAATTCGTTGAAACAACATCGGGGAAACCACCCGGTCCGGACCTTAGTGCAGCTCCTTTTCCATTTGGGATAGTGGCTTCGACTGGGGATAATGGGACCAGTTTCCCAAGAATTATAAGTAAACGGGATGGATGAATGATTTACGATATAAGGTGGTAATAAGTGAACAACTAAACTATAAGAGAAATATAATAACTATAATCTAATCCCGGGACTTATCGATTTGTAGAGTGCAGCGTTTGATAATCTGTGCTTAATGGCAGGCATATAGATGACTCTAACACTAAAGCATAGATGTTTAAATCATTTAAGATTGCTCTGCATAATTAGTTATGCAGAGCGATGATAGCGAATTACTACACTTAGTCATTTATATCATTGCTACACACGCATGAGTAAAAGAGATAACAAATCACAAAACATTCAATAGTGATATGAAATGAATATTTGTTGTTATATTGCATACATGTATTCAACAATAGCAAAGATAATAACACAGCAATTCATATAATAGAAAAGAGCACAGATACAGATAATAGTACCATGTAAGCTGTTTGATCAATCCAGTATATTAATCACTATGTCGCGGTCCTTCCTTCAAACCAGAAAGCATTCCAAACAAGTGACAGTAGTGCACAATTGCATAAAACAGCCTTCTAAACAAAATTAAGAACCATCGGTCGAGTTTCACAAAAGGATATAGACTGAAGCACAATAGTGCAAACTTCAGCCTTTAAGTCTTTTACAAAATTTTACGACCCTTTCCAAAACAATGAAAGGATCTATAAATACTATGCTAATCTAAATATCTAAATATCTAAAAACTGAAAAGCTACTAAATTGGCATTAACAAATATCATCTTCTTTTCTGGCGATCTGGCAGTCGGCGGCGATGCTTCATTCAGAGGTCTCTTTGCCTTTACTCCTTCGCTGACATATCGCCAGCATTGGCTCTACTTCTGGTGGAGTGTTGAGACGCGAAGTTAGTTGGGCATCATATGTGGCATCCTGAATGTCGGAAATCAGGTATCGGAGGGCATCTGTTAAACAGTTAAGAGCCGACCTTTGAGAATGTGGTTTAATCAGAAAGAGCCAGTATGCGTCGGCTGTTAAAGTATTTACTCCGGCGATTAATCGTCCTTGTTTCTCCAGATCAGGGTAATTTCTCTGCTCCAACATGTTTGCTGTTGTTATGCTTCCAGGTGTGCACTGGGAAATCATGTTTGCCAGATAGAGTGTGTCGTTGACTAGATTGATAATTTTGCTGGCAATCATTTTACATCTTGAGGCCGCCCTTTCCGCTTTCATTACCTGAGTGTTCCATTCCATGAAGAGTATGTCCTTGTACATTACATGGATTCGGGACAAATTTGCCGCTTTCCCTTCTGGAGTGTCTTGCCACTCAATATATTCAGATATGTCATCTTCGGCCTGATCTAGCTTATTCCTGGCCTTTTCTATTTGCTCACACACTACTGTAGATGTTTCACATAATGACTCAGCGTCAGCAAGTTGTCGGCACAAGAGTCTGATCTGAGATATTAATGCACCATTTATTCGAGTTGCCTCTGCTCTGAAATCGTCAATACTCTGGGCGTCCTTGATACCTTCGAGCTGTGCCGATAGCTGAGCTATTTGCTCGTCTTTAGATTTTATCATCAGCTCATTTGATGCTTTTAACTGGGACAATGCCTCCGATAATTCTTTTGCCTTCTGAACCTCACTTTGGTCTATCCTCTGTTTTTCAATTTGCAGCTACTGGGTTAACAAATTGTTTTCTTGCCGTTGAGCCAGACCCTGCTCTTCTACCTGTGCTGCCTTATTTTTCGCCTCAATTACTTCTGCCTGCAATGCATATATTTCATGATCTTTAGTCTTCAACAGAAGACTTACCTCTGATGCTTTGTCAATAGTTGATGCCGAATAAGCTCCCGCAAATTGCGACAGCTTAGTCAGATCATCGGAGGGGTCCAATTCCCCTTTCCAGACCACATTGCCCGTGACTGTTTGCTCAGGAGAAATAGAAGGTTGATCAAGCCTTCGTCTTTTCCTAGAGTGCCTAACAACGGCTCTATGCTTTGGGCTGTAGAAAATATCTAGGGGAGGAATTTCTTCCACCTGGAGATCAATTTGATCGGACGGGTCTTGAGTGATTACCTCGACATCCTGTAAAATGGGTGGGCCGCTGGTTCCTTCTAGAACCTGGGAAGAAGTAGTATCGGGAGCATTACTTGTTTTAGAGGTGTCTGAGTCTTTGGAGGCTTCCTTACCACTGATAATGGAATCGAATTGGTTCCATTCCTTAATCAATTCAGGATCGGTGGAGGTTTGCTCATGTTGCTCTGTGTGGGCTTTGCTCTGTTCTTTTTCTTGTTCAATCCTCTGTTGTTCCTCAAATGCCTTCCGCTGCTGCTCCTCCTGTGCTCTCCGCTACTGCTCCTCCAATTCCCTTTTCTGCCTATCTTCCAGTTCTTTCTTTGCTTTCTCTTCTTCTTCCTTCTTCCTCTGTTCCTCTATCTCTTTCTATTTTCTTTGCTCTTGATCCTTTTGTGCCTTTTGTTGCCTTTCTATCTGCTCCCTTTTATGCTTCTCTGCCTGCAGCTTGTTTTGCCTTTCCTCCTGTTGTTTATCATACTCTTTAATTGTAACAGGAGGTGGATGTATTTGCTGCTGACCAGGCTCGCTTGAGGAAGATGCTGGGGTTGTGGATAATAAATCTAGAGGCAAAGTTTGCAACCTTTGCTTTCTAAGTTTATTAAATTCAGTTAACTCCACATCTGCGTATCTCATTGCAGCAAGCTATTTGGTTTGGCTTATTGAATCGGCACCTGCGAACAGGTCATCAAACTGATCTTCTTGATGGACAATCTTTGACAGTTTGGCCTGTTCCAGGGCAATGAAAGCAGTCTTGTTTGGATCATAGAGTCTGTTTGGGATAGTGGCCAGGGATATCATTTGGAGTTTTGTTGCTTCTTTTTCTGCATGCTTGTAATTCTGCAACGTATAAACTCCAATTCTTAAAGGAAAAGAGGGTCATCCTCTCTTTTTCTCATCTTTGAGAGTTTGTGTGACACCCTCGGACATAATCTGGTAGGAGATTTCCCGGGCTAACAATTTATCTGGGATGTATAGAGGGAGAACGTGTGGCCTAGCTTTGCTTCCAAAAACTCTAATATAGGTAAAATTCTCTTCCCCGAACCAATGCGCTACCCCTGGTAGGTCAAAAGAAGCTTCATAGGAAATTCTTGGGATGGGTCTGTCGAAAATAGAATAGTGAATGGGCACCATGAAACCATTGCAAATTTGATACAAATGGTCCTTGTAAGAGGGCTTCCACAATTTCCGATGGTACAAATGAATGGGTGTTGGATCATGGGTGGTCCATCTCCAACCAAGGACAGGAAACTCAGAATTCAAACACAGGGCATCCATAATGTAAGCAGAGTAATAAAATGGTGGGATTTTCCTTTCGGTGACTCTGGTTTTGGCTCTAAATTCACGAACAGCTATGACAAACTTATCAGACAGAATAGTGGCCCAATCCATAATTGTACTATTGACAGCCGCTTCCATTAAGGGAACCATGTCAATATGGATATTAGCAGAGTCATGTAATCCCCACAATCTACACATCATAATCCCAGCATAGCAATAGGGAGAAGCCAAAGAAGCAATGGAGTACTTACCCGAACTTTCATGCTTGTGTTTGGCTGGGTTCTGCCTCCAATCTCGGAGGGGTTCGGATGGTGATTCATTCTCGTTCGCGAACTTCTCCACGAAGGTTTTGTTATAGACTAGCTCAGGTTCAAGCAAATGATACATCCGCCTCAGGTCATCAGGCTTGAAGGACCCGAAAATCCTTCCATCCTTGTATGAAAAGTTCTATCAGTGAGGGTAATTTCCTCAATTGCCCAGCGTACCACATTAGTGTAAGGTAGGACCTGCTCTCTGGCTGCTATTCTGTGCAAAAAGGAGTCGGCCAAGTCTTTGAGAGTTGCCTCGGACTTCCTTTGTTCATCCACACTAGCCTCAGTCACTGTCTTTTCCGATTGCTCGACCTCTAACAGATTATATGTACCCTGCCATGTAGTGCTAGGAAGACCAGTGCATGTAGTATCTGAGATTAGGCCTTTCTTCGAAACTATAGCAGCTTGACCTGCGACAGGTGTTACAGTAGAACCTGCAGCCTTCTTGAATTTCTTTCCCATCATGTTCAGGCTTCTCTCGACAGCTGAATTCTACACAAATGCAAGAGAAATCGTAACAAGGAAATAACAACGACAATCCATAACGGGATAGATATATTACTTGAAGCGTGGCAAGATTAATTCTAAAAGTGGCTGCGGATCTAATGATTTGAGAAGGCACCGCAGATGCAATGATGGTGATTTTACAGCCTGCAGCTCCATAAATGACCATTACTTCGTTATTAAACCGAATGACCCCTTAAAGCGTGCAACAGATTTTTTCAAAGGTCTAATCGTAAGTGTTCGTTAAATCGAAGGGGAAAAGTTTTAAATACGCATGCATTACCTTATCCCTGCATTTAACGGCATTTTGAAATCTGTGCTTTTGTCAATCGGATTCAAATATAACTTTAAAGCTTTGAAACAATCACCTTTTAGGAATTTTGGTCATCGTTAAGCGTCATCGCATCGCATCGGGGGTGTGAGTGATACTATCATTTGGGAGAGATCTTGGCGAATGCCGATTGCGACATCGCATCGTATTAGCACGCGAACACATTCCTAGATGTATATCAAATGATTTGCCGACTACCGATAGCGATATCACATCGCATCGGGGAAAAGATATGAGCATCTTATGAAAATGTATGGGATTCTGCCGACTACCGATAGCGATATCGCATCGGGTCGGGGCTTAAAGCGTTTTTTACAAGAGGCAGTGCCGATAGCCGATCGCCGATATTACGTTGCATCGGGGTGTAAGATATGTGCTCTTTTTGTGTGTGCATTGAATACCGCCGATCGCCGATAGCGATATCGCATCAGAAAGGACCAAGGTGACATGCGATCTTGCGATTGCTTTTTCAGACTTAACCAAAAATTGCTTGTTATTTATTCAAAAAGGCTTTTATTCACAAATTCATTTGATTATCATACCTTTTTCAAACAAATTCATTAATGCCAATTAAAATTTTAAAAGGGACCCATTTCATATGTTAATTGTTTGTGATTAAAAATGTTATGAAATGGGGGGTTGTTGTAGGGCACAACAATTGGCGATTCGTTGGTAGAACCAGTTATCTCTGGACTGATAAACATACTTAAACTTTTTCAAATAGAATCTTTATAAGGGAAAGGAAATTTCTAATATAACTAGATGTCTATTGATTCTGAATAAAGCAGAATTCTTTTGTTGACTTCCTCTTTTTATAAAGAAAATAAATGCATTTTAAGTTTTAAAACAGGTCTTTAATGGTTCATAAAGGTAAAACAGAAAACTTTTCCAAATCAGCTTTTAAAGTAAACTCCTCTGTCATAGGTAGAGCCTCTGCTGCCAGCAAACGTTTATAGTCTCGGCAGGGTTACCTTTTAACCATGCTGTTGTCCATTGTTCCATTCACTTAAGAGTGTGACTAAACAGAATGAATTCAAAACATATTTTCACATTTTTGAGTTTCATTTTCTTTTCTTCTTTGCTTAAGATAAAATCCATTGTCCTGGTTTGGTGGCCAGATAATGACAATGCCACTCACGGGTAGTAATCAAACTGAACAAGCTGGCTCGTGATGAGACCCCTTGTCTTGAAATTTCAAGCCATTACCTTGTTTGATATGCAGTTTTGGTAATGTCAGTTAAATTATTTTCCTATGAACATGGTAAGCAGGCTTGTAATAAGACCTCTTATCTTTAATCTTTTATATTTTAGAATTACACTCTGAGTAATCATAAACTTTTGGTGAATGGGATGAACAACTGTCTCCTTAAGAGTAAATGGATGACAGGTTGAGAGTTAAAGATGCTGAAGATGGATTAGCTCCTATTTTAATATAGATAACCTTTGGAGACCAGTTTTGAAAACCCAGCATGACTCATAGAACTACGTTCAGAGAGAAGTTTACAAAAGTTATACTGCGATCTCAAAATAGAAAGATATCTAATTTCCTAGAAATGATCTCTCTTGGTTTAAGACTCTATTATCCAAAAGCAAATATTGATAGTGCCCCAGCGAGACAACTTTTAACTACAGCAAAAGGTCAATGGAAGATATCCCACATCCTTATTTTCTACAAATCCTACAAACTATAAAAACTATCAAAATATAAAGAGAAGGGGTTACCTCCTCAATTAAAGAATTTCTTCAAGATTAGACCATTGACAGGGAGAGAATCTCTCACCCCTGATAGATTTTGCAGTATAAAAGTGGAATGGCCTATTTTTTCACAGATCTGAAATGGTCCAAGCCACAGTTTCTGAAACTTGGAGTGTTTACCTTTGTCTTCATGGGCTTTGTCCCATTTCAGAACTAAATCTCCGACTTGGAATTGTTTAGGACTAGACGAGGCTAGATCAAAAGCTGCTTTAATGACTTGCCGATGTTTGGCGTGTGTAACCTTGGCCTTTTCCCTTTCCTCTTCAAGTTTGAGAATTTGATCATATCTGAACTGGATAGAGGAAGAAGGAGTTTCCTCAATAAATTGCACTAGGGCTAGAGATGGAAGAAGAAGATTGGTTGGTACAATTGCTCCTTTTCCATAGACAAGATTAAACGGAGAGGTTCCTATGGAGGCTTTCTGTGTTATCCTATCGGCCCATAATGCAAATACTAAGGATTTGTGCCAGTTCTTATGATTCTCTTCGATTGTTCGCTTAATAATTTTGATTAGATTTTTATTAGTTGATTCTGCTAGGCCATTACCCTGAGGATAGTAATTAGCAGAATACTTTAATTTAAATCCTCTTTTGATAGCGAAATCAATCATTGCATTGCCTGAGAAATAAGAAGCATTATCAAAGACAAGAGCGTTTGGAACACCAAACCTGGTAATGATGAACTGATCTATAAATTCAATGATCGCCTCAGAGTTTGTTGTCTTTAACGGAACTGCTTCTACCCACTTTGTAAAGTAATCGGTGGCTGTAAGGATATATTTGTGCTGCCTGGAAGAAGGTGGATTAATTTCTCCAATCATGTCCAATCCCCATTGTTCGAAAGGTTGTTCAATGTTGACTGGTTACAAAGGGAAAGCTGGTTTTTGTTGTATTCCACTAGAAGTTTGGCATTTGAGACATTTCCTTACATACTCGTGAGCGTCCTTAAACAAAGTAGGCCAATAGTATCCAGCATGAATAACTTTATGAGCTGTTGTATCAGCTCCAAAATGTCCTCCTGCTGGTCCGTCATGTAGCTCCTGCAAAACCTTTTGAGCCTCAGGTTTCTCAAGGCATCTTAATAGAACAGAATCATAATTTATTTTGAAAAGCACATCATTGATAATCGAAAAACTCTTAGCTTTTAATCTAATGCCCCTTTTGTTCTTGTAGGACAAATTCGTAGGTGCATAACCATTCTTTAAATAAAAGATCAAATCTGCATATTGAGATTCGGAATCGGGAACACTTAGCTGATTAACTTCTTGAGTTTGCTCTGTATCGCTTGATTCCGGAATGTTAGATGCTCCTGCCAATATCCTGCAAAAACCTTGACCTTTAACAATCTTTGCTGGCTTTATTTCTAGGTCATATTCTTGGAGAGCCGCGACCCAATTTGCCTTTTTTTCGCCCAATTCTTTTTGAATTAATAGTTGCCTAACTGCCGAGAAAGGAACTATCACTTTAGTATGGGTTTTTAAAAGAAAGGGTCGATAATGTTTGACTGTTTTAAACACAGCAAAATCTTGTTTCTCAACATCGGAATAGTTCAATTCGGCGCCTTGAAAGTTTGAACTAAAGAACGAGATGGGCGCTTCCAAATTGTCATCATTCAACTGGGTGAGCACTGCTGCGTAAGATAAGTCGGATGCAATGGTATCTAATGTAAAATGATAAGAAAGATTTGGAGTATTCAAAGCTGGGGCATTGATTATTGATTGCTTAATGTTATTAAAAGCTTGCTTTTCTTCTAATCCCCACCTGAAGGTTGAATTCTTTTTAATCATCGTTTGTAGTGGTAGTACAATCTGTGAAAAATCTAGAACGAATCGTTTAACGAAATTAATCTGGCCTAAAAACGACTGCATCGATTTTTTATTGTGTGGAAAAGGAATTTCAGAAATTTCCTTAATTCGATCAGGATCTACATAAATGCCATCCTTAGATACAATAAAACCTAAAAGCTTACCCTGGTTAAGAGCAAAGAAAGACTTTTTCGGGTTAAGAGAGATACCATGTGTTTTGCATCGTTGAAAAATCTGATTTAAATCATGCAAGTGATTATATCTCTTTTTAGAATATACAGTAATATCATCAAGGTAGACGACTACTGTTCGATTAATTAACCCTCTAAAGGCTGTATCCATAGCTCTCTGGAATGTCGCTCCTGCATTTATGAGTCCAAAAGGCATTTTTTGATATGCATAAGTCCCCCATTTTGTTCTGAATGTGGTTTTAAGTTGGTCATCAGGATGAACTAGCACTTGGTTATATCCTGAGAATCCATCGAGAAAGGACATCAATTCAGATCCTGCTACCGATTGGAGGATCTGCTCCATAGTAGGCAATGGGAAGTTATCTTTCAAGCTTGCCTTATTCAAGTTTCTGAAATCGATACAAATTCGGATGTCGCCGTTTTTCTTCCTGACTGGTACCATATTAGAGACCCAGTTTGAGTGTCGGACAGGGAAGATAATATTAGCTTTTAAAATCTTATTAAGTTCCGACTTTATCTGGCTCTCCAAATTCGGGTGTATTTTCCTTAACTTCTGCTGGATCGGCTTCTGATTGGGAAGCATAGGAATAGTATGTTGTATGATAGATGTATCATATGTCTTGAGGTCATCATACTTCCAAGCAAAAACTTGTTTGTTTTTCTTTAAGAGTTTGATAAATTCTTCCTTTTCTTCTATAGAAAGTCCTAATCCTAAGTTGATATTTTGAGGAGCTTGATCTGTTCCCAAATTAATCAATTCAAACCTAAGAGTAGAGCTTTGGAGTTTTGTATTAATTACAGGTTTAAACCTGTCTTTAATGTCATAAAGGTCTTCGAGCTTTACTACAGGCTTAGGAATCCCGTTATCTTGAGATGTTCTTTTCATTTGAGAATCATGCTCATCTTCTTCAATGATTTGATTGTCATAGGACTTTTCAGAGGTTAAGAATTGCAAGATATCCTCGTCATGGTTGAAAACCCTCCAGTTAGTGATATTATCAGGAACTGAAGGTCTAAACATTAGTTCTATAGAAAATCTATCAAGGCTATAGTCTTCAGAAGGCAGAAGTTTGGAAGCTACGTTGGCTAGTAAATCGGCTGCTGAGTTCTGTGATCTAGGAATTGAGGAAATGTTGAATGCTGAGAAATGTGAAGTAAGATCTTTCACTAGCGATTGATAATGCTTAAGGTGGCTTGAAAAGCAATGAATTGCATTTCTTACCTGCTTAACAATGATCTCACTATCGCCGAATACTTTAATATATTGGACTTTAAGGTCGATTGCCTTATATAATCCCTGCACTAGAGCTTCATATTCGGCCGTGTTATTAGTGCACTCAAATTCTAATCTACAGGACAACATTGTCTTTTCGCCTTACGGACTAACCAAAATGCAACCTGCTCCTGAGCCCTCGCTGGACTTTTACAAAGACCAAAATAAAGGAGAATTAACAAAAATATTTACATCCTTTTGTTTTCATTAAAACATTTGATAAATCTACTTGAGATGTACAATGGTTAACTGAAAAAGGAGAGGGTTGGGCAACAAAGTTGCCAAAGAATTTCTGAGGAATAATTCAAAATGTTGTTGTTGAAGGCCATAGGCTGGTTTTCTTGTTCGAAATCGGTTACTTATTTGTGTTTGGTCGATTTACCCTTGTAGGGGAGCCACATATGTGACCAATCAGTGGAAATGTATCCATGCAGTTTTTCGGACCAATCTCTGCTCAAAATTAAACCGTAGAATTCAGGTATGTCAGCAATCAAAATATCTATTCTCTGTACAATTCTGGGATCAACAGACAACCTGATAGTCACGGAATTAATTTCTCCTATAACCTGTACTTTGGTTTTGTCTAACTGTACAATGTGAATAGCGGACTTCTCGGGTTCTATGTTCAGTTTAGAACAAACTGAAGCTGGCATAATATTAGATGAAGCCCCTGAATCGATTAAACAGTTATGCAGATTTCGATTATAGATTTCATAGGTCAGCAAGAAAGGTGGAGTATGAGAATTGGATCTATCTCCGATCAAAACTGAATCGGTAGCTTCAACCATACCTGGAGGGGGTTGTCCTGAATCATTAGCAGCTTTTGAACTGGGAAGAGGAGAAGAGGGGACAGCGTTCAACTCTCTTAGAAGCAATTTCTGCTGATGTTTTAACTTACTAAGTTCAAACATGGTTATGTTTGCCTTAGTCTTTTTCATATCATCAACAATATTATACTCCATGGAGTCAGATACCACTAGTTTCTTAGATGTCGAAGGAGAATTAGAAGTTGAAGACTGGTTTTGGGGAGCTGCTACAGGCGACTTCTTTGGGAGAACTTTTTCCTTTGGTGTGGCAGCACCTGCGCTCCTTTTCTTTGTAGTTGTCTGGGTAGGTTCAGAAGCGATTTTACTTCTTGTAGTAACAGGAAAGGCTTCTTCTTGATTCTCGGTGTCAGAGTTTGGGAGTATAAAATCCCACATGCCATGGCATTCAACTACTTCTTCTTCATCATCTGTTTGGGAGGTTGTTTCCCCTTCCTCTTCTTCCTGTTCTGAGTCTGCATTAGATATAACATTGGGTGGCTTTGCTTCAGTTTTCTTGAAAGTCCTAAATGGTCTTTTGTTTGAAGTCTCGGCCACCTGTTTTTTAATTTCAACCATTTCATTAGACAATGTTTTAAGGACTTTTTGTAAACCTTCCATGTCATACGGGTCCTTTGGGGTTTTCTTCTTAGAATCCTCTTTAAATGAGACTTTTTTAGCTTTTCTATCCTCCAAGGCAGCTTTCTTTTCTAGAGCGTTGATGCGCTTCTCAACAGCAAGTGCTTCCTTCATATTTTCGGCTAAGGTAGGTTTGCCAGCCCTGTCAACAAAAATAGCTATGTTGGAAGGGAGGGCGGTAATATACCATTCGCTTCTAATTTGTTCACTTGGTTTTGAAGCGGTAGGGATTTTATTTAGGAGTTTATTAAATCGGGCATTAAACTCCTTTATTGGTTCCCTATGTTCTATTCTCAAATTGGAGAGGTCATTTATTAAAGTGGCTAGAGACCTGTCATCTCCATATTTGGTAAGGAACTGCTCTTGGCATGTGGCCCAGCTGGTAATAGAACCAGAAGGTAAGGAAAAGTACCAGGATCCTGCCGATCCTTGTAAGGTATAAGGGAAAAGCCTGACAACAACATCTTGCTCTGTCACTCCTTTTAAGTTAACTGCTAACATAAAATTGTTAATATGTTCTTCAGCTTGTGTTCTGTTATCTGGGTTAAATTTAGGCAACCATTTTTCGGGAGCAACAGGTAGATCATGCAATGGTCCGGGCATGTTGACTGCACCTGGCGTAGTCCATGGATCTGCCATTATGCTAGCGACAATAGTTGTCACTACTGTTGGGATTCCAGATGACTGAGGAGAAGAGATTGTTGAAGAGTGAGTAGTTTGAGATGCTGTACTACCTAGTCCCTGATGAACAACAGTGTGTAACGGAGGAGTGGATGGTTGACTTCGCAGATTAGGAGATGAGATGGAGGATATGGAAGAAAGGTCTTCACTATCAGATCCTTCAGTAATCTTTTTAGCCTTTTTCCTTTTCGGTAAAGGGAACTCAGTAGGTTCAATACCGAGTTTTTCGCTCTGAAGTCTGGTAAGTGGATGGAATAAGTTGAACTGCGAGGTCGCACTGCTTTGTGATACTTCAGATTTCTGAGGCGAAATCGAGAAGCTCTGAAGTTTATGGATAAGAGACTGGACTTCAGGGGATTCAAGACTTAATTGTTCTGAAATATGATGGGTGTGAGCAGTGGTGGTTGATTCCTCTTTTTCTCGATTGTGTGCCGGAGAACCAGCATGTGATTGAGAAGGAGGAGAGGATTTGGAGGGAGAATTACTCTTAGAGTGGCTTGCAGATTTGGGCCTGCTTTCCATTCACAGTCGATGCCCTCCTTCTAGCGCCAAAAATGTTGATGCCCCGAAATTCGTTGCAACAACATCGGGGAAACCACCCGGTCCGGACCTTAGTGCAGCTCCTTTTCCGTTTGGGATAGTGGCTCCGACTGGGGATAATGGGACCAGTTTCCCAAGAATTATAAGTAAACGGGATGGATGAATGATTTACGATATAAGGTGGTAATAAGTGAACAACTAAACTATAAGAGAAATATAATAACTATAATCTAATCCCGGGACTTATCGATTTGTAGAGTGCAGCGTTTGATAATCTGTGCTTAATGGCAGGCATATAGATGACTCTAACACTAAAGCATAGATGTTTAAATCATTTAAGATTGCTCTGCATAATTAGTTATGCAGAGCGATGATAGCGAATTACTACACTTAGTCATTTATATCATTGCTACACGCATGAGTAAAAGAGATAACAAATCACAAAACATTCAATAGTGATATGAAATGAAGATTTGATGTTATATTGCATACATGTATTCAATAATAGCAAAGATAATAACACAGCAATTCATATAATAGAAAAGAGCACAGATACAGATAATAGTACCATGTAAGCTGTTTGATCAATCCAGTATATTAATCACTATGTCGCGGTCCTTCCTTCAAACCAGAAAGCATTCCAAACAAGTGACAGTAGTGCACAATTGCATAAAACAGCCTTCTAAGCAAAATTAAGAACCATCGGTCGAGTTTCACAAAAGGATATAGACTGAAGCACAATAGTGCAAACTTCAGCCTTTAAGTCTTTTACAAAATTTTACGACCCTTTCCAAAACAATGAAAGGATCTATAAATACTATGCTAATCTAAATATCTAAATATCTAAAAACTGAAAAGCTACTAAATTGGCATTAACAAATATCATCTTCTTTTCTGGCGATCTGGCAGTCGACGGCGATGCTTCATTCAGAGGTCTCTTTGCCTTTACTCCTTCGCTGACATATCGCCAGCATTGGCTCTACTTCTGGTGGAGTGTTGAGACGCGAAGTTAGCTGGGCATCATATGTGGCATCCTGAATGTCGGAAATCAGGTATCGGAGGGCATCTGTTAAACAGTTAAGAGCCGACCTTTGAGAATGTGGTTTAATCAGAAAGAGCCAGTATGCGTCGGCTGTTAAAGTATTTACTCCAGCGATTAACCGTCCTTGTTTCTCCAGATCAGGGTAATTTCTCTGCTCCAGCATGTTTGCTGTTGTTATGCTTCCAGGTGTGCACTAGGAAATCATGTTTGCCAGATAGAGTGTGTCGTTGACTAGATTGATCATGTTGCTGGCAATCATTTTACATCTTGAGGCCGCCCTTTCCGCTTTCATTACTTGAGTGTTCCATTCCATGAAGAGTATGTCCTTGTACGTTACATGGATTCGGGACAAATTTGCCGCTTTCCCTTCTGGAGTGTCTTGCCACTCAATATATTCAGATATGTCATCTTCGGCCTGATCTAGCTTATTCCTGGCCTTTTCTATTTGCTCACACACTACTGTAGATGTTTCACATAATGACTCAGAGTCAGCAAGTTGTCGGCACAAGAGTCTGATCTGAGATATTAATGCGCCATTTATTCGAGTTGCCTCTGCTCTGAAATCGTCAATACTCTGGGCGTCCTTGATACCTTCGAGCTGTGCCGATAGCTGAGCTATTTGCTCGTCTTTAGATTTTATCATCAGCTCATTTGATGCTTTTAACTGGGACAATGCCTCCGATAATTCTTTTGCCTTCTGAACCTCACTTTGGTCTATCCTTTGTTTTTCAATTTGCAGCTGCTGGGTTAGCAAATTGTTTTCTTGCTGTTGAGCCAGCAACTGCTCTTCTACCTGTGCTGCCTTATTTTTCGCCTCAATTACTTCTGCCTGCAATGCATATATTTCATGATCTTTAGTCTTCAACAGAAGACTTACCTCTGATGCTTTGTCAATAGTTGCTGCCGAATAAGCTCCCGCAAATTGCGACAGCTTAGTCAGATCATCGGAGGGGTCCAATTCCCCTTTCCAGACCACATTTTCCGTGACTGTTTGCTCAGGAGAAATAGAAGGTTGATCAAGCCTTCGTCTTTTCCTAGAGCGCCTAACAACGGCTCTATGCTTTGGGCTGTAGAAAATATCTAGGGGAGGAATTTCTTCCACCTGGAGATCAATTTGATCGGACGGGTCTTGAGTGATTACCTCGACATCCTGTAAAATGGGTGGGCCGCTGGTTCCTTCTAGAACCTGAGAAGAAGTAGTATCGGGAGCATTACTTGTTTTAGAGGTGTCTGAGTCTTTGGAGGCTTCCTTACCACTAATAATGGAATCGAATTGGTTCCATTCCTTAATCAATTCAGGATCGGTGGAGGTTTGCTCATGTTGCTCTGTGTGGGCTTTGCTCTGTTCTTTTCCTTGTTCAATCCTCTGCTGTTCCTCAAATGCCTTCTGCTGCTGCTCCTCCTGTGCTCTCCGCTGCTGCTCCTCCAATTCCCTTTTCTGCCTATCTTCCAGTTCTTTCTTTGCTTTCTCTTCTTCTTCCTTCTTCCTCTGTTCCTCTATCTCTTTCTGTTTTCTTTTCTCTTGATCCTTTTGTGCCTTTTGCTGCCTTTCTATCTGCTCCCTTTTATGCTTCTCTGCCTGCAGCTTGTTTTGCCTTTCCTCCTGTTGTTTATCATACTCTTTAATTGTAACAGGAGGTGGATGTATTTGCTGCTGACCAGGCTCACTTGAGGAAGATGCTGGGGTTGTGGATAATAAATCTAGAGGCAAAGTTTGCAACCTTTGCTTTCTAAGTTTATTAAATTCAGTTAACTCCACATCTTCGTATCTCATTGCAGCAAGCTGTTTGGTTTGGCTTATTGAATCGGCACCTGCGAACAGGTCATCAAACCGATCTTCTTGATGGACAATCTTTGACAGTTTGGCCTGTTCCAGGGCAATGAAAGCAGTCTTGTTTGGATCATAGAGTCTGTTTGGGATAGTGGCCAGGGATATCATTTGGAGTTTTGTTGCTTCTTTTTCTGCATGCTTGTAATTCTGCAGCGTATAAACTCCAATTCTTAAAGGAAAAGAGGGCCATCCTCTCTTTTTCTCATCTTTGAGAGTTTGTGTGACACCCTCGGACATAATCTGGTAGGAGATTTCCCGGGCTAACAATTTGTCTGGGATGTATAGAGGGAGAACGTGTGGCCTAGCTTTGCTTCCAAAAACTCTAATATAGGTAAAATGCTCTTCCCCGAACCAATGCGCTACGGCTGGTAGGTCAAAAGAAGCTTCATAGGAAATTCTTGGGATGGGTCTGTCGAAAATAGAATAGTGAATGGGCACCATGAAACCATTGCAAATTTGATACAAATGGTCCTTGTAAGAGGGCTTCCACAATTTCCGATGGTACAAATGAATGGGTGTTGGATCATGGGTGGTCCATCTCCAACCAAGGACAGGAAACTCAGAATTAAAACACAGGGCATCCATAATGTAAGTAGAGTAATAAAATGGTGGGATTTTCCTTTCGGTGACTCTGGTTTTGGCTCTAAATTCACGAACAGCTATGACCAACTTATCAGACAGAATAGTGGCCCAATCCATAATTGTACTATTGACAGCCGCTTCCATTAAGGGAACCATGTCAATATGGATATTAGCAGAGTCATGTAATCCCCACAATCTACACATCATAATCCCAGCATAGCAATAGGGAGAAGCCAAAGAAGCATTGGAGTACTTACCCGAACTTTCATGCTTGTGTTTGGCTGGGTTCTGCCTCTAATCTCGGAGGGGTTCGGATGGTGATTCATTCTCGTTCGTGAACTTCTCCACGAAGGTTCTGTTATAGACTAGCTCAGGTTCAGGCAAATGATACATCCGCCTCAGGTCATCAGGCTTGAAGGACCCGAAAATCCTTCCATCCCTTGTATGAAAAGTTCTATCAGTGAGGGTAATTTCCTCAATTGCCCAGCGTACCACATCAGTGTAAGGTAGGACCTGCTCTCTGGCTGCTATTTTGTGCAAAAAGGAGTCGGCCAAGTCTTTGAGAGTTGCCTCGGACTTCCTTTGTTCATCCACACTAGCCTCAGTCACTGTCTTTTCCGGTTGCTCGGCCTCTAACAGATTATATGTACCCTGCCATGTAGTGCTAGGAAGACCAGTGCATGTAGTATCTGAGATTAGGCCTTTCTTCTAAACTATAGCAGCTTGACCTGCGACAGGTGTTATAGTAGAACCTGCAGCGTTCTTGAATTTCTTTCCCATCATGTTCAGGCTTCTCTCGATAGCTGAATTCTACAAAAATGCAAGAGAAATCGTAACAAGGAAATAACAACAACAATCCATAACGGGATAGATATATTACTTGAAGCGTGGCAAGATTAATTCTAAAAGTGGCTGCGGATCTAATGATTTGAGAAGGCACCGCAGATGCAATGATGGTGATTTTATAGCCTGCAGCTCCATAAATGACCATTACTTCGTTATTAAACCGAATGACCCCTTAAAGCGTGCAACATATTTTTTCAAAGGTCTAATCGTAAGTGTTCGTTAAATCGAAGGGGCAAAGTTTTAAATACGCATGCATTACCTTATCCCTGCATTTAACGGCATTTTGAAATCTGTGCTTTTGTCAATCGGATTCAAATATAACTTTAAAGCTTTGAAACAATCACCTTTTAGGAATTCTGGTCATCGTTAAGCGTCATCGCATCGCATCGGGGGTGTGAGTGATACTATCGTTTGGGAGAGATCTTGGCGAATGCCGATTGCGACATCGCATCGTATTAGCACGCGAACACATTCCTAGATGTATATCAAATGATTTGCCGACTACCGATAGCGATATCACATCGCATCGGGGAAAAGATCTGAGCGTCTTATGAAAATGTATGGGATTCCGCCGACTACTGATAGCGATATCGCATCGGGTCGGGGCTTAAAGCGTTTTTTACAAGAGGCAGCGCCGATAGCCGATCGCCGATATTACGTTGCATCGGGGTGTAAGATATGTGCTCTTTTTGTGTGTGCATTGAATACCGCCGATCGCCGATAGCGATATCGCATCGGAAAGGACCAAGGTGACATGCGATCTTGCGATTGCTTTTTCGGACTTAACCAAAAATTGCTTGTTATTTATTCAAAAAGGCTTTTATTCACAAATTCATTTGATTATCATACCTTTTTCGAACAAATTCATTAATGCCAATTAAAATTTTAAAAGGGACCCATTTCATATGTTAATTGTTTGTGATTAAAAATGTTATGAAATGGGGGGTTGTTGTAGGGCACAACAGATCCGAAGGTATAGCTAGTTGATTCCATCAAAAGCTTTAGATAGGTCTATCTTCAAAATAATTCCTTTTAGTTTCCTGAGCTATATAGAGTGAAGGAGTTCTTGAGCAGTACCAATTGCCTCATGTATCTATCTGTTATGTAAAAAGGCAAATTGTTCATGGGATATGTGAAGGGATAGGATTGGCTTTATTTGATTGGCAATAATCTTGGCTATAATTTTATATATGCAGTTGCATAAGGATATAGGCCTGAAGTCATCAAAGGAGGAGGGCTTGTCAACTTTGGGGATGAGTGCAATAAAAGTGGATTTAAGGCCATCCGATATCCTTCCGCTCCTTCTACTCTCCTCTATGATTCGCAGGAGGTTTGTTCCTAAGACCTCAAAGAAGGAAATGTAAAATTCCACTGTCCATCCATCCGACCCCAGACTTTTGTCCTTCTTGAGCCACTTCAAAGTATCTTCTAGCTCTTCTAGTGAAACTTCTCGCATGAGTTCCTGTTCCGCCTCCTAGTCTACATAACTGGGAAAGAGTTGTGCAATTCGCATTACTTCAGCCAGGGTAGCATTAGGAGGAGCCTTGTAGATGTCTTTGAAGTGTGAACATGCCAGTGCAGCCAGCTCTCGGAAAGATTGAACTGATCATCCATGTGTGTCTTTAAGCTCCCATATTGTGTTAATGGCCTTCCTCCTATTGGCATGTTTATGATAGAATTTAGTGTTGTCATCCCCCTCCTTTAGCCAGATGGCCCAGCTACGGAGTCTCCAACTCTCTTCTCTATCTCTTAAGATTTGAGTCCTCTTCTGCAAATTTGCGGAGTATTTATCCTTTTGCTCCTAATATACTATGAATCCTCCCGTTTCCTCCTTAAAAGAGTAGATATCTTCCTCTGTTGTTATGAGAAAAAGCTCTTTTTCTTCCCTTTTCTTCTTAGCCTAGATCTTAGAGAGGGACTTCAAATCCTTCATATTATGCGCAAAGTCATGCATGAGGTTCCCTATTGAGCCAAGAGGGTTAGCCTTCGAAAATTCGCTCACCATTTTTATGTATTCCACATCCCGTAGCCATGTGGAATTAAATTTGAACAGGGCTTTTGGTTTGTCAATTGCATCCTACAACTCTAGGTAGATAGGTTGATGATTAGATAGGCCTCCAGAGCTCACCCATTGTCTGATATGAGATCCCTTGTTGACAAAATATTCTTTCATGAGGAATCTATCAAGCCCTCTGGCCAGGATTGCATCCCCTACTCTATTATTTATCTAGGTGCCTGCTGCAATTCGGCTAAGGGGATAACAATGAAACTGTGGTGCTCCAAGAGGTTTTCAAAGAATACAGACAATGCACCATCTGTGCTTGACTGCCCCAAGATTCCTCATACCCTGAGGAGAAGTTTAGGTCCCCCCCCATGATGATGTTATCTTGTTGGAGGAGGGTTGAATTAAGCAATTTTCTCCAAAAATCGGCTTTGTCCTAATAGGGACCATATACATTAATGACCCTGAAGTTTGCTTCAAGAGTAGGAGAGTAGATTTCCACTCCCAAATACCCCCGTCCTCCCCAAACTCTCAGAGTCTTGATGGTATGATTGCATACGCCCAAGGTTAACCCTCTAGATCTTCCCATGGAATCTAGGGAGTGGAAAGACCAGCCTGGTAGCCAAGATTCAAGTAAGGGGGTAATGGAGCTCGCAGGGCCAAGGGTTTCTTGAAGGAAAATAAGGTCTACAAACTTTGTGGCAAATAGATGATTTAGGGCTATTTTTTTATCCGGGCTAGCCATCCTGCGGCAGTTGAAGGAGAGCAGCTTCATGGAGGGGGTATTTTAGGGGTTTCCTCTACTCTAAGGGCCCAGTTGATGGTTATTTGTTTTCCAGGTGCAATTTCCTCCCTGGCTTGATGCTTGGCTTTAGATAGATGGGAGGGATACCCCCGAGGTTTAGGAAGAGGGGGATTAGAGTATATCCCAAACCCTATGATGTTGAAGCCCTGTGATCACATTCATGAGTGAAGGGGGTAAGGAGATTCCGGAGGGAAGGGGTGAATGGGTAATGTGGCAGAGGGTGTTTCAGAGAGGGAAGGCTGGGGGAAGGAGTAAGCGGGAGGGGGGTCACTATGGGGCAGTGCTGAATGCTAGAGTTTGATGGAAGAGCTAGGGAGGATGAGAAAGCGGATGAGTGATATTGAGGGGAGTGGCCGAAGTGTCCGTAATCTAGTCTTGTAGTGGAAAGGTTGGAAAAATAGGAGAAACAAAAGCAGAATATGCAAAAGAGAGAGGAGAATTAGTCATACCCATGGAATAAGCATCCCCTATAGTTGCCCGAGCTCTTGTTAGAGGTGGGGAGGGAAGCTGGAGTGGAGCTTTCCCACGCCTCTTCCTTGATTCATTCTCGTGCACCTTTTCTACTTCTGTCGGGACTTGTTGTGACTGATATTCCACTTCCATAGCTGGTTGAGGTTGGTGCTATGGAGTACAAGCATCTTGGTCTTTTTTAACTGATTAGTGACCCCTCTTGTTAATCAGGGGGCAATCCTTATATACGTGTCCGACCTTGTGGCACCTATGAAATCTGTAGGGTATACCTTCATAGTCCAGTGGCTGCTTCTGAGTGAATGTTCTCCATTGAATGGTAATGTATTCCTGTAACCCTCCCCTGGTGTCCATATGCACCATAATCCTAGCAAAAGCCATCTTGCCAGTGGATAAATAAGATTTATAAAATTGCATGTATGTGCCAAGTGAATTCCCGATGCAGTGGTAAATGTCTTTGGACCAGAAGTGTAATGGGAGCCCTGGTAATCTTATCCAGATTGGGCCAATGCCTATCTGCTTTGTATATGGGTCAAAAAGCGGTGACCATCACTTCAGGAGGACTGGGCCGTGTTCAAAACGCTAGTATGATGACAGGACCCAGTTTGTGTGATCTGGCGTGGAGAAACGTAAGGCAAACCACCCCTTCACAAAGGTCTATATTGTGGGCAAGTCGGCTAAATGATGTCCCCAGACCTCTGAGACCCATGTTTTTAAGCGAACCGTCGTGTAGTTCCATCCCCAAATTCTTCCAGCTAGAACCCTATCTGAAAAATCCATTGTATCATCGAGCTGGATATCCTCTTCGATCCTGAGAAAGGTATCAACAACTTTAGTCTAAAAGAACTTGGTCTTCTTTCGAGGTCTCACATCAGTGGCAGAGTCTCCCCGACGGTCAGAGATGTACTCAGGTTTAGGGGGGTTCACGAGAGGAAAGGATGGATCGACTAGGAGGGCATCCGATAAAGGGGGGATATTAGTGAAACTACCTGATGGGGGAATACACGTGCGCGGCATAATCAGGGGAACCACTGAGGAAGATGGAATGGGAGGAATGGTGGGCTAACTGGATAGAGGGGGATGGGAGTTGTGACCAGGGCTAGGAAAAGGATGGTTAGGGTTAAGGCACCCCGTTGCAAACCTTAGGGATGATGGAGATGGTGTAGGAGTGGAGAGGGACAACTAGGTTGGAGGGTCGTCCGACAGTATCAACGGGTGATCAGATGGGCCTCAGAGAGAGGGGAGACCGAAAATGGTCTCCTTCAGCTCGCTACTATATGAATGCGATCCTAGCTTAATAGAATGCGGGGTCGTCCAGATAGAACCCTCTATCAGTGGTTCTCTAGAGTAATCGACCATATCGAGGTCCATCGATGTCAGGTAACTTGTATCACCAGCTGCCTACGGTAACTGCCAAGGGATAGTGCAGCTAGGAGAAACAGGCGAAGGTAGCTAGGGGTCAATGCATCAAAGCGTGGAGCAGGTAAAAGGCGGGCATAGTAAAACAGTGAAAACCTAGTTATGAAGGCAGTAAAGGAAGATATAAGATGAGCCTACCCTGTGCATCGGGAAACTTTTACTTGTGTTGTACAACCAGTTGTACCATCATGCTGTAGACACGCAGCTACTAGCCATATTCCCCTGTCTGCTCCATCCTCAAACCTCACTCTCACCAAACTTCTCCCAAGAGTGATCAGATTAACTTGCCAGAAAAGCTAGAAGATGATGGGATACACGCAGTTACAACCAATTTAGATGAGATAAAAAGTTGGCCTCAAGAATATGCTCCAATGTTGTACTATCCCTCCAAAACTGAACTGAAATCAATGGTTGCAACTCGTGAATTATGTATGAATTCACCAATGATCTACCTCTCTTTCATACATAGGAAATTCAAACTTTATGTCAAGATCTAACAAAGGAGTTTTACCATGTCCCTTTGGAGAATTTGGAGGTGTTTGTGAAATGATAGAAGAATTAGAAGAAGATGAGGATTAAGATGAGGATGAGGATGGAGGTGAAGGTGGTGGCTTGCCACCATTTCTTCCATTCCCTTTTGGAGGTTTGTCTCCTTTTCCTCCATCACCTTTTGGAGGATTTGAGCTCTCTCCTTGCAAACTTGAATTCCTCTGCTCATAAAGAACTTTTACCATTTGTTATAGACATTTTTGGGCACTACAACCCCAAGCATAAATGTCCATAAACTAAGGGCTCCTAAGTCCCTAAAGGTGTTGTTCCAACCCCTAAAAGAACAAGGTCAACTTATTACAGCTTCTCCCAGAAGTTCTCCATGAAAAACTACTCAGAACTGGTCAAAACTGGACCATTTCACCTGCTCCATAGGCAAAGTGCGTTGCATCCCACCTAAATACACACAGTAGGTGCATTGCATTTCAAAAATCCCTTCTATGGGGTGCGATGGGAGAGAAGGGACAAATGGCAGGGTCAATCCGCGAGGTGGAGAAGCATGGAATCTTCCATAAACTTCTCCTGTGACACTTGCCTCTCTGAATTCGACTAGGGATGAGTAAGAGATCATCAATCTCCAAGTGGAATCAATAACTATCAGAGGGGAGACACTAATCAAATCTCAAAAGATGACTCACCTCCCTTGCAGACGTCTATATATGGATCCCTCATCCCAGAGATCCAGAGGCGGGAATTTTGCATCTTGTAAGGAATTGATGTCGGTTTCTTGAGGCAACATCATAGTGTTGGGTGATCTAAGCTTTTCATGGATGATGCTGGGTCAGAACAATTGGTTGTAACTCTCTTGGCTCTTTCTTGATTATCAATAAAGCTATTCAAGTTTTCCTCCATACTCTTGTGTGGTTTATGTTTTATGCATTTGTATGGTCAATTTACATCTGATCCTAAATTGTTTATGATAATAGATCTATGTTCTCGTATAGTGCTATGCTGCTTTGATTCTATAGGTACTCTGTGAAGCTGGGTATACAAGAAAGCAAGTAGCAAAGGACTATCAGAAGAGAGATGAATCGAGCAAGGAACTAAGCGCAAGATAGAGGTTGGTATCTTTTATTCTTCTCTCATCTATCTCTCATAAAAGAAAACGAAAGTAGCTTTACTTTGTTTGTTTCTAAGGTAGCTACCAGCCTTAGTGGGATTAGCAGTTCTACATAGACACTATTCCCAGTAACACCATTTCAAACATTTCGAAGAAATCTTTTATGAAATTTCTTTCATCTTCAAACATACCTTCAGGACCTACTTCATGTGCCAAGGCTAGTGAAGCTTATGGTATGAGTTTTCTCCTTGACACAATTTGAGACCTCGGCTCCACAAGTTCTCCTTCTCCTATTTTAAGCTTCTGTTAGAGCCTAGATTTGTCTCAGGCTAAAAAGACAAGGTTCTAGGTCCACATCAAACCACGCTCAGCCTCATCGCTAGCCCTACGAGGACAGAAGAGGGCTCTCTCTGGATCGATCTCAGTGAAATATAATCAATGGGGCTGGAGATGACTGATTTAGCAACTGATTTTAGGCTAGGTATTAAGTGTAAAGGATTTGATTTGAGCTTTTGGGGGTTTTTGTTGGAAAAAGGGAAAGGCAAATTCGGGTCCGGGGATGAGGCACAGTTTCTGCAGAGTTCTGATTGGGGCAAGGAAGGTAATCGTTTTGATGCTTTAAATTGAGTAAATGAATAGATCGTACTGGTGAGGAGCTAAGGAGAGCAAGAGAGTCTCAAGAATTCTCCTTAAACAGATGAAAACATGGAAATTTAAACAAATTCAAAGGCAGAGCATAACAGTTAATGGATTCCACCTTAATCACTTATTTGTTCAAATTCAGAAGAAAAGAGAGGAAAATGATACACATAACACTAATGAACTTACAATTACCTAGAGAAGCACAGTGTTATAGCTCCAAATCCCACTCTTATGGTTTGTGATGCTGCACTCATGGCCTAGGGCAACCCCTCCTTCCAGACCTGGTCCAAAATTTTAAAAAAACAGTGTTTTATTCCCTATACGCGACATTGCCCTGAGTTAAACGCGTGTACACGCGGGTCTGTCATACCCAACCCGCGTGTATCTATTAAAACACTTAAAAAATATATAATTTCCTCTTTTTCGGGCGGTGATCGCGGGTTTACCTGCTGGATCACCTGTTAGTGCCCGTGGCCCAACTGTTCCCAACCAACTCCTAACTAAAAACTACTTTGGAGAGGGTATAAAAAGACATCAATGGGAAGGCCAAGGAGAGAGAGAAAGGAGAGCAAGATTATTATGCTGAGATTTTTCCCTTAGATCAGGTCTGAAGTCCTTGGTGCTGTCTGCACTTCCCCCATCTTGCATAGGAAACCCTTGTTTCCATGTGTATTGGTGATCATTCATCCTTGGTATCATCATTGGAGTAGGACTTGGAAGGAGCTCTTGTCGGAAGCTTGAGGCTGGAACGAATCCGGGAGGAAGCTTACTTGGAGCCTGCTGAAGGTGTTCAGGTGATATCTTTCCGATATCTGTACTTTATTTGCCTTTATTTATAAAGGAACACGTCTTTGTTCCCGAATAATCTTTCTTTATGCTTATGAAATTCTTGTGTTGAATTCTTGTGAAAGTGGTTACTTAAAGATCTTTTATAACTAACTTTATAGCATGAAGATGATTTATACATAAGTATTTGTACAGGTACTGTTGTGTTCTTTGATTTGTTTGTCTTGCAGGTCAAAGAAAGAAGAAGGGAACTCCAAGGAGGGTTTGCACCCTAACGGTCTTCTCGAACGTAGGACCATTGGTATGTGCCCTAAACCTTAGAATTTGCTTAAAAGTAAAGATGATGGCTGTGTGTGTGTTTCTTTAAATAAGCAATTTTCAGTCTGGTAGAGTCTTAGCCCAAAGGACCCTAGGGGTACTTTCCCTTCAACCAGAATTGGCGACTCCGCTGGGGACAACACTCTTGTTGTTCCTAGTTTGGGTAGTCCTCAAGCCAATCAAGGCTCAGCCCCTCTGTTTATTGGTTCTGACTGTCTGATATTTTCCTGAAATTCAAGCTTTGCCAGTTTTTCAGTCTGTGTTTTTTATTTTTCTTGAAAGACTTCAGATACGCTCTTTTTCTGGATTACAGAAGCGTATATACGCTAGTTGCACTAAGTGAACCCGCGTATACGCAGGTTTCCTTAGTTTCAGTCGCGTATACACGCATTCTGCAAATAATTGCAGGCGCGTATATCACATTATTTTCAAGATTTATAATTTTTCTGTTTGCTGAATGTTTTTCTGGTGGTTTGGGTCAGTGTCAAGCAGTTATTTCTCCAGTAACAGTTCCCTGTTTGACAGGGGGCATCTTGTTCTGAACTCTCTCTAGTTATAAGGAGTGCTAGTCTTGTTTTTCGTTGATTGCAAGCGTCATTGATTTTTGACACACAAGATTTCTGTCTAAGAATCTTGATTGCTCTGTTTCGGCAGAGTGGGAAGATTGTTTTCAATCTTTGTGTCCATCTTGTTTTCGTGACATTTGTGTTTGCTTAACGGAATCATTTTTGAGACCATTTGCTCCTTCTTTTCGAGAAATTTGTTTGTTACCATTTTTCTTGAAACTTGTCTTTTGATATTTTGGACTTTCATTGCTGTTTTTGATTGTAAAAAGCGATTTCGAACACAACTTATTTTTGTTGAGTTTTACTCATTTGAAAGGTGTTAATTCACAAAAGTGTTTGATTGCTTGTTTATCAATCATTGGTATCAGTTTTTGAGAGTTCTCCCCTTGAAAAAGACTTTGTGGTTTGGTTGAAAGAAAATCTTTTGAAAGTTTTTGAGTTTCGCTTTCTTAAACTTACTTCTCATTTGATTTCCTTTTTTGCGAAGTGAAAGTGCTTTGTTTTTTTATCTTAAACTTGTTTTTATTGTTTGGACGAAATGATTGGTAACAAATCATCTTCTATCTAAGCATTTCAGTGGCAAGACAAAATTTGGTAAAGCAGCAACTTTCCTTCTTTGTTTTTAGAGTAGTCTTTGAATCTTGCATCCACATTTAGTTCTTGCATTAGGCTAAGATTTGCATCCCTTTTTATGCATACATAGTTTTGTTAGCTTTTGTGAGTGTGGAGTTTGAAAAGAAAGCAAAAATTTTGTTTAATTTGAAGTTCCTCTGAACCCTCTAGAGATTACTTTTCATCGAACGCAAAAGTGCATGTGCATGTAGCTAAGTTTTATTAATTTCTTTTGCGTCCATAAAAACACCACAAGTTTCATCTCCATAACCCTGTGACTTAAAGAACAGCCTAATAAAATCAAGCGCTTAATTAAAATCCACTAGAACTTTTTGTTTTAGTTATTACACCAACAAGTTTAGGATTTTAGGGCCTTGGAATAGGCGAGTGGAGAGTTAACTCTCCAAGGCCACATAAAACGTCAAACATAAGAGTCTGATTAAAGAGAGTAAATCCAATAGCGTTAGGAAGACTAGGAAAGCTCCGGATCTGGGAGTTAAGCACGAGGGTCTGTGAAGACAGGGAAGAGAGATACCCCCTCTCCTACTTGTCCGAACTTACCTCACGACTGTTCCGCCTGGCTTCTGCGACGAGTTGGTACCCATAGCTGCCTCTCCTAGGGATCTGCACAGGTGGCTGCGGAGGGGAATCCCGTGGCACCTGAGGTCGACGTTGCATCACTCTCAACGGTACTACTGGAGGGCACCCTCGCGAAGCTTGGGGGCTTGCACCGGCGCAGGCTGTTGTTAGGAGGTCAGCGTAACTTCCTCTGATACCTTCGCTGATAGGACTGGGCCCTCACCATCCCAGACTATCTTCGGAAGGCCCTTTGATTCACTTTCTCGTATTTTGGTGTCCGGTCTCAATCACCCGGAGCGGAAATACTTGAAAGTTGTTTGACTGGCTGTATCTTTAGGGACTTTATAGTGAGTGCTCTTTGCTCCTTGTATATAGTTGGCTTTAGGTATTTTTGTCTAGTCACATTTGGACTTTGTGGTCCAAGTGACTGGCTTACCACTCTACCGATCTTGAAAGGCTTTTGGTCGTTCTTTCGGAAGTTGTGGAGTTGCCTCCTCAAGGGCAAAGGTTTTGATTGCTTATCCATATTCTTTGAAGAGTTATTTCTATGTTCCCGCAAGGGAAAGGGTCTTTGGATCAGTTAGACATGGCTAATATTCCTGTGGAAACCAACCAAGGTACCCTTCCACAAAGGGATCCTTGTGCTTTTCCTTTCTTTGGAAACGTTGGTACTCCCTTGATGGCCACTTTGAATATTCCCGGGTTGAATGTTGGACTACCCATTTGGTTGTGGTCCACTCCGAATATTCCGAATGCTCTTGAAGCTTCTCAGTTGAATGCTTTATTTCAGGGGCATCATATAGGTGCTAATTGTTCATCTTCTTTCAAAGAGAAATCTGTGATTCCTTCTTCTCCTCCTTCTTGTAACAAGAAATCTAAAAAGAGGAGAAAAAGGAAGTCAAAGAAGAAGAATAATTTTAGCACTTCATCTTCAACCTCTGCGAGTCATGTTGGAGATGAGTCTTCAACCTCTGCCAGTCATGTTGGAGATGAGCCTTCAGCCACTGCTAGTCATGCTGGGGGCACAAGTCTAGTCACTGTGAGTCACACTGGCACTTCATCTTCAACCTCTGCGAGTCATGTTGGAGATGAGTCTTCTGCCGCTGCAGGTCATGCTGGGGGCACAAGTCTAGTCACTGCAAGTCATACTAGCACTTCATCTTCAACCTCTGCCAGTCATGTTGGAGATGAGTCTTCAGCCGCTGCAAGTCATGCTGGAGGCATGAGTCTAGTCACTGCGAGTCATACTAGCAAAGAGTCACCGACCTCTGCAAGTCATGTTCAGGACTCTCCGCAAACCACTGCTAGTCATGTTGGCGGAATGGAGATTGATAAGAAACCTGGACGTAGAAGTTTTAAACCTAAGTTCCCTTGTAAGATATGCAAGGGAGACCATCTTACTCATTTATGCCCTGGTATTCCAGAGGTTCAAAGGATATGGTCCGAGTCTGAAAGTACTTCTGCTCCTAGATCTGATTTGGTTTCTCATCAATCCCGTCAACCATTGGTTGATAATGTGGTAAAGCCAGTGCAATCGCTGGCCGATTACACTCCTCTTTTGGGGGTGAAGTGCCTAACAAAAGAGTCTGTTTGATCTCTAGTACAGAGTCTTCTAGTATAGGGGGCATTCCGGTTTCTTCGAATGTTCCCCCTCCAAGTGCTAAGAGTGTTTCCTTTGATTGGAATAGTCTTGTTGAGCCTCGTCTTCCTTCCGCTGCACCTTTCCAAATAAAGGTCAGGGTTAATTCCACAAATGTCTATCGATGTATGGTGGATGAAGGATCCTCTGCAAGTATTATATCCTCTTTGACTTGGAAAGCTTTGGGTTTCCCAAAGTTGTTGACAGCTCAGAGTCAGTTGTTAGCCTATGATAGAAGGCCTGGTGAATCTATGGGTGTTCTTCCTCAAGTGCCTATCACTTTAGGTGGGAAGACTGTCTTAATCGATATGATGGTGGTTGATAGCCCTTTAGATTTTAATATGCTACTTGGGCGTGATTATGTCTATGCTATGAATGCTGTGGTGTCTTCACTCTTTCGAGTAATGTGCTTTCCTCATAACGGGAATATTGTCACTATTGATCAGCTTGCATCTGATAATCACCACCCTAATTCGACTTTACTGCAGAATGCCCCTTGGTTCGTTCCAAGTGTTCAAGTAGACTCTACCCCGCCACGGGTAAATTATGTGGCATTGAATCCTCAATGTTCAATTGCTTCTAAGAAGGATCCTTTGACTTATTATTCTCCTTCTTGGGACTTGGTCCCGACAGTTGACCGAGAGATTCTTCCTATAGGGACATGGGACCCTTTAATTCCCTCTTTTGATCCTTGTAGTTCTCATGATTTCTCAGATCTTGTTTTGCCTTCACAGGAGGAACTCTTTGAAGCCATGAGTTATGACTACCAAAGGAGTCCTTGGTTTGAGCCCTGCAAGGGGTTTATTCCGAAGAGCTATTATACGTAAGCCGAAAGGTTGCGTGGTTCCCTGTACCATATTGTATATATGAGGTACGCATTTTCAAGTTTTTCA
The DNA here is from genome assembly GCA_031772625.1 of Pinus tabuliformis. Taxonomy (NCBI): domain Eukaryota; kingdom Viridiplantae; phylum Streptophyta; class Pinopsida; order Pinales; family Pinaceae; genus Pinus; species Pinus tabuliformis. The sequence continues at coordinate 1,299,721,803 of CM062809.1, forward strand.
TTCTATAACACAAAGATATTATATGAAGTTTATATGTGGGATGTATTAACTTCGTGTCTAGTGTTCCTATTTATGTTTACAGAACTTGGAAGATTTCTCCTTTGGAAGTTTATGGTTGGTCCATTTTGACAGGTATTGGTTCTCGAAACTGGCATATAGGTTAGGTTTTTTCGCCTGCATTGTGCACTTATCAGTTTCCTTTACCATTTTCCTTAGGATCGACCCCACCAAGTATCATGACTTGAGTGGTAGAGCCTACCTTATCATGGGTGCCCTAGTTAGTACCTTATTGTCGCTTGGCACTCATGCAGATTTTTCATCCCTAGGCTCGGGAGTCCTCTGTAGTCCCGCCATGACTTATGCGTTGAAGACTCATTCCTCCTTGCTTCCTCGCTTCGTTCTGGCCTTATACCCTAGAGGCTCCTATGTGTGTTGAGTTGTACTTCTGCATTGCATGTTGACTATTTGCACCTTTTGGCCTATAGCCGGCTTCACTTGGACTCGTGTTTAAGCCAACTTTTGACCATGCCGTCTGCAAAATCAACCTTGCATACCTTTGACTTCTGCAGCTTGACATACCTTGATCTGTGGAAGGAACATACCTTTGAGTGTCACTGACCAGTTTTTCACCTCCCTGCATTGAGCATAGGAATGTTCCTTTTCCCAGGAACTATATCATCTGTTTCATCGACACTCGTTCTCTCCACTGTACCATAGCATTCTTTTATTATTTTTCCGACTTATCAGAAAAAGACAAAAAAATTAAATATTCCAAAAAGAGCGGGAACAGGGACGTTATTTCCATTTATTGTTGGCAGCTAGAGTCAGTCGTGTCGCCCTTGAACAAAGCACTCAAAGCAAAGTCTCCTCCGCATGGGTGGGATTTAGTTTGACTTAGGTACGCCATAACCTTGTTATCGAGTCAGTTCTCCCCCGATTGGTTATCTCTTCCAGTCATATGGAGGGTTCGTTCGTGCCTCCTGCATGACGGACTTATACAGGTTCATTTTATGCTGCCACATAGTCATATTGAGTCGTGCTTTTGTTCAAGGGAAGTTAGCCTGAGTCGGCCTTTCTGCGGTGTCTCTTGACTCATTTTTCAGTCGGCCATCCCTGGTTGTCAGTGTCATGTCTATCATCACATCAGTTATATTGGTCCTTTACTCGTGCCGGTTTGAGAAGGTCCCCATTGACTTCTTGCTGGCGGGTCTTGTCCTTATCGACGACGACACATTGCTCTGAGGACAGGCCTAGAGCCGCACCCTGGCCCTATTTTCATTATTGATAGGTCACCTTGTGCTCAGCATTGATCAGTATCATGGGTCTTTGACTGAGTGGTTTCCCTTGTGTTCGACATCAGCATACATTATCACACATTGGGATTCGTGCAGTACCTTGGTTTCCATTTGACCCTATTGGTGGATACCTCGCCTCTGTGTCGGCTTTCATTATTGGTTGGTTCAGAGGGTTTCTGCCGTGCGCTAGCCACATCTTGTGTACGCCGGAAACGTACTTCGGTTGGGTTACTACATCTTTTTCGTCCGATTCCTTCCACATTATTGGCCTACGGGTTACACTCGCGCTAGATTGATGGAGGATGCCTTAATGCCTTCCTTCTAGCGCGATCTTTCCCTATCGACTCCAACTCATTGCTCTGGGGCAAAGATCTAGAGTCCATTTGGCAGTACCTTGGGGTTTGCAGTCATTAGTGGCAGATTCCTCGCTATCGACAGTGGGAAACCATCATTGTCTCCTGATTGATAGATTCTTACAGGTGTTCGACTTCAGCTCATCCATTCACACTTGTTAGATTGTACTGGGTACCTTGACGCTCATTATCATTATCGGTGAGTAGTCTCGCGTTTGTTAACGGTATACATCAATGACCGGTAATCAAACGATTTCTCACATGGTCGACTTCAGATCATTTATTCCCATGGTGTAGAAATGTACCACGGCGGTCGGTGAAGACCTCAGGTTGTATCAGCATTCATTGGTTCACTTGACAGTTGCTCCTATTACTGCTAGTTGATACCACTCCACCTTATATGTTGCAGTCAGTCACGGCGACATCCTATATGCTGGCACCTGAGTTTGCAGTGTAGTACCATCCTATTCCATCATGTTCAGTTGGTACCGTTTTTTGGGATCAGTCTTTGATATCAGTGATCCGTTGCATCTTTCAGCATCATTGACAGTCTTATATGTGATATTCAGACATGTACTTACTCATTATGATCAGATGATCCATTATGTATTTTCCAGTCATTTATACGTGTATACTTAGTGGATCCGCTTGTACTTGATATGCGGACATGCTTTACTTTTCCTGAGCATGGGTATGCCCGCCTCAGACGGTGTTTCTTTCTGACCTCTTTTCGGTGGCTTGGCAGGCTGAATTCTGGTGAAGTCCTCCTCAGTTTTTCGGCAGAATTCCTTTCCTTGTTCTTACTTAATATATTTCGGCCATCATGTTCCCCTTCTGACCTCATATATTAGGGGGCATCTGTTATAGCTCCAAATCCCACTCTTATGGTTTGTGATGCTGCACTCATGGCCTAGGGCAACCCCTCCTTCCAGACCTGGTCCAAAATTTTAAAAAACAGTGTTTTATTCCCTATACGCGACATTGCCCTGAGTTAAACGCGTGTACACGCGGGTCTGTCATACCCAACCCGCGTGTATCTATTAAAACACTTAAAAAATATATAATTTCCTCTTTTTCGGGCGGTGATCGCGGGTTTACCTGCTGGATCACCTGTTAGTGCCCGTGGCCCAACTGTTCCCAACCAACTCCTAACTAAAAAACTACTTTGGAGAGGGTATAAAAAGACATCAATGGGAAGGCCAAGGAGAGAGAGAAAGGAGAGCAAGATTATTATGCTGAGATTTTTCCCTTAGATCAGGTCTGAAGTCCTTGGTGTTGTCTGCACTTCCCCCATCTTGCATAGGAAACCCTTGTTTCCATGTGTATTGGTGATCATTCATCCTTGGTATCATCATTGGAGTAGGACTTGGAAGGAGCTCTTGTCGGAAGCTTGAGGCTGGAACGAATCCGAGAGGAAGCTTGCTTGGAGCCTGCTGAAGGTGTTCAGGTGATATCTTTCCGATATCTGTACTTTATTTGCCTTTATTTATAAAGAAACACGTCTTTGTTCCCGAATAATCTTTCTTTATGCTTATGAAATTCTTGTGTTGAATTCTTGTGAAAGTGGTTACTTAAAGATCTTTTATAACTAACTTTATAGCATGAAGATGATTTATACATAGGTATTTGTACAGGTACTGTTGTGTTCTTTGATTTGTTTGTCTTGCAGGTCAAAGAAAGAAGAAGGGAACTCCAAGGAGGGTTTGCACCCTAACGGTCTTCTCGAACGTAGGACCATTGGTATGTGCCCTAAACCTTAGAATTTGCTTAAAAGTAAAGATGATGGCTGTGTGTGTGTTTCTTTAAATAAGCAATTTTCAGTCTGGTAGAGTCTTAGCCCAAAGGACCCTAGGGGTACTTTCCCTTCAACCACACACCATCAAAACATAAAGCCACATGGATCCCAAACAGTGCTGCAAAACCCTAGTCTTTCCTTAGCCAAAAATGTAGAGATAGAATGTACAATGATATGCCAAAGCAATCCCAAGTGTCCAACCCTGAAAATGACTTAGGAATTACATGATATAGACTAGTCCACCCATTCCCTTGCCTCTAGGGGTCGAGCTCATAATTCTAGGAGCTGTTTCAACCAATTCTAAACAAAGCACTAAAATCTGGGCAATCAAAACAACTTGCCTCTATAAGGTAGGAAACTGATTCATTCGTTAAATTTTCACTTTTTAGTGAATGAATCCTCTAGAACAAGTAAATAAGTGCCAAAATTACATCATGTTTATCCAACTACATCAATATAGATAAAAAATTACATCACAAAGCAAAACTAGTCAAACTGGCCGAATTTCTGAGCTGGAAAGTGAAAAATTGGGCAAAAAACCTCTGTGCACCGCGCCAATTTCTCTGTGCAGCACGCCACTTTGAGGCTAATTTGAGGCACTTCCTGAAGTCAAAATTGATCCCACGTGTGATTTTTGGAAAGCCTTGCCTATCTACTTTCCAACCCAAGTGGAATTTCTGAATTTGGTTGTCATTTTCCCCTCAAAAACGTCAATCGCCCAAGACTGCTTTCTGTGTGTCAAAATAGGGGCAGTGAGGTCATTGTTTGAGTGTTTTTGGCCTCCTGAGAACTCAAAACTTGCCAAAAATTCTTGGAAATGCACCTGAAGTCATGATTTTTTATGCCAAATCCAAAAATATAAAATTTTTGTAGTTTGGAGCTCCCTAGCAAAAGTGTGCGCCAGGTGGCGCGGCGCACAGGGAAGGCACAACGCATAGAGCCTGTGCGTATCGCTTTTTTCAGGAGACCTTTGGAGGCCTTCCCAGTGTCCAAATTGGGCTTAGGATAGCTCGTTGGAAAGGGGTTTGAGTCTAATTTCCAACCCAACTTGAAATTTCCAATTTGGAGTTCATTTTCCCTGTCAAAAATCAAATCTCCTAAGACTGGTCAAAATGTGCCAAATGAGGCTGCCTCAAGGCAGAGTGCTGTTGCAGTCAACTTTTGAAGATGTTCCTTCACTCCAAATTTAGCTCATGGTAGCTCATTGTAAATATATTTGTGTCTAGTTATCATTTTACTCATCAAACAAGTCATTTGGCCAACCAAGCTATGAGAAAACTTGATTTTCCCAAGGTCACTTCAGAGGTGCATCAATTTGTTGGAAATATTGAGAGGGGGGGTGAATCAGTATTTCTTTTTCCCACTATTGTTTTACCAGTTAAAACATATATATTCAGAACACAAAATGAACAGCAAGATTAAATGCTTTTATTAATATAACTGTGCAGTAAAATAAATACAATATATAGATGGTCACAATCAGTTGCCAAGCTCCAACTTGGACTTTGGTGAGTCTCCAACCTCCAGAGCACCAACTCTATTTTGCCAAGACACCAATCTTGGACTTAGGAGCACAAACTCCCAAGGACTTCAATCCTTCCATACTTCTAAGGCACCAACCCCAATCCTTCTTGCTTCTGAGGTACCAACCCCAAGGACTCCTATCCTTCTCACTTTTGAGGCATCAACCCCAAGGACTCCTATGTTCTCAGAACTCTTCTCTGCTGAGTTCTGTCTATTTATAGCTTCACTGTAATCTCCAAACTACAGTATCAATGACAACCATGTCTTCTTATGGATGAGTCTTCACAGCTCTGCACACTGCCCACGCATAGTCTCCAATAGCCTTCATGCTCTCTGATAAAGTCTTCACATAGCTCTAGTCAGTCTATTGTTAGCTGCACTAAGCTCTGTATAAAGAACAACTTCTTGCTCAAGTTTATGTTTTCTCCTAGTTGCTTCTCCCCTTTGACTGTCTGCTGTCTTGTTAGCCCTGCGACCCTCTTTTTGCTCTGTTGGATCCTCTCGCAGTCTCTGTCTCCTCCAGCTTATTTCCACAGCGTTCAACAGCCTTCAACAACATTCACCACTGCTGCTTCTGCTATATCACATTCTCATTTTGTTTGCAATAACAACAGCAACCACAGTCTTCTGTTCTTGCTGTTTTTATGCATTCCCGTGCCTCTGTCCATTCGTTACCTCTTACACGGCCTCTTAGACTTCCTCAACGCTCGTTGTCATTTCCTCTTCGCTTGCTTGCTTCTTCAGCTTCCAAAATTTCCGTTTCCTTTGTCTATTCATGCTCACGAGACACGTTGAATCAATGGCCAGGTCCAAAACAATTCACCAGAGAACATATCTTCTCGGCTAAAATTGTAACAGCGCTGCTTTGCCAATTATTGTGGTCATACACAGGGATGGCATTATTTAACGGACAACCATGTCCTTTCGACAATAATAACAGGTATACACAGGTTTTTGTTTCATTTAACAGATAGCCACATCCCAATCGCAATCATTCTTGCCATGAGTCAGTTTCTCAAGCTATCCAACCATTCCAATATTCATAGGATACATATATCAAAATTGTAACAACACTCCTGTTTTGCTCATGATCGCGGGCATACACTGGAGCCGCCTCATTTAACAGACAGCCACATCTTATCCAATCATAATTTCAATGATTTGGTCTCCCGCACTATCGGGACTGTTCCTTACAGTATTTTTGCCTCCACACTTTAGAATCGGAGCCACCTTTTTTTTTATTGGCGCTTTTAATACTATCGGAAGCCACCCCCAACCGTGTTCACACATACACCCAACACAAGCATTACAATATATGCCTTAAGGCTTAAACCCGTAGCCACATATAATATATGGGAAACATTATAAAACCCCCTTTGAACCTTCGGTCACATATACATTAATACGCAGGAACACACGTAAGTCCCGTTCCAGTTCACATATGCGGATCCCAAATATTATACACCCGCCTCTAAACTTATTGACGGGCCCGTCTGTTCGGCGATCGCAATAACCACTTGACTCCAACCCCCGACGCCCTCGCGGACCCGACACCTCTTAAATCCCTTCCTATAATGACTTCGGGTCTGGGATATCGGGGTTATCACGGCTTCTTGTGATGCGATAGTTCTGCGGACTCGATGGGCCTTTATACTCTGCTTCTTAATGATTTCGGGTCTGTCATTTCGGCAGGTTCGCATCGGCAATTTTGTAATACAAAGGTTCTGCAGACCCGACACTCCTTAAGCTCCCTTCTAAAGAGATTTCGGGTCCGGCCTATCGGTAGTTCCCTATCGGCAGATTTGCAATGTATTTTCCCTTTAGCCTCCGTTTGCACCTCCGGTAGTGTAAACACATATATGCGTAGTTTTACAAGCCCGATAGTGTT